>CAMTDV010000013.1:13187500-13740000 GCA_947069175.1 Scalesia atractyloides
GGAAAATGGTTTCTTTTCTAATTTTTCTAAATTTAGAAAAAGGATTAAAAACAGGATGCAAGTACAATAAACTAAAATTTAGTAATACAACCCAAAAAGGGAAATTTTGATCCTATTGTGTTTGGAGATATCCCGTAATGTCCTTTTTGTACCTAGATAAGGACGACCTCGAGAGAGCAGACGACCAGTAGAGTAGGTGCTCCATCTCGTTCCTGCTGCGTAGGTCTAAGGTAATTCACAGTGCTAGCAGATCAGAAGTACGGCAAAAATAGAAAGATTTGAGTTGTTTAGTCCAACCAATTGGGAGAGAATCAATAGATTCCTTTTCGGGAGCGATTCATCCTTCCCGAACGCAGCATACAACTCTCCGTTGTACTGTGCTCTCCAAGTGTGCATGTTCCCCCCTTCTTCCTTACCATGGCAAGTCTTTGTGCAGCTGAGGCAGCCTAACAGACCGGTAGACTTGAACCTTGTTCCTACATGACCCGATCAATTCGATCGGGCACTCGCCATCTCAAATAACTGTTAAATATTATAGAACATAACGATTAATCTAGCAATATAGACTTTTCATTTCCATTTTTTCCAAAAAGGGGGGAATGGGGATTTCCTTGAGACGGTCCCCAAATAACCATTTTACGCCTTTGAACACGCATAGAGTCTTTGATTACGGCTCGACGAAAATCCGGTTCTTCCAAATAACTTATAAAACCCGAATCTCTACTAAATTTTCTATAAAGATTATAATTCTTGAAATGAGACTTCTTAAAACTTCGTTCCCACATTCTTTATCGTTATTATAGAATTAGCACCACAAATGCCTGTATTTTTAGTTACATCCAGATCAGTAGAACTTTCTCGTATAATGTACTATCATGAAGGGATTAAAACCTCGAGCTCGAGGGCGTAGTTTTGCGATACAAAAACCTACCTGCCATATAACTATTGTAATGAAAGATATATCCTTAGATGAATATATAGATACCGACTCTATTACATGGTCACAAAAGAAGACCCCCAACGGCCAATCCTCGCATGAATTGCTAAGGATCCAATAAGTCCAACGTTTATTCCTTCAGATGTGTCAATTGGGCAAATACGCCGATAGTGACTAGGATGAATATCTCGTATTGGAAAAGTAGCAGTTCGCGCAGTCAATCCCCCCGGGCCCAAATAACTCAACTTTCTCCCATGAACTATTTGTGTCAATGGATTAGTTCGAGAAATTCACGGGTCTCGTCCGAGTAGACCAAAAAAAGGAGCCTTCACCGGTGCCCAACGGACGGAAGCTTTTTAGTCAGCTAAGCTTTCATTTTAACTTCGTTGATTTCGGACAGGAAAAGAGGAAATGAAAGCCATACCTTTAATAGCGGGTTGGTTACACCTACAACCGAAATGGAAACCGAGCGTTTCGTGGTTCAAAAATGCAGAATCTCGTCTCAATCATCATTTATCAGGACTCTTTGGCGTAAGTTCCTTGGCTTGGACAGGGCATTTAGTCCATGTCGCTATTCCTGCATCCAGATGGGAGTCCGTTCGATGGAATAATTTCTTAGATGTATTACCACATCCCCAAGGGTTAGGCCCACTTTTTACAGGTCAGTGGAATCTTTATGCTCAAAATCCCGATTCAAGTAGTCATTTATTTGGTACCTCATAGAAAGAAATTCTTTTGCAAGGAGAACAAGATAAAAAACTGGAGTCAATTTTTGGATGAAAGTGAAAATTTTGACAGAAAAAAAATGAATTAATTGATCTAGTCGCCACCACAGCCACAAAGGGCTACCTAAATTGATTCGTTTTTGCCGATAAGCTCCAATTGCATCATAGGCATTACAAAAAAAGGGTTCTTTTCTCGGGGTTTGCAGCGATAACTTGGTATATCTACTATACGACCATTGACTAAAATATGTCTATGGTTAACTAATTGTCGAGCTCCCGGAATAGTCGGAGCCATACCCAACCGAAAAAGGATGTTATCCAGGCGCATTTCAAGTAATTGTAGTAAAACCTGACCTGGGGGGAGATCCTCAATAGTGATGACTCTTTCACTCTTCCACGGACTGATACATGTACCGAATGCTCATACGGGAAGTTGACTCCTGGGTCTGGAACCTAGGGGGTTGCTCCGAGAAATCCTTTCTTTCTCGTCCACTCAGGGGGTGCGGACACACCTGCGCGGATTACAGGTGACAGTTACAAGAGTCAACTTGAAGAATTAGAACTTGACCTGATTTTAAATGCGGTCCTTTTTTTACGCCAAAAAAAAGATCAACATTACTGTAATTGTCATGACCACCCCAACTCTGAATGTTTTTATCTTCATCGTTTATGAAAATGAAGTTTTCTGAGGTTACAATAATGTGACATCAATGTGAAGTTCATATATACATTAAATAAATTTCAACTTCACACTAAATCTATTTCCTTATATATCTATATATTAGTTTAGGGGATTTATTTGAGGAAATTAAATTGAGAAAGAAAAAAAAAATTAATGATATAATTGTAAAATATTAAATATTTTTCTTTCATCTCATTAATTATCTTTGACTAATTAATTAGTCGTAAAAACTATTATCTTCCACAAAAAAATTTTGTTTACACGCATCAAAATTTATCCTACACGTTTTGAAATGTATCTTACACATAGTGAAATTTATCCTACACAGCTCGTAATTCATCCAACATATCTCGTAATTTATCCTACACTTTAAATAAAAAATTTTCTTTGAAAAAATATATTTTTGAAAATAAGTTACATATTTAATGTAGTTAGCTATTAAAATAAAGACTATCAATTAATAATTTATCTAAGTTTACCAATATACCCTTATACTAATATTAAATATAAAAACTAAATAAAGTAAAATGAAATGTTATTATTGATTGAATTTTTTTCTTTTATATTTTTAAAAAGATTATTCTCATTTAAACACTCCACTGATAATTTATAATTTAAGTATATTAATCTTATTTATTAAAACAATCCCATTAACATTCTTGATGATACCACCGTCAGCCACCATGATCAGAAAGTACAAGTGAAACTCAGTCATTATGGGCACATGTATCTTTAAGTTACAAAAACTATATTAGTCGTCGTATCTTTAATTTTTTTTAGTTTTCGTATTAGTTAGTATGCTATAAATCCAAACAAGGATCAAAAATAAGTTTGATACAAAAAGTGGACGAAAAATATGATTTTTGTTGCGTATAAACCTAAAATTTTATTCAAAAACTTAATTAACCTAAAGCAAATTTAACTTCGATATTAGCAGAAACCGGACAGATTTCATATCACGAAACAATCATACTTTTTTAGTTTGATTTAATTATATAAAAAAGCAGTTTAAATATACTTTGTTTATCCCTACCCAGATCTAATTTCTTATTAAAAGGATTTTGTATTTTAAAATCAAAAAAGAACTTATTGTATATTAGTAATGCGAATAACTTTGTCAATATTGATTATTTATATAATTGAAGTTAATAAAGTTTTATCAAAGCTATATATTTTTATAAAAGTTTATATACATTTAATAAAAAACATCCAACCTTTATTCGTTGGATTTTAAATATAGCTATTTATTGCAAAAAATATTGTTCTTTTTTGGATGCCATTTGAATCACTGACGGAACCCTAGAGTATCATCGTGCAACTAGCGGAACCACTTAATCGTATCCATCTGCGTTAGGCAATAGTGCATATATACTATTTTAAGAGAAAACCCAATAAATCTGGGGAAAAATATTGTTTAGTACTGATACTAAAAAATTAAATATTATAATTATTATTTAAAATGAAACAAAAATCATGGCCAAGATGTTTTGAGCGGTACACTACTTGAGGTTTTGCCAAACACGTTAAGGTTGTCTAATTTGTCACCTCTATAATTTTGTTTGTAGTAAGACATAAAACATATGTAAAATTTTAAATATTTCTAGTTCTTGACGCAATACCTATCAATGTTAAAGAAGATAAAGTTGGAAATCCATCAATATACAAAACCACAACAAAATAAAAGACTAAACCAATTCAATTGTGACAGCTTTGGATTTATTTAAAAGAATCAAAAATTGACTATACTCCTTTGAATTAAAAAGGAAATAAACACATTTAACAATCCCTAACAGTCACTTTAGCTTAAACAAGGGAGTCTTTGGTTGCTTTCTTCACTTCAAAATGATTTTCTTTATCTTGATTTCCCAAAAGAGGGGTGTTACTATCCTTATCTTTAATCTGAAAAAGAAAAATTTAAAAAGATCGATCAACTAAATTAAAATTAAACAGGCTGTAGTTTAGGGTTTAGGATTTAAGGTTGTACCTGCAAACCCGGAGAGAGATCAATCAATTGTTTCTTTTTGATTTCATGGGTACAAAAGTAAGAATACAAGCCCATTCCAAGAATGGCAACAAGTATTCCAACGATGTTTCTCTCTGTGAAAGGGTCATGTAGCAAAGTATACCCAAAACCAAGAACAAGACATGTTTTTAGATGTCCTAACACTTGATATGTAACTGGTGATGTCTTCCCAATCACCAAAAAAGTACTAAAGTTTACGGAAACCGCAATCAAACATGATAGTATTATGAATCCCTGCAACATATGTGTACAATTATAATCACATAATCTTATTATATGCATATGCATGTAGTTCAAAAACGATCCAGTTTAGAAATATTATCTCTATTTGGATTTTTTGTGTAAGAACTGTAATTTTAATTTCTAATATTTTCAGTCTCCCAATTTAAATGTTTAAGTTCTGTCACTAGTTGGATAACGGATCAAAAAGAAGAAAAAAATTTAAAAATCATTATAAAAAGAGAAAAGTAATAGAGAAATACCAAAACAAGAGGCGAATATTTGAAAGCAAAAACATTTTGCTTAGTGAGATATTGATCTACCAAAGGACCAGTGACGAACAGAATAGCTGCTTGAAATGGTGCTGATTGATACAACAGCTGAGTTGATGACACATTTAGCCTCTTCTGGATTGTGTTTGTCAGCTGAAATTTCAACATTTTGTTAAGAATAACTTAAGATTATTTCAAATTACTTCCCACTTAAAGTTCAAAAAAATAATAATAAGCAGTTAAAAGTGTGGGAGGCATACAATTTGACCAACACATGTGGTGGCAATAGCTAGAATGGAGAGAATTGTGCCAACAAAATTGAGCTGAAGATCTGTCACCGACGCTATGCCAACTCCCAAAAGTAGGACGAAAAGCGATAACTTTATTTTCTGGCTGCAATTCGTCATGGACCAGAAACATTATTTAGAAATGAGCTTTAAACCCTAAACCCTAAACTCTAATCCGAACATGTCTGTTTACCTGAACTGTTTTTTCAAGAAAAGTGTTTCTAAGAGGACTGTAAAAGGTATGATTGCAAGTTTGGTCATCTGTAAAAAATAAAGCCAAATTAATATACGGAGTTACAGTTATAGATTTAATATATCTCAAATGTAATATGTGCACAAACACTTGTTTAGGAAAGACAAACCTGATAAAAGCCAATGGAGTTAAAGCCGAGGCTCAAGTTAAGAAAACCAATTGAAACCCCGTTTAGGATACCGAACAGGATCACCGTCTTCATGTCAATTCTCTTGTTCTCAAAGAAATTCAAACGATGCGCGACATGAAGTGTGCAATATGTTACCACCAGATGCCAACTTGTCAATGTTGTAGCTTCATACAAAATTAAATTACCTTACATCAGTAAATATGGTTAAATTATGTGTTTTGTTGTTACATAGTTGATCCAAGAGTTAGCATACTCGTATTTGGACCTAGCTAGACAAAGAAACAACACAGAAAAGGCCCAAGCACAAAACTAGCATGACTTCGCTATGAGTAAATATTGGGGGGTGGGGGGGGGGGGGGGGGGTCCATAAGCAACAGACGTAAATGTGCAACCCGAACCCGACCAATATTATTATTGGTTTCAAGGATTTCAATCCTAATCTGCACACACATAGATTCGAGTCAAGCCGAACGCGACCCATTTAACCTATTTTTTAAACAAGTCATACATGTTGACGAGTTATAAGCGGGTTGTTGGGTTGTAAGAGGGTTATAGATAACGTGTTTAATGGTTAGTATGAGTGTGACAGGTAAATAATATGGTGTGTCAAAGCTAACATTATTATGATTAACCATATAAAATGGAAAACGGTAAAACAAAAACAAAATTATAAAAGTTTTTTTCTAAATACGTAAACGGGTTAACGGTTTTTCCCGTTTTTTTATTCGGGTCAAGAATTGCCACCCCTACCAGACCATAGGTGGTTTGGCCCAGTTGCCGGGACTGATTTCCATCAATTAGGGGTCCCATAAAGAATTTTTCCCAATTTTCGTGATTTTCTATTCTTTCTTTTTTAGTGTAAATTGCGTAAATCATCAATTGTCTTAATTTACGCATTTATTTATGATATTATTTTCAGTATACACATGACACATTATAATTGGCAATATCTACCAAATTTAGAATCCCCGTAAGGATCTCATGTAATGTTTCGATCACTCAATAATATATCATTTTCCTCGATAATTCTCTTTGTAATCTTTTGTGCTTCCGCTCTAAGTATTGTTACATGACATGCAAGTAAAAGTAAAAATAGAAGGAGATATAAAAACTTTACCAAAAGGAAAGCCAAGATTACTCATCAAAGCTTTGTTGCATATAACAATAGACACTGATGATGCCACTGATAGAAACAATGCACCAATAACACCCAACTGGAACCCTGTCAATTCCCCCATCTTCTTTTCACAATTACCCGACAGTCGAAAATCGTCTGCGATCCAACAGCTAGTACCACCTGCAACAATGGTAAAACAAAGCAAACTTTATAGCAGTTAAAACCAATACACAAATAATCATACAAACACACAAATGATGATAAACAAGAAGCATTACTTATGTAACAAGTGGTTTAAGAAGCAGTTGATGAGTAGTTGAAATGAAGGAGAATGTGAGGTTGAAGGGATATGAAATGAATGGGTATATAATTTGTGGTCTGCCATCTGCATCTGCGGTTGGTACCTAAAATTTCAAATGTTTGCTTGGATTTGACGGCAAAACAAACAATATGTGTTTTTATTTCAACTGTAGCCGTTATCAATGTTAAAAGTAAGTTGAAGCTTGTAACTTTACTTTTCAAATTTCACCACCAAACTTATTGTTTTTTTAAGTTCTTACACAGGTCGTGTTTGTGGGTTAACGATTCGAATCCAGCATAACTTGAACTTGAAATAGTGTGAGACATATGAAACTGAACACGACACATGTTTTAACCTGTAAAGTAATTTTTATATTATTTTGTATATTAGTGCTCGAAAATTGTTAATTTACGAAAGAAACATACAAATAGGTAGAAATTAGTTACGTTTTAACTATAAAAATTTATGTTTGTTTTATATTAAATTTGGATTTGGCATGAAAAATACCAATTTTAAGTTACTACATAAAAGACATTTCTAAATAAATTATAGAATACACGGGTAAACCTACGAACCCATTAAGGTGACCTGTACCTATTTAAGAAAAATCAAAACCTATGAATTTCTTGTTATATTTGTGTCGTGTCAGAAAATCCTACCCATATTATTATACCTCCATTGGATGATTTGTATACAAGAAAAGTTTAGTTGATATGATGGTAATTATGAAAAATAAACAAAAACAAGTGTTGTATTAAAATAGTTACATTATTTGTTAGGTGGAACGAGTGCATCTTGAATGATACTCCAAACAGCTTGGGTCGGACTCGACAACCATAGCTTACCAATAATTCAAGTTAATTTTGGCTTTGATGTACCCCTCTTAACACACATTTTCCTTAAACAATATGAAGAAAAATAAGACCATACAATACATCAATCGGGTCAGGTCAATCTATGCTTTGTTTACCGTTATTTTGATATCTCACATCTTATGTAGAAATGTAGAAAGATAACAATCAACAAGATCAAACTCTAATCATGTTATTTTCTTGTCCAACAAAAAGTGACTAAGATTATACAAACATCAAATAGAAAGGATAGGAACCACTCAGACTGCTGAATGGTATCATAACATAAACTATGCACAAAAGCTGACATATTCTCCCATCATATAGTGGGACTATATGCTACAGTACAAAGTATGGATCCCTATGGCCCAACCAACCAAACCACCTCAAGGGCTGAATCGGGCTAAAAACGGGTCAAGAAACAAACAAAACAATGTACATGACTTCCTGCGTCGGTCCTATCCCATCTGCTTAAAGTAAGCTTTATCGGCATTCGCAAGTCGATCTTGGAACAATGCCCACTCGCTTTTGCATCTATCTCTTACCCCTTTCCATGGCGCTTCACCATTCTCAGGCTGACCCTGAATTTATAAATAACAATAATAATAAATAATCATGTCAAAATATTTGTTCAGTATTTCGATCAAAACCGTCATGCACCTGGCTCCGAGAGAAGGGACGACTTGATGAATGATCCACTGTGAATCAACAACGCCGATTTTCTCGTGTGCAGGCTGTGAGAACATAGAGCCGATATTAGAATAACAAGAAGATACATGATAAGAAAAGAGTAAAATGCCATTTTTGTCCCTGAGGTTTGATTAGTTTGGCGAGTTTCATCCAAAGGTTTGTTTTTCCGCATCTGGATCTAAAAGGTTTGAAATCTAGTCATTTTCATCCGGCTCGTTAACTCCATCCATTTTTCTCCGCTAAGCCAGGGGGTATTTTCATCTTTTTTGTCAACTTAAAGGGCAATTCGGTCTTTTGAATACTTGTACATTATGCTAAATGCTTGTACATATAGTAAAAAAAACTGAATTTCCCTTTAAGGTAACAAAAAAGACAGAAATACCCCTGACTTAACGGAGAAAAATGGACGGAGTTGATGAGCCGCATGAAAATGAAGAGCTCAAACCTTTTTGGATCCAGATGCGAAAAAACAAACCTTTGAACGGAAGTCGCAAAACTAGCCAAACCTCAGGACGAAAATGGCATTTTACTCATAAGAAAATAAAAATGAATGACTGACAGACCGACCTTAACGCATCTTCTAAGTGCAAAATCCAAACCCCATCCATGCACCAGATCATTCTGCAAAAGCATAATAAAGCCGATATAGGAATAACTGTGAATGGAAGGATTCCAGTGGTAAAATGTTTTGTGTACGTCTTATTTAACTATTATCGTCTAGACACGTGAGATATATCTTTACCTGAACCATATGCCATACACACCGCCAAGCTGTCCGAGAGAATACTGGAGCCATAATCTCTACAAATCTGCATAGAAGCAGTAAAATTACATAAATCTTAAATGGAAGGGTCGGGTGCCGACCACCCTTCTGATTAGTCAAAAATCACCCCACTTTTCTATAGTGACAAAATTCAACACTCAACTTTTCTATATTGACAGAATTCACTCCTAAAATTTCTAACTTGACAAAAATGACCCTCCAACTTTCTAACTTGACAAAAAAGGCCCCCATACTTTTCAACTTCTCCTTAACCCTCAAACTTTTGACATGTAACCCATCCTTTGTAAATGTCACTTTGACCCCCTCAAGTTTCTGAAGTTTCGAGCTTACACTAAAATTAATTTCTGACATTTTTATTAACACAGAGAAGAGAGATACACACAGAGATAAGAGATACGGATGACACCATGTATTGATAGATCAATGTAACTAGATTTGACGAGCCCCACTCAATTTTTAATTGTCTTTTTCTTATGATTATGACCCTTCTCCTATCCCCACTTGATTACTTTAGTCTTTTCCAATAAACCCATCAATGTTTTGGTCTCAATTTAGGTGAATTTTCTCTTTGAACTAACAAATTTGACATCAAGGCTATTTAATATGATAGTCTTGTGTTCTTTTGTGTTAATTACTTGAGAAGATTAATATAAAATAGCTATTAGTTACATTATGGACGTGTCGGTATAAATTCGATTCGTCTACGCTTTAACATAGCTTTTGTTTGAAAACGAGTCAGGTACTCGGGTCAATTATAAAAATATATATATATATATGTACATTTTGACGTAAATTTTGTTTGGAAACAAATCGGGTCAAATGTAATAGGTTTTGATTCGACAGTATAAATTTGTGTTATGTTTTGACAAAAGTTAAGTTCGGAAACGCCGCCGCCGCAATGCGCGCCAGGTAAAAAACTAGTTTAAAATTAAACCAAAGTGTTATGCATTAGAACTGACAAATCATGCATTTAACTTCTAAAGATGCCAATCTTTGATTTGCATCTTTACACAAACATATAAACATGTGAATGTTCACATTATCCTAAAGCAACATTCAATAGTAAACATAAAAGGTATGTGTGTGTATACAGAGAGAGAGAGAGAGAGAGAGATTACGCTGCACATGGGAGGCAAATAAGGATCACTGCACCATCCCGGTTTCTCTTCCGTATCCCTATAGACCAATAAAGACATATATCACTTAAGTATGGCCCACAACTAGAAGCTATTTCAAGAAAGATTGTACATATATTATTAATATTAAGAGTCAACCTACTTGTGAACTTCCTTATCACCTCTCCTCTTTGTCATTTGCCATGTTAATCCGTTATTGGGTTCAAGACCAGGCTGAGAAATCTCCAAACCGTGTTTCTTAACCAACTGGATGTGCCTAGGATACAATGCATAAGCCATAGAATAGTAAATTTACAATCTACGATCAAGAAATAACTAAGATTTCACGAGCAGAGAAGACGAAAATACTTGTCTGCGTTAAAGTGTTCAACACCAAGGTCTTCATCCCAAATGAAAATATAATCATATGCTGCTACAATATCCGGATGCAGAAACCTCTTTGCGTACCACCTGTTAAAAAGTTCGATACAATAAAACCAATGAGGGAGAACAATGTGGCAAACATGTAAATAAAAGGTTTGCAATAACACAACTTTTAACATGTGCCGTTAATGCGGTAAAAAATGGGATATCGGTCAAGGACCAATATTTGTAAAAAATGGGATATCGCTCAAGGACCAATATTTGAGATATAGGTTATCGCGGTGGGTTATCAGTAATATCATGCAGAATTTATATATATAGCAATTTACCACTAACAATTCAGCATCCTACCATTAACAAATTAACCTTTTGCAACTTGCAAAACACTAACAATTGTAGCAAGTAGAAACTGATTAAGACTTAAAACACTAACATTTAAATTAACAATTAAGACTTAAACCGCGAATAGCAGCAATAAGAAGAAACACAAATGGTAGAACTAAGAAAGAAGAAGAAAGGTACTGATATCGGGAAAATCGATGATATATCAGTCAATATCGCCGATAATATCGGTTCCGATATTTGACACTGATATTTTACATGGGGAATGATAACTGATATTAACTGCATAGCTTTAAACATACCATTTGGTTTGTTTCTTAACGCTGATGTGAATTGCCTGCTTTGACCACTCGTATTGATCCCACTCTGTAACTACGCCATCATAGTGAAAAAGCAAGATTTGAAAATCCCCAGAAAACTACAAAAAAACGACAAATGGTCATGACCAAACCTCAGTATCCTCAAACAAGTAACAGAATTTATATGAATGGATATACGGTGGAACCTTTTTTATCGATGCATCGATAACCCCAACCGACAGTGAAAGTTACCAAGTACTTCGGCTTTTTCTTCAAATCCTAAAAAAACCGACATTGAAAGGCATCGTTGGTTATAGAAACACATGTATTGCATCTTGAACATGCGAAGTAAATATTTGAAAACATACTTCACTAGGTTCGCCCCATAATCTTCTCAAATATAAGTCGGTCTCTGCGACCACGATTCCCGGAGGCAATGACTCCGCACCACGAGGATTTGTTGGAACATAGATCTGGTACACAGATAAATAACGTTGCAATGGATAAAAATATACGTTAGTTTTCAACAAGCAACAGAGTCGATAAATATTCTTATAAAACATACCTTAGGTGTTGCAGGTGTATTACCAGAGCCAAGATTATCAGGGAAACTGCGTTCTAGTGCTTTAGATCGATCCTCACGCATTGTTACATCGAATGGTGAATAAATGCTTGAAGGTACTACAACCTACAAAGATATTATATTGGAATAAAATATAGATAGATGGTTTTGTGTAGTAAACGTATATCTGAGATTTAAAAGTTACCTTGGTAAGAGAAACGGATGGAAAAGAAACACCAATAAAATATCCAACAACAATTCCCATAATTGTGGTTATAATTAGTTTTCCGCCACCACTCGACTTCTTGAAAACACCACTGGATCAAAAATAACGAAACTGATTAATTAATATGGCTCAACCAAACAAAGGTCACATTTTGTAAGATGAATCAACAAGTGTGATCCAATGTTTAGTAAAAATGTATCAACTGACCTGCGATACACGCCTTTCATTGTGCTAAAAGTGAGAAATGTTAAACGTCAATCTCCAGGTAACTATGTGAGAAATTTCCTAATGAAGTTAGAGCATTCACCAAAATACTACAGCGCAAAAGAAAATCTGGAACACGGCTAGAATACCTGAAAAACAATATAATTAGTTTGATAAACAAGTTACAAAATTGTTGGATTTAGTACATCCAAATTAATTTAACAAACTGTCAAATCAGTTAGATATACTATTCTCAATGAAGTAATCATCACAATATTTTCAAATAATTCGGTTCAAACTAGCTAACAATAAAATGAGATCTAGGTATTTTACTCTTCACTAGATCCTAAAATCGAAAGAATATAACTCACTTATCTTTCTATTCTCATAAAAGATTGACTACCATTTTGATTCTTTCTGATTTCAGAAAGATAATTGCTTCGATATTATGCACGCGGGCCCGTTACATTTTTGTATGTTGGGCCAGCCTAATTCTCTTTTTTTGGTGCTTAACTTGCTCTAAAAAGTAGGCAATAATCAGTCTAAACTAGAAGTTTTTAACTCAATAATCATTATAGATAACACCAACAACAAGTAGCTAGCCACAACTATACATATACAAAACGCTTCATTTTCCGTAAAATTCATCAACCACCATGAACATTATCCATAACACCACTCTATCATTCCACTGTCACAATTTTATCGAACACTAAAGATCTAAACAGTGACTCTAAAAACAGTTACTAACTACTTAACAACAGTGATTGATCTGCATTAACAATTGCATCAACAACATTCACACCAAAAACATAAACACATGTCGTCAGCATAGCTACATGACGTAAGCAGTTAAGATCCAAATTTCAAATCCAAATCACAGTGATCCGAGCTTGCAGAAACCTCATAACACAGTGCTAAATGAATCAAACACGTAAATCATAACTAAAAGCATAATAAACATCGATAACAAACCCTAAACGACGTCGCTTTAACTATGCGTGAAATAGATCGATCAAATCACATGAAATGTGCAAGTAGAACACGAAATCAACTCAATCAGACACAAATTCATGTACATAAATGGAGCTTAACAATGAGCAATTTGAGATTAATTGAGAAATTAGGGTTTGCAGGCAGTTTTGGGTGAAGAAGAAGAGAAAAACGCCGTTTTCTGGTTCCTGTAAAATCGCTATGAATCTCGGTGATGATTTTTTATTGCGACCAAAAAGTTTTTTTTATTATTGCTGTAGTTATTATTATTAATAATTTGTTTTAAAGTGATAAAGAAAAAGAGAAGAGTTAACATGTTCCCATTTCAAATTTCAAAATTTAATTGATGATGAAAAGGGTGAGGTGTCCACGTCACCTGTCGATCAGACACTTATTTCTTTGTTCTTAGCTGTTAAGTTATTTATTATGACTTTTCACATAAAACATTTTATAGATTGCAAACAAAAGTTACTGGAATAAAGACACGACGAGTCTCATGCCACGGCTTGTGATTTTTGACCTTTTTTTTTGTTTTTTTGGCTTTGAGAAACCAAACATCGGGAAGCAAAAAGAAATCCTAGGATGGTGTTGGATAGGGCTGTAAATGAATCAAACATTCGGCAAACAATTTGTGAATTGTTCGGGGGAAGCTCGTGTGTGTTCGTTCGTTTAGTAAACAAACGAATACTAACAAGAAATTCCGTTCGTTTAGTTAAATTAACGAACATGAACAGAGGTCGCATTCGTTCATTTATGTTTATGAACGTTTGGTAATGTTTTCGATAGCTCATAAGTGTTTTTAGTTTTTATATTTTATTTATATACTTTAAAATTTCAACAAATAAATATGTAATAAGTGTTAGTGTATTATATATTCCGTTCTTGAACGCTTGTTTGTGTTCGTTTATTTTCCATTTGTGTTTATGAATATTAGTTTCTGTTCATTTGTGTTAATCAACGTTTACTGCCTAAAATTATAAACAAACATGAACAAGTTCATTTCCTTAACAAACTAACACATACTAAAATCTCGTTCATTAAGTGTGCATAAACAGTTCGTGAACACATACATTTCTTAACAAACAAACACAAACAAGGTCTTGTTCATGTTTGTTCGGTTCATTTGCAGCCCTAGTCTCAGGACCCCTAATGTGTTTGCTCGATTGAAGGTATTACAGAATGTTTATCTAATGATTTAATTGAACGTTTAAATAAGTATATTTCTTTTGTAAGGTAACGGAAATCAAATTTACTTTTTTTAATAACATATTTTCTTGGATAAATATACTCAGCCATCTTGTACGATTTGATTTTCGAACCTTTTTACTGTGAAATATAAACACTTATCATTAGGAACTCCCAACCACTATTACAAGGAGACAAATACAAAAACAGGGTAATAAAAGAACATGGGACCACAAAATTACTTATGTGCCCAAAACTAATCCAAATTAAATATCGAAATACAGTGGGCCGGCTATAACAGGTGTAAGCAAACCAAATAAAGTGGGCCGAATCAACCTTTTCAAAACCATATAAAAATGGTCCACTACTCACAAGAAGCATCCTGGACCACCAAGAACCATTACCAAAAAAGTCAAACCACCAACATACAAAAGAAACTTGCCATAAGTTGATGTATCCAGTTGCATAATCTTCTGATAAGGACTTGAGACATCATCTCCAGATACTAACTGAACCCAATCACAAGAAGCTAAAAAATGTGTACCCTTTAAACATGACAAACCGAGACAGCGAGCACACATCGAACCTATGACCATCAGAATTGGGGCTAAATCCGAACCAATACTGTCAACAAAGAACCTGAACCAACTGAAGAGCCAACTAAAAAACTTACAAACCATGGGATCCTTAGAAATTATTTAGGGGGAGGGGGAGAGGCCGGTCATCGTTGAACTGCTAGTCGAACCTTAAGTTGTAAAGCTTAGAAAAGAATTGGGTCGTGCCATTTTCATCATCAGATTCGACATCTACTATGCATAGATTGGGATCTAACGCACGGGCTTTGCACTTATCATTGAAAAAATCACTGATCATTGCTAGATGAGATCAAAGAACTTTATTAAATATACATGAACCTCAAAATAGTATTTCAAAAAGTTTTAACTTATATAAATACTAATGCATGAATCTAGATGAAACAATAGCACTGGGATTATTGAGTTGAATGATGAAACATATGTGTATTTAGATAAACTTGGCGGGTTTAGATGTTTACATGTATGTATGTCATCTTGTTGAATCAAAATATTCATTTGGGTTGAACTAGCATGACTTGAAACATGAAATGGAGTTTGACCATGTTAAAAACTAGTGGGATTTCCCGCACAGTGATTGGAGTGTCGTGCTCCGGTTAAAGAAAATATTTATAGTCCCAAATTACCCTTAACAATGTGTTAGTGGTAGTAAGGGGTCGAACCATGAAAAGTTTGTGGTTTGCAATTGATTTTAAGGGTTGTCACAATTCATGAAGCTTGCTATGTTGTTTAATTGAAATGATTATTTGATTGAAAGAGATGTCGAATTTAACCAATAAGTTTGTTTGCAGTTATTAGACTATGAAAACATAAACAATTGAGATTTTCACGAAAACTTGATTGAATGGTTGTAAACAATAACTTGGAACAAGGATCACACCCGGTTCAACAATTGTAGGACCTAGGGCTACTATACGTTTTAACTTGATTTAATCAAATTAGTTCATTAACGGTTTTAGAATCACAAGGCTTAGGTGCCAATTGCTATTAACATTATAGACAACGGACCGCAATGCACTTTGTTACTTTGGACAAACAAATCCAATCAAAAGACAAGGCATAAATACGCATATTCATTTCACGAATTCGAATTTCATAACATACTCAACAATTCGTAAATTCAATACAAACGTAAGACAATTATCCAATGATTCGAATGCAATTCAATTAGTCACAAACCAAAAACTAATAAGTATCAAACCCTAAAAATCCTTACAAAAGTTTACACCGGTTGAAACTCGAAGAGATTAGCCGCCCATAGTGAACGGAACACGATCACCGGATGATTTGAGCTTGATCACAAACATCTTGAAGCCTTGAGGTGATGGAAGGTTTGATGATATAATAGAGATGATGATGGTTAGGATTAGGTAAATGAAGATGGATGGTCAATCCCAATGATTGTTGATGACTCGGATAAATTGGAATTGAATATAGATGAAGTTCTTGGATCCAAGTGAGGTTTTCAAACTCTAATCTTGCGTAACTCCCTGAAAATGGTAAAAAAAAACACAATATGACCCGTTCCCAAACATCAAAATTGAAGTTTTAGAGTCTGCCATAAGGGAGGGGCGTCGCCGACGGCCCTTGGATCTTCTGATTTTTCTCTCCGACCTCTAATCCACTGCCTACGAACAATTTTTTGCCGACAGACTTATCTGAGGGGCGTCGGCGATGGCCTCTCCAAATCTTGTTTTCTGATTTTTCCATTTCGCACTCCCGGTTGACCCGTTTTCCGCCCCGATGCTCCGGAAAGCTCCCGATTAGCTCCTTAAACTCCGTAAGACCTGTAAAACATAAATCCAATCAAAAGAATGCTATTCGAAACTAAAAGTTATGTAAAAACATAAGCTTAAACATTGGGCTTTCGTTGTTACCGGTTCGGTTCGATATAGTATTCAATATTCATACAATACCGGCACTCGGTATAGCAATCGACACGTGTTTTACATTGATTGAAAACCATAAAAACGAAAAGCGGTATTGTATTGATGTTGTTCGGATGGACTCAGTTCGGTTTGTCATTGTACATGTATAGTACCAACACTTGATATAGCTTATGATAATTTTGAACGAAATTTATACTAGAACGTCGATAAAACAGTAAAATTGAACGCAGATAACTGATGTTTTGTTAATACCAGTTTGGTTCATGATGTTAATGTTTAAACTAGGACCGGCCCGACCGGTTGAATTAGTCAATCGAAGAAACGACAGTGTTACCAAACTCAATTTTAGTAATTGAATCGCTCGTTTTAAAATGGGCAGTTTTTAATCGAATCGGGAATCGGTTTGACCACTCTTAAGTGAACCCACTGCTCAATCATACTAAAAAGCAATTTACATACCATTATTATCATAGCGCCATAAAATAAGAACAGTTTGTGCAACAACAAACAAAGAAAAACGTTTGTTAATTAACTGATAAATCATCTTATCTAACTTATATAAAAGACTCCAAAAATTTCATATGATATTCTCTCCTTCAATCTCATAAATTTTATTTATATTTGTTTAATGTATCTTTTTTAATATTAATAACTAATATATAGATACCATTTATCTTTATCCCTATCTTTATCTAAAATTAATAAATAACTTCAATTAATGTCACATGACATTTTCTCCTTCAATCTTTCAATAATATTATTAACATCTAAGTCGAATATCAAATAAATTATTAATATCTTTTGAAATATATGAAAAATATTAAACTAATCAAAGAATAAAAAAGAAATTCCTTATCTTTATCTAAAATTACTAAATAACTTTAAATAATGACACATCATTTTCTTCTTCAATATTTTAATAATATTATAAATATCTAAATCTAATATTTAATAAATTATTAATATCTCTTTAACTAATATGAAAAGAATTAATTCATAAATAATAAACTAATCAAATAATAAAAAAATAAATTAAAACCATATCATTGTTATATATATAATAAATAAATATTTAACCATTAACTAGAGTTTACACACTGTTTTTATATAATATAAGAGTTTTTTCAAGTTTTAGAAAAATAAAATTTTCAACTTTTTTTTGTAATTTATGGTGTTGTACCTCATGTATAGGGTTTTTTTTTCTTTATTCATTACTAACCCAAAACTTTTCTTCTTTTTCAATTTAAACCATTTTCTTTTTTTACTTTAACCCAAAGTTCTTCATCTTTTGCAATTTAATCTAGACTTTTTTTTATTTTCAATTTTGGTCCACCATACTTTTCATTTTTTCCAAGTTTTTCATTTTGTTCTAAGTATTATGAGTTAACGCACCACAACGTGCGTATGGGTTCAACATTTTTTCGTATATTTTTTCCTGTTTGACAGGCCCATCGCAACACATCTAGACAAGCTCGTCGAAACGCGCGAGTCCTCGATTGACTTAGTTATTTTTTCTATGATACGTTTTGGTTTAATTTCTGTAACGAACGTGCGTGATTCAAAGATTTTATGTCTGCATTTCGCTCGGCATTATTTTTCCGTTTTATTTTATTTTGTTTTTACAAGCTTTTCCGGTGTTGATGGTCGCTGACAGTGGTATAGCATTGATACTATTTGACACAGTTTTACGACAAGCGCTGCAACGCAGGGGCTTAATACTAGTAAATAATATAGAAAAATCTAAGATATAAAAGCAGCAACTCTTGGCGTAAATCATCATCAAAATCATACTCAGTAAACCCACCAATAGCAAAACTAACGTAGGGTCTGAGTATAGTAAGATGTAGACAACCTTACCTCTACTCCATAGAAATAGAGATGCTGATTCCAGCAAAACCCCGGCTCAATAGTAGTTTTGCATCGAGCCTTAGACATAAGGCACATAACACTCAACAATTATGAGAAAGTTGAAGCCTCCTCTTGGGGTAAATATTGTTAGATATTATTAGACTTTAAAAATCATAAGATTCAACATTCAAATATCCCCATATCATTATTCCTTACATCCAATCCAATTCTATTGGATAAATATACCCATATTTTTTGAGCTAAAACGAAGACCCAAATTTAAATAACCAACCTTAAGAAGTCTTATTCATCATATCACCTAAGTAAACGAGCTTATCGACCTTAACGACTTTTTGGTTTTGAGTGGTTCACTCTTGGGGGAGTTGGGGCTAACCATAGATGTTGAAGGACTCCGGCTAAAGCTCGTTGTTTGCGATAGGTTAACCATGTTCACCATCGTCTGTGTTTGGTAACTCTGTATATAACTCGTCATCTCTGTCGAGTCACCCCTAGCCGTGGCCCGCTGCCACGAGTGTGAGCTCAACCCCGACAACACATAAGCTCGACCCGACGACTCATACACTTTGTGGCTCACCATTCTCTCCTTCATTTCCCTAAGCTCAGCCAACAAACCAACACATAAACGATCACCGCCACGACCTGAAACAGAATCTGCCAGCTTTTTCCGGCAATTCTCAAGCACCGACACTGCCCCCGTTAGATTACCATGTTCGGCCATCGTTCGTGCTTCAGATATCGCGTCGGCAGCCATAAGCCTGTTCCTCTGTCTGTCAACTTCTATCGACGCTATTTGCTTTTTTAAATCTGATTCGGGCCTCAGTATAATCAAGTCTTCATTTCCGCCAACCGTAACCACCGTTTTCTTTATCGGGTCCTTATGAATAACTCTAAATCTCACCAACGACATCTTGTTGCTCGATTTTTCTACCGGAATATCCATAGTTACTAGAAAATCTCTCTCTTCTTCTGCATACAAATCACCGACTTCGATAAACCCCGATCTTGTGTTCTCATCCATACCCACTTTGTAACTCCCGGCTTTGATCGACCCGAGGCGTAACATGGGATGAACACACTCGACTTCAACTCGTAAATCTTGAACCACAACGCTCAAAAGCCCGCCAATACACTGAGCAAAAGCATCTTGTATCACATTCTCAGCTTCTATAAACGAAAACATCCCTCCGGAATGTTCCGATATAGCATGCAGTGCACACGCATCATGATCCTTACCGAACCCAAATGTGTGAATCGGGATGCGGTTTTCGTCGCTTTTAACTTGAATAGAAGATAAAAGACTCTGGTAATTCAAATTCAGCTTTCGTGGGCTGACGTTAGCGTACGTGTCTTGCCCGTCTGACAACAATATCATACTGCTGACCGGATTCTTGAACTTCCGGTCAGTCATCACTTTCGCTCCCTTTCGTAAGGCTTCAGCTATATTGGTCCCGCCGTTAGCAGCCAATGAGTTAATCATTTGTAAAGATTCTCGTTTCCCGGTTTCGGTCATTCGACGGAGCGGGAAAAGGCGACAGGCTGTAGAAGAAAACGCGACAACTGAAAGTCGGTCCCACGGGCCGAGATTTTGAACCACAAAACCCATAGCTTGTTTTAATAACGCAATCTTTGTACCCATCATGCTACCGCTTATATCAAGCATTGTTACTAGATCTATCGATGCACGAGCATTTAGATTTGATTTAGCAATAGGAGCTTTAAGATTAATTAAGATGCCGAAATTATCAAAGCATGCCGATCTTGCTACTGCGGAAACTTCAGGATATGCTTTTATATCTATTCCTTCATTGGAATCCGAATCATCGGAATCTATCTCTTCTGCTTTCTGGTTGACTCGTTCATCATCGTCAAATACGGGAGGCTCGAAGGCTTGAAACAGTAAAGGAATATTACAATAAGCATGCAATTGTTGTGGTGACATACCAACCATGGTATAATCATCGGTATTTGTATTTGATTTCACACAAGATCCGGAAGTCGTTAAAGGGACTTCTTTCCATTTTGCACGACAAACGGGACATGCTCGATTTCCGTATTTTACGTTTGATGCAATGCAACGGTAATGGAAGGAATGTGAGCATTCTGCTTTGAAGATGGTGTCACTGCCGGTTGCTTTCATTGGCATCAAGCAAATTGCACAAACTGGCTGCAATCCATATAAAAACTATTCGTTAAAAATTAATAATTTGAAGATTTAGGTATACTACTTTGTATACAGTATACATTAATATATAATAATGCACTTGATGCTTCTAAGATGATGCGTAGGGCTGCAAACGAACCGAACATTCAGCGAACAGTTTGTGAACCGTTCGGCGGGAAGTTCGTTTGTTTAATAAATGAACGAACACAAACAAAAAAAATTGTTCGTTTAGTGAAATGAATGAACATGAACAGAGGTCGCCTTCGTTCGTTTATGTTCGGGAACTTTTGGTAATGTGTTCGTTTATGTTCGATAGTTCATTAGTGTTTTTAATTTTATATTTTATTTAAATTCTTCAAAATTCCGACAAATAAAATATTTAATAAGTATCACTGTATTATATATTCTATTGATGAACTCTTGCTTGTGTTCGTTTGTTTTCATTTGTGTTCATGAACAATCATTACCTAAAATTAACAAATGAGCACGAACACATTCATATCCATAATAAACAAACATGAATAAACAAATGTTCATGTTTGTTCAGTTCGTTTGCAACCCTAATGACGCATGTATAGTAAAGACCATACACGTATATTAATATATTTAACTACAAATTTGTGAATTGTGTCGAAGAATATCATGTAAAATCAAGATCATGCAAGTTGTAAGTCACTTTAGTTTAGAGTAATGACAAGATGTATTCCGGGTGGCCAACTTGTGAAAAAGGGGTTATTCTTAGTGTTTAAAAATCTAGAAAATTGTTAAAGTTTCACTAAGCAACTGCTGTGCCAATGATGTTGAAGGTTTTAAGGCAATAAAGAAAAGCATATATCATATAGTCAAAAGCAATCACATGTATGAAAAGAATGAGGAATCAATAAGCATAAGCTTTATGCTCCATAAGTAAAATCAAAAGGTGTTAATTCAACTATGAAAATGAAAGAGAGAGGTTTTGTGTGTGAAAGTGAAGGTGTTGACCAAACAAAGCAACTTACCTCCAACAAGGGGAAGTACAACTGTTCATAAATATTACTAGTGGAAAAACAGAATGTAAATTAAATAAAAATAATGTTGGAAACGAATAAGAATTGATGGAATAAAAGAAGATAACCTTAAAGAGTTAAAAACCACATAACAACAAAAAACCCATCACTATCTCCATCCCCACATAAGTATTGTATATGTACATGTCTATCATCACCACCATAACCCGTCACTAGCTAAGCATCTTTCCAATACATTAAAAAACGATAATAATAACATATCCGCTTACGTAATCCTTCTTTCTAAAACAAGTTTCTCTCCTTTCCAGTTCCGTTCTTATCACAGAGTACTTCACTAATTCCTTCGCATAAAACAGACTTAATCATTTCTAACTAGTACGCATCTAAACCTAATCAGATGCAACCGCAAAGTTTCAATCAAACGTGTGACGAGGAAATTATCAATTAAACTATATTCTTCTGAAAGAACTCTCTCCTTTCTCTTTCAGTTCTCACGACATAGTAATTCACTAATTCCTTCACATAAAATTAACTTAATTGTTTCTAACTACAGATCTAAACCTAATCACATACAACCACAAAGTTTCAATCAAACACACGACTATAAAATTAACAATCAGACTATGTTCTACTAAAACAAATTTATCTCCTTTCTTTTTCAGTTCTAACGACACAGTAATTCACTAATTCCTTGACAGAAAACTAACTCAAATCACTTCTACCTACACATATAAACCTAATCACAAACAATCTCAAACTTTCAATCAAACACATGAAAGTGAAATCAACAGTTAAAACTATGTTCAAAACTACCTCCTACGTGACGCTTTAACGTTGTATTTCGACAACTTTCTCTCCTTTCTCTTCCGGTTCTAATCACACAGTAACTCACTAACTCCTTCACATAAAACTAACTCAATCACTTCTACCTACACATCTAAACCTAATCAAAAACAATCTCAAACTCTCAATCTAACACTTCAATCAAACACATGACATGCAATCAACAATTAAATTATATTCTTCTGAAATAACTTTCTCTCCTTTCTCTTCCAGTTCTAATCACACAGTAACTCACTAATTCCTTCATCAGTTCATCTACACATCTAAACCTAATCTCAAACTTTCAATCAAACACACAACTGTAAAATCAACAAATCATCAACTAACAATCAACAATAAACAACACACAACTAACAATTAACAATCAAACAGTATTCAAAACTACCTCCGACGTCGATTTATCGCCGTATTTCGACACACGCAGACCAGAAGACGACGGAGTCGGAGTGATCGGCATATCCGAACGACTTCTCAACGAACTTTTCACAGATTCACCGTCATCAGAGCTTTCGGAAACGTATAAACACGTATTTAGCCCTAACGCAAGCTTCATCTTCCTCCATTTACTCTGACCTGCCATAATTAAAATCCTCGATAAACACACACAAATCTTCAATTTGTAGAACAACACGATTCTTCAATTTACGATCAAATTACGATCCAAAAAGGAATCAATAGTGTTGACGTTTTTGAAGAGGATTCGATTGTTCAAAACTGTTGATGAATCGTGATGGATGAAGATATTTTTGTGATTTTAGTTTCCCTAAATTTTGTTCAATTTTAGGGTACTTGAAATCTTGAATAATATGGAAACGGTGGCTTTGAGTTTATAGCAGAGAGAGGTTGTCAGGTTGGCAAATCTTTTATATGACATATAAATAGAAATACAAATTTCATTTATATTTAAGTATGTATTTAATGTGTTTTTTCTTCTTTTAATATTAATTAATTAATTTTGGTGAGTTTGTGAGATTGTAAGATATCAAGTTTGACTAAACAACTGTACTAAACTTTACAAAACTGTACAAAAAGACTGGACGACAAAAAAAAAGTGTTGATTGTTAAATTGGAATATAGCTAAATTATGAATGTAAGGAAGGAACAAATGGAATAATCTTTATGAGAAGAGTAAACCTAACCACAATTTGTCATAAACAAGTTATAATTATTTATTTTAATTATCATTTATGTTATTAAAGTTAATTAGGGTGGATGAATAATTGCAAAAGTAAAGGTTATTAGTTTTAATCGGAATTTAAACTTGTTACGGATAGAAATCTGTTGTAAGAAATACGTTAAACTATTAAAAATTGGTCTTTATTTCGAATTAAAAGATCGGTAAGGTATTTAGTATAAAGTCTCACTTCAAGAAGTTCCAATAAGGACTAAAACAACATCTGAATTTTCATAGTTTCATAGGGACTATGTCAATTATGAAACATATGTAGTGAAGCTCGTTTTTATTATTTACGTAAATGATAACTTTGTTGTGACTGAATTTGCTCGCGTGTCGTGTAGATTTTGCTCCGTGAAAGTCAATCCAATGAAGAAAGCGATGAGATGATGTTAATCGCTTAAGGTATCCACGAGTTCCAAGAACGAATATGTCACTTATCCTAATTTGTAATAACAATTTTCTATGCCAAACATGCAAAGAGTGTATAAAGAATGCTTGAACTGTCTAACGTTCATCTCTAACCATCGATGCTTGTAAAAAGAGAAAATTTACCAATTAAATATAATAAATAACATAATTCTTCCAATAACATCCTCTTATAGTGCGGCCTCTACATAAGTATTTGAAAAATCTAAGTCTCACCAAACGATACAAAATTTGTTTGGATTCAAGAGCAAAGACACTTAGAACAATTTCAACGGTCATTAAAAAATGCACCCTAAGTATTAGCGTCATTAAGAGCAATCTTGACAACCTACTTATGTAAAGATATCGATGCTATCGACATCTTTATATCATATACCATATTGCACCGTTTCTATTCAAATTTGTGTCATCACTAAATCCTACATGCTCACGTTAAGCGTTTTGATCAACTTGCATCATAAAACGCCTGGTTCAATATATATTAGTTATTGGAAACGTTTCGCATATAGCAGCAATATACTTATGCTTAATACTTTAGTAGTAGTTCATGTGATAGTTTCTTTGTTGTGTTGCATCTCGCTTTTTAGCGAATTGTAATTGTTATTGAGCAACCTCTTTACGTTAAAAATTGATACCTTAGTTCTAATGTATAGAAGGGAAATTCAAACCACCCTTTTGGTAAATGTTCTTCATTACTGTTTTCGAAGCTTTCTCTCATTAAGTCTTCTCTTTATTTTTTAGTTGGTTGACCAAAACTATAAATCTTAAATATGTTCATTTTTTTCATATATTTTAAAGTGAACCTTATTGACATTGAACTTTTGATATGTTTTTATTCGTTTATTAGCACAACTAATTGTCGGTGATTTCATGTTATGATTATATTACAAGTGACTCAAAAAAATATATATTATTACGTTTTATGTATCTGTGCTTCTAGTATATTTGTCTTTCAGTGAATATGGACTTTACTCTTAAATTTTGTTAATGTTTTTAAGTAACTGTGCTTCTAATATATTTTTGTCCTCAGTAAAGATGGACTCTACTCGTAAATTTTGTTAAGATTAAGAAAACATTTGTGTTTAGTTGTAAAAATGTGTAACCTTTAATTACGGTATGGTATGTGATAACTCACCAATCACCATGAATGAATAATGTGATAGGAAACCCGAAACCTAACTAAATACTATCTAAGCATGACAAAACCAAATAAAGTATAAATGATAATTTGATCCCTTTTCAAGTTTATCTATAATATTTTCACATGTATTTAAAGTTTACCTTTTTAAAAACATGCATGGTCATTATAGAGACGTAATACCACTCTATTGGGCGTTATAGTGTAACACCTTAAAAATATTAAATTAGGTATATACACATATATGTTTGGTTATAACTTTATAAATTATAACTAGGAACATCTAACCTAGTTAATGGCGTGTTGTAAATAATGAATCATGAATTATGGCCTTTTATAACGAATAGAACATGAGAGACTAAAATGGTAAAGCGGGTGAACTTGTTTTATTAAAAACTAAAAACAAAACACAGCACATACCTATGTGCGTATGTGTGTGTGTGCGCGTGATCAGAGCCAAGAGAAAACCCAACCCTTCAGTCACTAAAATGATCAAACTGGATGGTGAATTGGAAGTGTTTTTTATGCATGGATCAAGAAAACTAATAATCCATACATGTTTGACATGTAAGTTGTAATTTCAGTTTTGGTGATGTTTAATTTTAAGTGAAGTTTGGTTATTGGGGGTTCTTGAATAAATCGGTTGATGATATGACCAAAGGAAGATGTAGTCTAAGAGTGGGATCTTAATCCTAACTGAAATTGTTAATAATTTATTAAGAAACAAGTGTTAGAATCATCATGTATGCAATATGAAAGGGGTTTTGTGAAGAAATATGAATGCAAAAGTTATGATGGTTAAATTGTTATTATGATGTACGTTAAACTAAAATAACGGATATGATAACATGAGTTTGTTGAATTGCATGTTAATAGGAATTTAGATGAGTATTTGAACATGATAAGTTGAGAATCTTGGGTAGTCAAAAGTTTAAACGAACTAAAATGGCTAGCTAAAATGAATGCACACAAGGTGCTTGACAAAATGCCTAAATGAATTGTCAACATTAATTAACAAATGGAAAATCTTGTTTGAAACATGAAGTAGTGTATTTGGCAATTTACATGCCTTAGTTATGGGGTGAGAGGTTATAATGGTAATTGGCTTGTACTCTTTAGGCAACGCAGGTGAAGCGTCGGGAAGTCAAGCCGATGTGGACACACGTTTAAAAGAAAAACTCTAAGGTACGTGGTCTTATACTTCGTATGATTTCATTAATAACGTTGTATTGATTATACGTTGATAAAAGAAGTAATACTTGTGAAATTCGGTTCATTCATAAGCGATGAACTTCGCACAAATGAACCAAATGAATAAATAGTGAATAACAATGGGTTTAGCTAGTTCATAAGTGATGGGATTCACTTGAACAACCAAAACTAAGTAAACACGTAAACCGAGTAAGGGAACGTAGGCTATACATAATTAATTTAAGATATGGATGAAAATAAGCTTCTTGTTTAGTTAAAGTAACCAAACGGGTCAAAAATATTGCGAACACGCTAGCCGGGTAACGGAAGCATAACGCTAGTCTAATAAACTTGGAGATGGGTTAAAATCTGTAAGGAATTGATCCTTACTATGAAAATGTGGGTAATATAGCTAAGTATGATAACGGGTCAAAATAATTGTATGAATTAATCTTACACCGACTATATAAAGTGTAAGAACATTATTTTGAATGATGGATTTTGAATAAAAAATGTGGCTGATCAATTTACGATCACATAGAAACAAATTTGAAACAAAACGGACGAGAAACGGAGAAGTTATGGACATTTTCTTAAAAGGACCAAAAGTGAAAATCTGCAGCGTAAGCTACGGTCCCCAACTGTAGCTTACGGTTGGGACCTGCTGTGTCGGACAAAAGGAGTGTATCGTAAGATATGGTAACCCAACCGTAGCTTACGGCGGGCTCTTAAACAAAATTTTTAGTTTGTTGTTTTGGGTATTTGGGTCCATCTAGATACGTTATACGCTCACTATATATAACACCCTTAAAAGTTTTTTTTATAACTTAATATATGTTTGTAAACATTAATAATCCCATAATAAACAAGTTAACAAATCATTTTATATGTTATAATACTGATAATACATAACCAGACAAACTAAAACGGAAGCTTGAAAATTTTGACAAGTTCGGTACTTTATGTATGACTTGATCTTCATCAAAATTTGGCTTGTGATCTCCTTATAAGATGAAAATACATAACTTATTAGTTTCACGTGTAATTGAAATGAATATAACTTAAAACTTAAACAAATAATAATTTTTTTATTTTATCAATTACTGAGTGGCGTCGGCGACGGCAATATGCATCGTCGGCGACGCCACATAAAAATGAGCGTCGGGTCCAAACCACCGTAGACAGTGGTGGTGTTTTACATTACGTCGGCAACGGCCATACATGGCGTCGCTGACGACGCTTACTGCAGAAATTTGGCTGTTGTTTGTTTATTCACCCGTTCGACCCGTTTCACGCACCGTGTATAAAATATGATCTCGGAGTGACAAAGATTCGTTCGCAAAATGTTATTCTTTGATTTCGTTGCTGTAGTGTTGTTTTCACGACTATATTTGGCAATCAAACCATGTATGTATATATTTTCGTAAATTTCGTAAGTTGGCATTTTAACAATTTTGAAAAACATACTTACTAAGTCTGTCCATTCATGTAGAACCACTTATTATATTGCATTTTTATATTCGTAGTAAGGACCTTTCGGGTTGCGTGTGCAATACTCAGTTTTTACGCATATTTATTTCCTTCTTACCAATTTTACCCTTTAACTATAATTCACCAAATGTGGTTAATATATTCTTTATTTTTGATCCGTTTGGCTATTTTAGCGAAATCCATCGCTTATTCAACCAAACCTTTATCTACTTCATTATTTTGACCCGTTTGGTTATTTTAGTTAAATCCATCGCTTATTCAACCAAACCTTTATCTACTTCCTTATTTTGACCCGTTTGGTTATTTTAGCGAAATCCATCGCTTATTCAACCAAACCTTTATCTACTTCTTTATTTTGATCCGTTTGGTTATTTTAGCGAAATACATCGCTTATTCAACCAAACCTTTATCTACTTCTTTATTTTGACCCGTTTGGTTATTTTAGCGAAATCCATTGCTTATTCAACCAAACCTTTATCTACTTCTTTATTTTGACCTGTTTCTTTATTTTAGCGAAATCCATCGTTTCTTCAACCAAACCTCTATCTATTTTTTTATTTTGACCCGTTTGGTTATTTTAACGAAATCTATCGCTTATTTAACCAAACCTTTATCTATTTTTTTGACCCGTTTGGTTATTTTAGCGAAATCCATCGCTTATTCAACCAAACCTTTATCTACTTCTTTATTTTGACCTGTTTCTTTATTTTAGCGAAATCCATCGTTTATTCAACCAAACCACTATCTGTTTTTTTTTTTTTGACCCGTTTGGTTATTTTAACGAAATCTATCGCTTATTTAACCAAACCTTTATCTATTTTTTTGACCCGTTTGGTTATTTTAGCGAAATCCATCGCTTATTCAACCAAACCTTTATCTACTTCTTTATTTGGACCCGTTTGGTTATTTTAGCGAAATACATCGCTTATTCAACCAAACCTTTATCTATTTTTTTTATTTTGACCCGTTTGGTTATTTTAGCGAAATCCATCGCTTATTCAACCAAACCTTTATCTACTTCTTTATTTTGACCCGTTTGGTTATTTTAGCGAAATCCATCATTTATTCAACCAAACCTTTATCTTTTTTTTTTTTGACCTGTTTGGTTATTTTAGCAAAATCCATCGCTTATTCAACCAAACCTTTATCTACTTCTTTATTTTGACCCGTTTGGTTATTTTAGCGAAATCCATCGCTTATTCAACCAAACCTTTATCTCTTACGGTTCCATTGTGAGAAGCCCCTCACGTATACATGAACCAAGTTTTGTTAGGATTGCTCCATTATTTAATATACATCACTACAAGTATCGTAATTTAAAATTTTACAAAAACAATGGACCACGTACCTTAAAGCTTTGCTTTTAAGCGTGTATCGGACTTTGTTTGACCTTCCTTAGCTACACTTGAGTCGCCTAGATAGTGCAACCCAATTGTTATTAGGAACTAGCAATTCAAGTCTATGACATGTAAACTTCCCAATAATTAATCGCAAGTCCACTTCATATAGTTTCATACAATATAAATGCCAAATCTTTCATTAAAGCATTTTATCAAGTGTCTCATGGGCATGAAGGTAAAACTTTTCGTTTTTCTTAAATTTATAACTTTATAAACCCAAATCTCATATTATTATAAATCTACCTTCATAGAATTTAGTCTCTAGTGTAACTTATCTATTTAGGGTTTCATATCAAGCTAATGAAATTAACAATCTAGCTTCTTTCATGTTAAACATCAAAATCCACTTATTTACCCAATCATATAGCAGCCCTAACATATGAGTTATGCTAGCACCTTCCCTGGTTTAGCAAACAATGTGAGTTTAAACACTTATTTGTCATGAATTCTATCATAAGATCTGTAATTTATTCCAGAACTTAGATTCAGGGTTCTTCTCTATCTATCATACTTCACCAAACTAAGAATTTCGACATACCTTATGATCTCCTTGATTAGGTGATCACTAATTTTGACTCATGCACTAATTTAAGGCTTGATTTCTCTTCCTATTTGAAGGACTATGAATTTTAGGGTTGATGGTGTTCTTCCTTCTTCTCTGCTTGTTCTGGTCGAGCTTCTAGACACACACTTGTGTGTGTTTTTTATTTTAATTGCTTATTTATATTATCTGGTTCCCCAAGTGTCTAACTCGGTCCTCCAAGTTTGGTTTATTTTACGTGGGTACTATCTAAATGTTTTCATTAGTTATTAACAAATAACTAATTTTTTTTAAATCCTTCAAATAGTTATGGATGCAATATACCTTTCTTTTACATCAAATATATCTATATATATTATATACACTTTAGGGACATCTACAAGTCAATTCCTCTTAAAGGGGCTCTCCACTAACTGGGTTAAATCCCCCTGATTATTTATGAAATTTAATATTTTTGGGATGTTACAAATCTATCCCCCTTAAAAGGGTTTCGTCCCTGAAACACGTATACATACCGAAAAGAGAAGGGTAGAGTCGTATCATTTTGTCTTCAGGCTCTCAAGTGATATCCGCACCCTTCGATGCTCCCACTTGACTTTTACTTGATTTATTTCTTTATTCCTTAATGCTTTGACCTTTCGGTCAAGAATTGCTATTGGCAGTTCTAATCGTATGCCACCTATCCTATAAATTGCCACACTCCTCCAGCTCTTGACACCTAATTGGACACATGTAACGATCTTACAACACACCTAACACATGGCTCCATCTCCTTGCACTTCTTACACTATAAATAGCCCACTAAACTCACTCATTCTTTGCTTATTCACTTCTTCTCCTCTCTATTGTACTCTTGGAAATTCCTGACCATTTAGGAGCTTCCCTTTGAGTTCTAAGTTTCCCTTGGATCACTTGTAAGTGCTCCATCTCTACTCTTTTCTTTTTATAGGCTTTTAATAGCAAAAAATCAAGCATATTCGACAAATGCCTTGACTTTCGGTTAAGACCATTATGGTCCAGCCATTGTTCGAAATGAACATGGCTAAGTGATCGTAATTAGGAAGGTATTAACCCCTTAAAGGGGGCATCTCCTAAGGATCATGTTTACTAGGTCAATTGACGGGTCAAAGTTATTGTTTTAAAAAGTCAAACGGGTCAGATTTCATAAAAATCATAATATGAGTTTATATATCTTGTAAATATGTTTTTGACACTTAAAAAAGTTGGTAATAATTATTAGAACATGTGGGAACATGTTCGATTCGTCAATTTCAGTCCTAGAGTTGGTTCACAACCGAAAGTCGCGAAGCTTGACTTCTGCTTTGACTTTCAATTCTGACCGACTTAGATTAGTTAACTTCTGAATTAAGGTCACGTTATGATCGTAATGCAATGTAGCATAACCCTCTGAGGTTATATTACATGATCATAATCATAATATGAGTTTATGCACAAGTTCCGTAAAATGTCAAAATTTGACTAAAATGCCCTTTTTACATAAAACATGGTTTTAATCAACAATGAACTTGCAAATGAAGTACCTACTGATATGTTGATGTAATTAACATATTATGATGTTAATATTAGATCATAAAGTGATTTTAGTATAATATCGTATACTATACTTTTAAATGACCAAAATGCCATTTCGGTGCATAGTCTGGTTTTAGATGACCAAAATGCTATCTTACTGATAATATATCACAAATTAAGTATTTTTCCAGAATGTTTATGATCATAACATCAGAATACATGCAAGTTCCTTTTATACGACATATAATTACCAAAATGCCCTTATGAGGCATAATTTCGTTTCAAAACATTTTCGGGCATATAAGTTGATATCCTACTGATATTGCAATTTATTTAAAGTATAATGACATATAGAACTTGTTCATTCCTCATTCGGTTACCCGATATCGCTTATACGCATACGATTAAGTATATGTAACTAGTTTACGAAAATTAACCGAAACGGGTTTAACCTTATCATTTTAATCTCAAATTCCAGAATGTTAATTGTTTATCCATATTATACAAATCTTAAGTACTTGTTGGGTTTAAACTACATTCTATCCGGTCATCGCTTAATCTAGCGTATCGTACCGTTTTTGATCCATTACGCTAGTCGGTCTAAGTCTATGACTTAAATTAAGACCGTTAGCATCTTAATTGGTTAGCTTATGCCATAATCCAGACTAGAGCCTTCCGGTAAATGTTGTTTGCACTTAGTTCATTTTGAATACGGCTGAGATATAAATCTTGTATTTAAATCAAGACTAGCTCAGGTAAATACTCTTGACTTATTTCCCTATACGGGCTTGGGTTACGGTAAATTATTACCGCTTGGTCGGAAATGGGATCAATCGAATGACGGATTGTGGCTAGTAAATTCGCATATTCTGTTTTGATCAGTTTTGTTTGATAACTTAAACATTTGGGGTTAACGACCGTGTCCTGGATATCCTTGGCTCATTACATTAGTTAATGGCCACGACCAAAGCACAGAGTGTAGGCATAAACCCGACAGATGCGAATGCTAAATTATTTTTACCCACAAGTTGGGGATAACTCCTTCGTGGGTTCATAAGTGGTGTGTACGTTAATCATGTCTCGGTCTCTGTATTGGGCCCCATATGTATTGACAAACATGTAAAGTTGTTAACAAGGTTAAAACGCTGACTTTCTAAAGTTATAAAGATTGTGCCCTGTGAACTTAAATCCATTTAAAAATGTTTTCAAAATGAGTCAGTCGGGTGTATTTACCAGCAAAAGCTGACGTATTTTCAAAAGACTAAGATGCAGGTACAATACGAAATAGGCTGGAAGCTACTCGGTAGTGATATTAGAGGATCTTGCAAATTCTTAGATCTGCCCAAAGTCTGTTATACATTTTTGTACATTTTACGATCCGCCTGTGGATCTTTCATTACAAGCCGTATGTATATTATTTTTAGTACTTTGAACATTTGGTTTGTAATAGTAATTTAAACTCCAAGACTTCCTTTGTGCTGTGTTTAATTGGCTATGATGATATCAACTTACGTCACGATATTCCCCACCTGGGCCCATCGGTGTTTGGTTGAAAATACGGGGTGTGACAATTTAGTGATTATATCATTTGGGATTCCATATACAACACTTGTTGTTTGATCCATATAAGAATCTTCATCTTCATTCTTTGGTTTTTCTTAACTTTTACACATTCAAACAACTAATATATCGTTGTTTGGGTGATAACAATCAACCACTGTGATCCGAATCTGTTTTGGGATTCACATAATCGGTCAAGAGAAGGGACTTTGTAACGATTACGTCATTGTTACAAGTAAAAGTCAAGTGGGAGCATCGAAACATGGAATGTGTTGTGTATTCCGCTTAGTTCTTTTGGCAGTTCTAATCGGTATGCTACTTTACCCACTCGATCAATAATTTTAAGAGGCCCAATAAACCTTGGACTCAATTTACCTCTTTTTCTAAATCGAATGATCCCTTTCCATGAAGACACCTTAAGCATTACTTTATCGCCGATTTGGAATTCTATAGGTCTTCGTCTTTTATCTGCATAAGATTTCTGTCGGTCTTGAGCTGCTCTTAAATGGGCTCGGATTGCATCAATTTTCTCATTTGTGGCTCTGATTATATCTTTGTGAGCAAGCTCGCGAGGGCCTATTTCACCCCAACACACCGGGGTTCGGCACTTCCTACCATATAGCATTTCATATGGGGCCATGCCAATACTGGAATGGTAGCTGTTGTTGTACGAGAATTCAACTAATGGCAAATATGTATCCCAACTACCACCAGAATCAATTATACATGCTCGAAGCATGTCCTCTAATGTTTGAATTGTTCGTTCGCTCTGCCCATCAGTTTGGGGGTGATAGGCAGTACTAATTAACAGTTTTGTGCCCATGTGTTTTTGAAAATCGTGCCAAAACTTCTTGCAGTAAACCGGGTGTCCCTGTCAGACACGATCGATATCGGAACTCCATGGCGTGCTATAATCTCATTTACATATACTTCCGACATCTTTTCTGAAGTATAGGTCTCTCGAATTGGAACAAAATGAGCACTTTTCGTTAATCTATCGACAATCACCCAAATGGCATCGAATCCTCGAGTCGTTCTAGGTAGTTTAGTCAATAAATCCATGGTTATGTGCTCCCATTTCCACACTGGTATTTCTAACAGTTGAAGTTTGCTATAAGGTTTTTGATGCTCCGCCTTTACTTGAAAACAAGTTAGACATTTCTTGACATATTTTACTATATCTCTTTTCATTCCAGGCCACCAATAGTTTTGTTTAAGTCTCTGTACATTTTGGTTGCTCCCAGGTGAATTGAATAACGTGATTTATGAGCCTCGTCGAGTAAAAGATCTTTTACCCCACACGTGTTTGGGACCCAGATTCTACTGCACAGATATTTCAGACCGTTCTCCCCATCTTTGATATCTTTTACTAACCCTTTTATTCTCTCTTTTTCCCAGTTCGTTTCTTTTATTGCTTCTTCTTGCGCTACTCGGATTTGTTCGAACAATCCCGAAGTAACCATGAGTCGCATGGATCGCACTCGAATAGGTATGTATTCTTCTTTTCTACTAAGGGCATCTGCCACTACATTGGCCTTTCCTGGGTGATAATGAATTTCACAGTCGTAGTCCTTTACCGTCTCCAACCAACGCCTCTGTCTCATATTTAATTCTTTTTGATCGAAGAAATAATTTAGGCTTTTATGATCGGTGAAAATAACGCATTTTATACCATACAAGTAGTGTCTCCAAATTTTTAAGGCAAACACTACCGCCGCTAATTCCAGGTCATGCGTCGGATATTTCTTTTCGTGGATTTTTAATTGTCTCGAGGCATAGGCAATCACCTTGCCTCGTTGCATAAGTACGCACCCAAGGCCTAGGTGCGATGCATCTGAATACACTACTAAGTCGTCAGTACCATTCGGTAAAGTCAGTACCGGAGCACTGGTCAACCTTTCTTTAAGCGTTTGGAACACTTTTTCTTGTTCGTCGCTCCAGACAAACTTTTCGTCTTTGCGGGTTAACTTAGTCAATGGTGAGGCAATATTTGAGAAATCTTGAATGAATCTTCTATAATAACCCGCCAGTCCTAAAAAGCTTCTTATTTTTGAGGGATTTTTCGGAGGGCTCCATTTAGACACTGCTTCAATCTTAGACGGGTCGACTAATATCCCTTCAGCGCTAATGACGTGCCCAAGGAATTGCACCTCTCGAAGCCAAAGGGCACATTTTGATAACTTTGTGTAGAGATTTTCTCTTTTAAGTGTTTCCAATACTTCACGCAAATGGTGCGCATGATCCACCTCGCTTTTTGAATAAACAAGAATATCATCAATGAACACTATCACTGATTTGTCTAACTTTGGCTTGAAAATCCAGTTCATAAGATCCATGAAGGCAGCGGGTGCATTTGTTAACCCGAAGGACATTGCGAGAAATTCATAATGTCCATATTGTGTACGGAAGGCTGTCTTAGGTATGTCTTCTTCTTTCACCCTCAATTGATGGTATCCCGACCTCAAATCGATCTTCGAGAACCAACTCGCTCCTTGCAATTGATAAAATAAATCGTCGATCCTTGGAAGTGGGTATCGGTTCTTCACCGTAAGTTTGTTTAACTCCCGGTAATCGATACACATACGCATACTTCCGTCTTTCTTCTTCACAAATAATACTGGTGCTCCCCAAGAGGAGACACTAGGTCAAATAAATCCTTTGTCAAGCAGATCTTGTATTTGTGATAATAATTCTTGAAGTTCTAACGGTGCCAATCTGTATGGTGCTTTGGCCACCGGTTTCTCACCTGGAATTAGTTCTATTTTAAATTCTACCTCACGTTCGGGTGGTATCCCCGGTAAATCCTCCGGAAATACTTCTTTAAATTCTTGTACGACTGGGACATCTCTAATTATTGGTGACTTCATTCCCGAATCAAATATATACGTTAAATAAGCCTTGCACCCATGCTGAATCAGTCTACGGGCTTTAGCTATTAAGCACATGATGGGGTTGCCACTTTTTTCTCCATAGATAATGACGTGCTTTCTACTTGGAGATACTACTTCTATCTCTTTACGAGAACATATTACATTGGCGTGCTAATGGGACACCCAATCCATTCCAATCACTACTTGGAGTTCCCCCATTGACATAGGTATTAGATCAACTAAGTAATCCTCATCTTCGAAGCTCATTTTGCAATTTCGACATATGTTATAAACAGTAAAAGTTTTGTCATTTCCTACTTCTACCTCTAAGGGCATTGGTAATTTTGTTAATTGAAATGATGGGTGTTCAACAAACTCGTGTGAAACAAAAGATTTGTTTGCACCCGTATCAAATAAAACATGAGCAGGAATTAAATTTACGGTAAAAGTACCTGTGACCACATCGGGTTCAACTTTTGCTTCAGCTGCCGTTATTTGGAAAGATCTTGCCCTTGACTTTGGGACTTCTGTCTTCTTGTCAGTCATAACTTTCTTTCCTATCAAATCCGGGCATTCTGATTTCTTATGGCCCGGCTGATAGCATTTTTAGCATATTGATATCTTGTTAGGACAATTTGAAGCCAAGTGTCCAGTCTTTCCACATATCACACACGGCTTATTTTTAAAATAACATTCACCCTTGTGAGCACGGTTACAAATTTTGCAATTTGGTGTTCCCCCTTTCATGTTCATCTTCTTTGAAATCTCATTTTCTTCGGTTTCTTTGTCGGGCTTGGATTTGTATCCAACGCCCTTCTCTCTCCTCTTTCCACTTGTTTCTTTAGCTCAATTTCACGTTCTCGAGCGGCATTTACTATCTCTGTGAGATGTTCATATTTCGAGGGAGTCATAAACTCCCTATATTCAGCGCTCAACATGTTATAATAATAATAAATCTTCTGTTCTTCTGTTTGCACCAATTCTTCACAAAATATGAGTTTGTCGACGAACACCCCCGTGATCTTATCAATCGACTCACCTTTTTGTCTTAATTGTATGAATTCTTCTTTAATTTTGTTGATCACGGTTTTTGGGCTATGATGTTTAAGGAAAGGCACCTTGAATTCCTCCCATGTCATGGTTCTCGTAGTTTTGACCCCTTGTTCTTTTCTAAATTTGTCCCACCAATCTTTTGCTTGACCCCTCAGTTATCCGGTTCCGTAAGATACGAAATCGGTTGGGTCACAATGGGTCCGTTCAAAAACTCCTTCAATATCACTTATCCAGCGTTGACAGATAATCGGATCTACTTCCCCATTGTAAATCGGGGGTTTACACGCCATAAATTTGTTGTAGAGACATGCTTTTCCTTTTTTAGCCTTGCTTCTATCTTGATTGAGGCTTTCCTTTATTTCATTCATTCGTTCTCTATTGTTGTTAACATCGTCGTTTGAAATCTTTCCATAAACTCGAGTAAGGCCGCTTCTAATGCTTTTCCGACTTCTTCGGAAATTTTTGTTTGTATATCCTCCGTCATTAGAGATACTGTATCCTCACCCGTTCCGTCATACATCTCTTTCACTGAAATTTCCATAACAATTAGGTAAATACTTGGCTTAATTCTCTCCATATTGTTATATGGAAATTAATACTAGTTACTCAGTATTACTTATAATGTATTACTCTTTTTCGGTTGATTAAGTACATAACTCATCTCAACCATTTATACTTTGTGTATTTCCCGGATTCGAGTGTATTAACATACTCATCCATACACATTTATTCATCTTTCTTCTCTTTTTTTTATTTCAAATCTAGTCTTTACTAGATGTTTTGATCAATCCTTGCACTGAACATATTTCGTTTTTAACCTTAAGCTCTGATACCAACGTATAACACCCTTAAAAGTTTTTTTTTATAACTTAATATATGTTTGTAAACATTAATAATCCCATCATAAACAAGTTAACAAACATTTTATATGTCATAATACTGATAATACATAACCAGACAAACTAAAACGGAAGCTTGAAAATTTTGACAAGTTCGGTACTTTATGTATGACTTGATCTTCATCAAAATATGGCTTGTGATCTCCTTATAAGATGAAACGTTATGTATGACTTGATCTTCATCAAAATTTGGCTTGTGATCTCCTTATAAGATGAAAATACATAACTTATTAGTTTCATGTGTAATTGAAATGAATATAACTTAAAACTTAAACAAATAATAAAAATTTTTATTTTATCAATTACTGAGTGGCGTCGGCGACGGCAATATGCCGCGTCGGCGACGCCACATAAAAATGAGCGTCGGGTCCAAACCACCGTAGACAGTGGTTTAGGGCGTCGGGTGTTTTACATTACGTCGGCGACGGCCATACATGGCGTCGCTGACGACGCTTACTGCAAAAATTTGGCTGTTGTTTGTTTATTCACCCGTTCGACCCGTTTCACGCACCGTGTATAAAATATGATCTCGGACTGACAAAGATTCATTCGCAAAATGTTATTCTTTGATTTCGTTGCTGTAGTGTCGTTTTCACGACTATATTTGGCAATCAAACCATGTATGTATATATTTTCGTAAATTTCGTAAGTTTGCATTTTAACAATTTTGACCAACATACTTACTAAGTCTGTCCATTCATGTAGAACCACTGATTATATTGCATTTTTATATTCGTAGTAAGGACCTTTCGGGTTACGTGTGCAATACTCAGTTTTTACGCATATTTATTTCCTTCTTACCAATTTTACCCTTTAACTATAATTCACAAAATATGGTTAATATATTCTGTATTTTTGATCCGTTTGGCTATTTTAGCGAAATCCATCGCTTATTCAACCAAACCTTTATCTACTTCATTATTTTGACCCGTTTGGTTATTTTAGCGAAATCCATCGCTTATTCAACCAAACCTTTATCTACTTCTTTATTTTGACCCGTTTGGTTATTTTAGCGAAATCCATCGCTTATTCAACCAAACCTTTATCTATTTTTTTATTTTGACCCGTTTGGTTATTTTAACGAAATCCATCGCTTATTCAACCAAACCTTTATCTATTTTTTTATTTTGACCCGTTTGGTTATTTTAGTGAAATCCATTGCTTATTCAACCAAACCTTTATCTATTTTTTTTTATTTTGACCTGTTTGGTTATTTTAGCAAAATCCATCGCTTATTCAACCAAACCTTTATCTACTTCTTTATTTTGACCCGTTTGGTTATTTTAGCGAAATCCATCGCTTATTCAACCAAATCTTTATCTCTTACGATTCCATTATGAGAAGCCCCTCACGTATACATGAACCAAGTTTTGTTAGGATTGCTCCATTATTTAATATACATCACTACAAGTATCGTAATTTAAAATTTTACAAAAACAATGGACCACGTACCTTAAAGCTTTGCTTTTAAGCGTGTATCGGACTTTGTTTGACCTTCCTTAGCTACACTTGAGTCGCCTAGATAGTGCAACCCAATTGTTATTAGGAACTAGCAATTCAAGTCTATGACATGTAAACTTCCCAATAATTAATCGCAAGTCCACTTCATATAGTTTCATACAATATAAATGCCAAATCTTTCATTAAAGCATTTTATCAAGTGTCTCATGGGCATGAAGGTAAAACTTTTCGTTTTTCTTAAATTTATAACTTTATAAACCCAAATCTCATATTATTATAAATCTACCTTCATAGAATTTAGTCTCTAGTGTAACCTATCTATTTAGGGTTTCATATCAAGCTAATGAAATTAACAATCTAGATTCTTTCATGTTAAACATCAAAACCCACTTATTCACCCAATCATATATCAGCCCTAACATATGAGTTATGCTAGCACCTTCCCTGGTTTAGCAAACATTGTGAGTTTAAACACTTATTTGTCATGAATTCTATCATAAGATCTATAATTTATTCCAGAACTTAGATTCATGTTTCTTTTATATCTATCATACTTCACCAAACTAAGAATTTCGACATACCTTATGATCTCCTTGATTAGGTGATCACTAATTTCGATTCATGCACTGATTTAAGGCTTGATTTCTCTTCCTATTTGAAGAATTATGAATTTTAAGGTTGAATGTATTCTTCCTTCTTCTCTGCTTGTTCTGGTCGAGCTTCTAGACACACACTTATGTGTGTTTTTTATTTTAATTGCTTATTTATATTATCTGGTTCCGAAGTGTCTAATTCAGTCCTCCAAGTTTGGTTTATTTTACGTGGGCACTATCTAAATGTTTTCATTAGTTATTAACAAATAACTAATTATTTTTTTCTAAATCCTTCAAATAGTTATGGATGTAATATACCTTTCTTTTACATCAAATATATCTATATATATTATATACACTTTAGGGACATCTACAAGTCCATTTCCTCTTAAAGGGGCTCTCCACTAACTGGGTTAAATCCCCCTGATTATTTATGAAATTTAATATTTTTGGGATGCTACACTATATCTAACGTTAATGATAAATTTTGATGCTTAGGTGGTTGCTAAGTGGTTATGGATGAAGATCAAGTTCCATGAAGAACCTAATACAAATTTAGTAATTATGTTCAACGTTTTGTTAAGTCATTTGTAAAAACAAGATCTCGCTAGTATGTAGTAACGTTGTAAGCAGTATGAAGTTTTAATTGACCTAGGGTTTTTGAAAGATTATGCATATGCATCATCTTCTTATTTTAATAACTCTTTTATAAAAGAATTGTTTATAATGAAAAATTTACTATAGGTTTTACATATAGGGGTATGAAGAGGGGGTGGGGAGTATTTCTAGTATAATGTCAAATGAAAAGAAAAAATTTGAAAAATAATTATTGAAAGTGCATTAACATTACATGTGTTTTTAAAAGGCTTCATGATGCTAATGTGACAAAAAAATGTCTCTTAGAAAGCGTTAACCATTACCGATGCCTAATGATGGTTTTTACCTCTAAAATTTAAATTAATGATGGTTTTGATATATTTTACACTAGTTTAAGATCCCCACACGGGCTGTATAAAGAAATATTTTTTATAAATCGATTGATTTGATAAATTACACATAAATGTAGATACTACTATACTCACAAATTTTTGTGTTACAATTATTAACATATTTTAACACCCCATACTCTTTAAAACAAAGTTGCTTCTCATTAATGAATAAATACGGAAAAAAATCACAGGTCCTTTTATATAATATATAATTTATTTTATAATAAAACGAATAATGCATTAAATATGGGAAAAAGTTAAATTACAATACAAAAGTTCTTTTTGTTCTTTATTATTTATGTTGTAAGTGGGACTTGAAGTCTTGAATTTAAAACCTTCAAATCTAAGTGTACTTTAGGTTTTTGTCTTTGTCAATAGGTCACTAACCTCATTGATAAGTAACAAACATATACCACATTTGTCGTTTTACTTGTAACATTTTCATCTTTGTCTAATATTAGTAATTTGACTTTGTGTTTTTCTTTTATTCTTGATAGTGTCACATACAACCGTCATGAGCAAAAACCGACTCTTTAAAGTACAATCAAACCTTTGATAGTGATTGTATTTGACTTTTATTAATAATCATTTGTTGAACATCAAATTGTTGTTTATTTATAAGATACGCAAACATTTTAAATATGGAAATGATGTTTAGTTATCATTCACGATTTCATTAAAAAATAATAATAACCATACACAAGAGGTACTAATTATTATATTAATTTATAAATAAAAAAGGCAATTTAAATTATATTGATTGTGTAAAATATATATATTATAATTTTTATAAATCTGTTTATATTAGTTAAAACTAGCTTATAAACCCGTGTATTACACGAATTAAATATCAAAAAATAAAAAAAATAGATTGACTATTATTTTAATTTTGTAGTTGTTATAAACCGTGTATTACATGGGTTAAATATTAAGAAAAAGGTAAATTATAAACTTCTATATTACCTTATCACTTATTCACACGATTAAAAAAATTAATAATATTGTAATCTTATACATTCAGACTTAATGAATTTTATCACACAGATGAGGAACTATAAATTATATTCTTATAAAAATGCGTAATAATGTTAATAAATGTAATAACATTATAATCTTATTACACATTTAAATGTACATTGTCAATGAATATATGATTTGTTTCTAAAACTATAATATTATTTAAATTTTTCGTGTGATAAATTCAATCGTTTTTTTGTTTATAAAATTTGTGGAGGTGTTATAAATGATTTATTAGACATTTCAATATCAAACATAAAACTTTATACTGTGTATGTAACTATAATAAGATTTCAAAACGTCTTAATCCTATCGTATATTAATTAAGATTGTATTATTCATTTTGTGATTAAAATAGAATTTCAATACGCCTTAGTCCTCTCATATTTTACTAACTAAATAACTAATCAAAGTTTATTTTTTTAAAAGCATATCTCAACGACTATATGCTTTAATGATCACATTATATTTATTCAATATGTACAATACACAAGTTTATTCAATTTATGCATCGCAAAAATGGTTTTTTAAGATATAATTATTTTATTACTTAGCATATAAACTATATTTATTGAATCTGTGCAATATACTAGGTTCTTTCGTTTATAAAATTTGTGCGAATGCGTTATATATAAACTAAATTTGTAATAATATATGTATTATTATATAACATTTTTGTTATCATAATTATTTTATAGTATTATGAAGGTAACAATTAATGGATTTTTGTAATTATATATATATATATATATAAAAGTAAGTGTTCCATCCATCATAACTTAATTGTCGCACAGGTTTATTCAACCTATGCAGTGCAATGCACGGGTTTTCGTTGAAAGATATAATTATTTTATTACTTATTATATAAAACTATATTACATGAGATTCTTTTACTTATAAAATTTGTGCGAAGGTGGTTATATTGTAAATTAAATTTGTAATAATATATATTATCATATAACGTTTTTATTATAATAATTATTTAAAATATTATGAAGGTAAAAATTAATTGATGCTTCACTTATTTTTTTTAATTATTATAAATATCAAATTAAGTGTTCCATGCAAGTCTTTTTGTTGTTAGAATATATATAATATTAAATTTAAAATCAAGAGAATTTATAATTTATAATTAATAATAATTGAAAAAAATTATAATAATAATAAGAATAAGGGTAAAAAGTATTTTTAAATAAGATAAAAAGTAAAATTGAGAGGTTAAAGAAGCGAATGCCATATGGCATTAATTGAAATATTTTATTAATATTTTGATTATAAATTATATTTTAAAATGTCATTGTTTATTAAGATTTGTGATTTGCAATCACATTTAAAAGAAAACGACGTGCACAAAAATGAAAGTCTAATTACGTTAAAATTTATGAAAATAGAAGAACAACAAAAGTCTTGTATTTTCCCTTGTAAAGTAAAACAATACGGAGTATAACAATGTCTTATGACAATTAATGGCTTAAAAAAATATGTGTAACCTAAGATGATTTTAATTTATTATAGTTTAAAAATAAAGTTAAAAGGAAAACTAAGAATTTTCCCATGTAAGTGATTAATATAAAAATCTTGCATTAACTTTTACGTTAACTGGTAGGGGGAAATTTTCAATGTCATAATTATTGGGCACATAGGATCGATGGATCGATAAAGGTAAAAAGATTGGGTGGGATTTTGTAGCTTGGATCTGACATTTTATAAACTTTATGCATACAATGTTAATATATTATTTATGTTTATATAAGTTCTGATACATACGAAATTACATATATAACATTTTTCAAAATCAAAATCACTATAGTAAATGTCATGACATGTTATAGTGATTTTTCTTTTGTCTTTTTTCTTTTTCTACCTTAAACATTTAGAGTATTACCATTTACTCCTCTTTGTTTTATAAAAACTTTATAAACTGTCATTTTGACCCTTCAAGTTTTACGTGTTTATTTTTTTGTACATGGGTCACTTATAAAACGTTTCCATGCTTATTTTTATGTATGTTTTCGGTTGATTTACGTTTTGGGATATATAATACGTTTTCACTACACGATATAAATTCGAAATACTTACGTTTCAATGCTGCGCAATGCGTATTGCCATTCTTTAACTTAAAAATACTATTTTCTTACGTCCTTTATTGAAATACATTTCGGTTTCCAAGTTGGTTTATGTTTTGACGTAAAGGTAATAAGTGAGGTGAAATATGATACATTTTTGTGCTTATTTTATGTATGTTTTCAGTTGTTCTATGTTTTGACTTAACTTTTTCTTGGAAATGAGTCGGGTCAGATGTTTGACGATACAAAATCGAGTTACTTCAGGTTTTGACGCTGTCATAACGCAGAGCGGGTCAAAATTCTAGTATCAAACCACGTATACAAATATGAAATATCAAAATGGATGCGTTATGCGTTAACAAACACTTCAAGGCAAATTGTTCCATCATATGGACTATTGAGATTTGATATTGATGCCAAAGACTTTCCTTTAACTTTTTCGTTCTTATTTAATTTAGTTTTTAACTGTGAAACACATGAATCATGAATGTTTAAACTTCGCCCTCTTCCTTATTTCTAATTTAATTCTTGTTATATCAAATTTGAATTTTTATATTTAACGTTCTCTACCAAATTTAAAACCTCTCTATGTAAATGGATATGACATAAAGTAGAAGAAATTCATTAAAAAAAATAAAACAATAAAACCTTCTCAGATATTTTAATTTCATTTATGATTATGTTTTCCTTTTACGTTAATAAAATTGTGTACATGAAATAAAGTAGAATTTGCAATAACGGATATTTGTGGTTTATAAAAATTGTAACAATAAATATATAGTCAAACATCACGGATATTTGTTGTTTAAAAATTGTAACAATAAATATAGTCAAACATCCCGTTGTCCAAAAAATAGAATGATTGTGACTAAATGTATATCTTTGTAAGAAAATAAATATAAAGTAGAGACGTCTAAGTTATTTAAAAGAATTATAAACAATTTTACATACTTCAAAATTTATAATAAAATATGTTTTTAATATGAAACTAATTATTCACAAAACTAATTAGCTCAGGGCCGGACCTACGTTGTGGCTTGGGTGGGCGGCCGCACCCATTAAAAAACAAATTTTTAGCGTTATGTAAGAGTTAAAATCTCGAATGCACCCCCTAAGATTTTGACACCGCACCCCATAAAATCTTAAAACCTAATACAAGAGAAAATAAAGAAAAGAAGTACAGGGTGGAAACTGAACTATAGATGAAGAGTTTCTCTGCTGAATTATGACCTAATATTATTACCAACATGTGTAAAGTGGGTCTCTTTTTAAAGGTTAATACAAAGTCCATTGTGAAATTTAAACTGTTAATTAAAGCTACTATCTCCTTATTAAAATTTGTAGTTTTAATGTGAACTATCCAATGCTAGTCCTGTTCTATAGCCCCTAGATTTACTTTTATATTATTCTTCTTTTATTTCTTTAATTATTCATCAATTAACTACTTATTTTTATATTTTAGAATCAGTTTTGTTTTGGTAAACTATTTATTTTGTTTACTGCGTATTTTTATATTTTACAATGAGTTTTGATTTGGTAAACTATTTATTTTGTAATTAAATGCATGCTATTTGCATTTATCACGGGTATTCTATTTATAAAATACTAAACATTACTTTAACTATTTATGTTACTTTATATATGTTATTATATATAGGTATATATAACACGTAAATTAATTTTATTTGGTTTAATCATTTTATAATCCTACCCGACCTGAGACGATCTTTTCATTTAATACTTAGTGATAAAAAATTAACCTATGAAAATTTTCACACCCCATAAAAAAATCTGAGTATCATAATTAATCAAAACTTCCAAAGGCGTATTATATATTAACCTGAAGTTGAAGAGAAATATTATCTTTGACTTTTAATAATTAAATAATATATGGAAGCTAGCAAACAATGCCTGGACGGCTTGAAGTTGACGAAAAGAAAGAAGGGTTCTCGTTGCAGGTCAGCATCACGGATGTCATGTCATCAAATGTTACTTTGGACCCGAGTACGCCGGTTTTCATGTTGACCCTATTGTGCCCTCCATTCTTTTTTATTTATTTTTAAAGTCCACCCATTTTTATAATAAAAATATTGTAGACCCCCTTTTTTTAAGAGTCGTGTTATTTGAAACACTTTATATTTTTATTTTAACATCTTATATACGATTCATTTATGTGTTTAATGCGCATGATTTGGTTACTCTCCATAAAGCATTGGGAGTACAAGCTACGGCTAAAGTAGTTTTTAATGCAGGTATAAAAGCATTCATAACGGAGTTTCTATATTTATGTGAATGGAATAATTATATTATAAGGAATGGTTGTGAGTGGTTTTAAGTGATTGTGAGTGAAGAAGAGAGAAAATGTTATTGTTCATGTAAATATAAAGGAACACTATTCATACCTTATAAACATTTTAATGTTTTTTAAAGTGGTTGCGAGTGTAAGAGAGAAGATAATGATTAAAAAAATATTATTTAATTGATAAGCAGAAAAAAAGTAGTAATTTTTAGTGTAATTACAGGGACATAGAAAAGAAGATCATGGTGAATGCTCTAAGGCCATGTGTAGTCGTCAAGCCTCACGAGGTGTTATGTGTCAAGTGGCAAGATATGTAAGAATGAGAAATTATATAACTTGAGTGTGTAATGGATGGAGTCCCAACCCCCTTCAAAAATATATATATGTGTGTGTGTGTGAGAGAGAAAGAGCAACCCCCACTATATATATCAGCGCTAAATTATAACCTCCCCCAAAATGCCAGGGGATGTTCCACGCACTATGGGGCTCTATGCTCAAAGATGGAGCCCCTTAATGAGCCACTACACATGGATTGATTATGGTTGCTTATTGGGTGCTTTGGAATGACAAAAGGTTACTGAAGAAGGAGGTTAGAGTGGATAATCTGATAATGACATTAAGTCCCTTGGGTATTTGAGGTATAGGAATAGATCGAAAGATAAATTGATATCTTGGGAAAGGTTATGTAAATTCGATGTAATATAAGTGTTATGTTTTTTGGTTGTGGCCACCATCTTTTGTTGGGGGTTTGGCGTTGTGAGCCGTTATATATATATATGTGTGTGTGTGCGCGCATAACGGCTCACATGGACATATATGAGTCGTATAGGATAATTATTATTCTCGAAGTTAGACAAGCTTTGTTATATGTGTCGCATAGAAACCCTATACGATTCGTATAGAATTATACAACTCGTTTATGGTACAAGGCTGTACGAGGTCTACAGTGACACAAAGCTGATGGATGTGATGCGTACGTCAGCCCTATACGACTCGTATAGAGCTATACGAGTCATCTAGAGGTAGGTGAATTATTGGCTTTGGCATTCATTCTGCTCTTGAAATGAAATAAACGATTCAACGCTCATTGACAATCAAAATATTTCAAAGCCCGTGAGCGGTGTCTTGGTTGGGCAGCAACTAATTTTTTTTTATAATTTTTGCGAATCATCATGCAACACAAGCACGTTTGTTCTAGAAAGCAATCTGGTATAAGATTTATTTGGTTGTTTTGTTTATGTAATACTTACCACACTGTCGTTTTAGGTGAGGTTTCCCATCCCTTTTTTTATGAGATAAGAGTGAATGATGATCACACGAAAGAGATCATGTCCAACACTCGTTCTTATCCCAAGGAACCATTATTGCCAGACCTGAATGAGGTAAGCATTTATTTACTATTTTGAATTAGGAGTTAGATTTACAATCACCTTTTAACCATTAATATATTTCAGTTGTTGTCCCTAACGATTAATACAATTACGGGTATCCGGGTTACGAATACGGGTCTGAAGCTTCGTACGGACAATAAAACTATCCCTATAGCGAATACGGTGGTGAACCTTCTAACGCCCATGAGTTAGTGGATGACGAGCAATCCCCTTATCCATAAGTTCCGTATGAAACCAACCAGGTATGACAATTATTCATTTATGTCGTTTTTGATAAATATAAGATTAAATGTGGCATTGCTTTAGGATATTATGTCCCACGAAGAATTGTCGTGGGTCAAAAAGGGGACTTTGTAACGATTACGTCATTGTTACAAGACGGTCGAAATTAACAAAGCTAGGTCTGGGGAGTTGTGCGAGTGAGGTAATCCTTCCCAATAGGGTGATAGTTCTACACTCGAGAACCCAACAAGCGAAAATCTAATCATCTAATTTGATTATTTTGTTCACTTATTGAAACGACTGTTTTTCGTTTTCACTTCTTCTGTCACAACTCATGGTTTGATTTTGAAGAATTTATTGTTCAATCGAAGCAAGATTATGGAGGTTTTTTGGTTTTTTACGTAAGGAGCTCAATGGAGTTGTTTAATATTTGAAGAAAGGAACCGAAATTGTTAAAAGTCTAATTGTATGTTTTGTTTTTATTTGTTCAACTTTTTTTTTTATGTAGATATATTTTATATTTTGATTGTTTTGCTGTTTTGCTTTTAGGCTTTGCCAGATCAGCAAACTATTGGTTTTCAGCTTATTTGTTTTAGGATTTATGGACTTTGAATTTGTTGGGTGAAACATTATCTTTTGCACCAATGACCATTTTATGCCAAAAAGTATGAAATTTGCATCGAATTAAGCTCAAAAAGGAGTTCGTTGTCATATTTTTCCGAAGTTAGAAGGAGTTCTATATCATTTTTTTTATTTATAAAACAAAATCTGCTCTTGCGGTTTGAATAACATTTGAATCCGAGACTAATCAGGTGTTGGTCACTAGTATACTATTTCTATCTGTTACATAATCTATGAAAAAAACATGTATTATTTTTTAATTAACCCATTTAGTTATAAGCTTTTAGTTTATTTTCTTTGGGCTATCAAAATGATTGAGCCGACCTTGTAGATCAGGCATCGCTTAACTTTGAGCGAACCAGACAAAACTAAAAATGATTGAGCCGGCCCTGCTAATAGACCAGACATTTTTTAACTTTTAGTGAACCAGACAAAACTAAAGAGAAAGTGAGCAAAACAAGTCAAGGCATTGTTTAATTTTTAACCATTGAACCATCGGAAATAAGCAATTTCTCTTTGATTTCTTTCCTAAAATATGTTTTTTCTTCTACCTATTTGAGGAAAATTGTAAAAGGGTGTTTATGTGCATTGTTTGCTTTGTTTTAACATAACGCGGTTACACATAAATATGAAAAAACATTTACCCAAATAAATAGGAAAATACTATTCAAAGTCTTAGATTTGGTATGCCAAACTAATAAAATACCTAATTATATATTGACAATTTGATACCACTAAAACCATCGGTCATCGGTAAATATGTCTTAAAACTTTAACAATATTTTTTATTTTATATCGTCTAATAAGTACCATCAAGTTTGTTTTCACATAACAACGAACCAATGGTTATTGGCCACAACGTACATATCAATAGTACCATGCATAATTGTGTTTTATGCCACCAACCACAATTTATATGCCAAACTTTATAAATCATTCATAGCGATAATAAAGTCAGCAACATAACACATGCATATATATAAATACGATTAGACTTTATATATTAGGTTGAACATCTCAATGAAAATCATTATTAGGTTGTTGATTAGACCTTTTTGTAATATGGTTTCTTTTGTTGTTGACCATAGACCTTTTTGTAATATGGTTTCTTTTGTTGTTGACCAAACCCTTTTGTAACAAGGTGTTTTTTTTATAATAAGTAAACAACATTTTCATATTTAGTTTAACTTGTATACTCACTTAAAATTGACTGCATTCGTATGGAAATTTCATGTGAAATTGCTATTGTACTATTTTGTTTCGACGAAAATCTAGTGGATTTATCTATTAAGACACTTTCAACCTCAGCGTAACATCTTTTTTGTATTTAAACTTCATTTTCTTCCGGTGAGTCCTTTTGTAAAAGTTTTTAACGAGAAAATATTTTCGGCAGTATAAAAAAGAATTTGTGTTTTTTCTTTAAGACTTTTTGTGTTCACCATATAATTAAAAAAGTCTTTAAATAATAGACATCCTAGCGGAGAAGTGTTGTAAATAATTGTTAAAAAATATTTATATCTTATAAATAATATTAGACATCTTTCTTGAAAGCTACTCAAATCTTTACGGTCTCAAACAAATAATATAATTCTCTGGTCGAAGTTTCTAATTAAGGGATTTTTTCAACAAAAAAACAAATATATACTAAATCAAGAAAAGAGGAAAATTGGTCGGTCAAAACCAACATAGACCTTATCTTATCAATAATGTTCATGTAAAGAAACAGCAAAATACGTAATACCGCACTTAATTTCGGGTCAAATTACTATTTTTAAAGTTTTCTTGTCATAATAAATTTCATCCGAATTCAATATAAGATAACTTATAGGACTAAATCTCCATCCAACAATACTTTATATATATATATATATATATATATATATATATATATATATATATATATATATATATATATATATATAATATTCCTTAACGTACGATATGTACGGGATGAAATTACGTACGTTATAAAACTCAAAAACCCTAATCATTCATGTTGAAAACTATAATCACGCGTGAACATAATCACGCATGTTGAAAACTATAATCAAGCATGAACATAATCATGTATGTATAAAATCAGAAATCACGCATGGGGTAAAAGACTTAATAACGCATGTTATAAAACTAATCACGCATATTATATTTTCACAGCGTACGTTAATCAAAATTGTACTGTATACTTTCACTATATATATATATTGTAGATATTATAACCATATACAACTTTAAAAGTATGGTTGATACTTAAAACATGTTTAGGTTAGATCATACAGTGTGGGTGTGGAGGAGCGGCGTTTATGTCCTTTCACGTCGCACACACCACATCGTTCCCCTGTGTTATCAACGGTGTTGTTTCAAGCCCTTGATGACTCTCACCGGCGTTGTGTTAATTGTACGTTGACATAGCGTGCATTTATTGGATGTGGCAGGTAGCCATTGGACACCAACGGCATAATTTAAAAAAAAGATTTTTTATTTTAAAAAATCAATCACCCCACCTATATAAAAAAATCACCATTTTCACCACTTCACCTCAATCTCTTCTACCCAACATCCATTTTTATAAAATCTCTCAACTTTTTTATAAAAAATAATGCATCCACACAACTGCAACTTTAATCCAAACAACCCGTGTGGTTTCGGCGAGCTACCGAATACCGCTTCACCTCCTCAAGGGTCTCAACCGAACCAACCACGTTTTAACAATGCTAACATATTAGCGTACGGTCATCTTCTTACCAACCTACCTTCTATATTTTCACAACAACCGCTCACTCCTCTATTACAAACTCCACCTACACCCGAATCCGTACCGGAAACTCAACCTACACCACCCAAGTTCTCTACGTGAAGAAAATGAAACCATAAAAAGAAACCAAGTCCGAAAAGGAAAAAGCAAATAAGGATTGCCATGTACATCCGTGGACAAACGACGAAGAGTTTGTGTTGACGAAAGCTTAACTTTCCATTTCAGAGAATCCAGTTATAAATAATTTTTTATTTTTTTTTGTAAAAATACATTTCATAACTCTAACATATTTTTTTTAAATGTATATTTTTTGATAGGTTGAGACTTAAAAGTACATGTAGATATTACTAACCATACACGGCTTTAAATGTATGGTTGAAACTTAAAAACATATTTATGGTTAATAGCATGTTTACTAACGTTAAAAAACAATTGAAAATAAATTAATAATTTTATAACAAAACTATTTTTATTCTTTAACAGTTTTTAGTACTACTTTATATTTATTAAACTTCAGGTTCGCTTACTTTTGTTTTTTATGTATTAAACTTCAAGTTCGCTTATTCTTGTTTTTACGTTTGTACGTGATCGTTCACTTGTATGTGATCGTTCATTATAATCATATTATAGGCTACCGCTCATAGAAATTCAATACTTAAACGAGTGTCGTTTGTATTCGTTCATTTAAATGATAAACGAACATTAATTAATAAATATATATGAAATACATATAAAATATTTAAAAAATGTTTCTCATAGCAAAATCTTTTTTAAATTTAAATATACATACATGTGTAAGTAGTTCACAGATTAGTGTAAATATCAAATATAAATGAGTTTTAAATGGGTCTTAAAATGAGAAGTGAAGAAAGATTTTTTTATTTTTATTTTTTGTATTTTTCCATTTACTTAAACATGATGTTTAGTTGCAAAATGTTAAAAAATTCGTGTATTTACACTAGTAGAGTAATTATATACTCTAGAATAATTATAATAACTTTAGAGTAATTATGGAGTAATTACATAATTACTCTACTAATGTAAATGCATAAAATTTTATTTAATTTTTTTATATTATGGGACAAAAATATGTAAATGACAAGATGAGAACTTTTTTTCAAATAACAAAAAAATTATCTCCTTCACTTCTCATATTAAAACTCATTTATATGTTAAGACTCATTTGTACCAAAACTTTACTCTAGAAATACAACTGAATAAATTATACTAGTTCATTATCATACATTTAACTAAAAATATAAACAAACTTCCCATTAAATAGTTTATTTGGTTTTTCTACCCTTTCAAGTTCCAACTCACAATCAAAGTTATAATGATTTTCAGTTCTTAGCCCATTTTTCTTCTAAGAGCATCCAGTTATTGATTGACTTGGTCAAAACCGGTTACATTAATAACCGGTTCGGTGAGAAGGGGGCGGGGGTCAAAAACTATAATCTATGTAACCGGCTAACCTATAATCGGTTATTAATAGCAGTTCTTTTATATAGATAATTAACATGTTTATAAAAGGCTAAAAATAGTTTTATGAAGGCAAAAAAACCTCAATACAAGTTAAAAAGATTTTTTTAGAATAACTGGTTATTTTAGGTCAAAAACGCTTACTAATCGGTTCTTGTTCTAAATCTCCAATCGGTTTCTAACCTATGGTTAATTAATAACCTAAGCCCGTTTCTACATTAGGGGTTATAAACCGATTACGGACATAGTATCGGATTTTTTTACACCTCTACTACAAACCACCACCACCTCAAACATATTATACATTAGGGGTTACAAACCGGTAAGGCATCCGCATACTCTTACCCTGTGGAGTGACCCGGGTGTCTTGATGCAAATTTCCTCAAATTCACATTAAAGACCTTAAGCAAAATATTGTCTAATTGAATAAAAGTTTATACATTAAAGACCTTAAGCAAAATATTTCTAATTAAATAAAAGTTCATTAAAGTTAGCCCAAGTGAAACTAAAAGAATACTTCAATGACGTGTTATATCAGGGGTAGGGAGCCTAGGAGGTGTTTTGATACTAGTGGTGCACAAATTGGGTTTTTTGAAAAATTGGTTTCAGATATGAAACCTGTGTCGGGTAGTATCGGGTTTTTTGAAAAACAGGTCGGGTCCGGATTTTATACAAAAAATTATACCCTATATACCCGGGTTCGGGTAGGGTCCGGGTCGGGTTTCTAAACCCCGGGTATTATAATACCTATTTTCGGGTTCGGGTAGGATTCGGGTATGAATCAGGTTGGAAAAAAACCCGCGATAGGTATAAAAAAAATCGACCAGGTATTTAACATAATCATGGTAAATTTGTTAAACTTAGATTCAAAACTGTAATATAAACATAGCAGGCCCCATGTAATTGTTCCTTTATAAAATGGGGTATTTATAAAACCCGGTTCCGAGTATTTATAAAACCGGGTTCTTCGAAAAATCGGGCATAAACCAGGTATAAAAACCCGGTTTCGGGTTCGGATTTTAGATCAGCTAAGCATACCAGGTCCCTACCCTACGGGTAGGGTCGGGTTCGAGTATAAAAAACCCGGGTTTTTTAATACCCGGTTCCGGGTTCGAGTTTTTTGTGCACCACTATTTGATACTTTGATAGTGGGATACTGGGCCGGACTTAGTTACATGTATTGGGCCCGACAATAAGTGTAGTTGATAGAAACTTAGATAATATTTTGGGGATTGTCCCAAAATTAACTAATAAATTTTCTATAATCTTGTAATTTTTGTAAGGCCATAAATTTTATTAGAGGTGCCGGTCTCTTTTACCAAAAAAAAAAAAAAAAACTATAGCAATAGAGTATTAAATTTAAATTTTATAAGTTTGATGTGCTATATGATGAATTTCAAGACAATATTGTAAAAAATGGTATCAAAATCTGTTATAACCTTAATGATATGATAAATTTGCTATAATTTTTGTTGCCTATTTGATCGATGCATTTTAGGTACACATTATTGAATAATAAGTACGATAAAAGGCAATGCTATGGATATTAATATGCTACTTTGGTGGGTTTTATAGTTTGTGGGCTATGAAGAAATAAACTTGTTAAGAATGATAGAACAATTGAAAGAAACGTAGGATGATTGTAAAAAGCCATGAATGCAATTAAATGAACTTTATTTTATTTTGATTCAAATTTGTGTGTTTATTGAGCACATTAAATGCCAGTAAAGAAATACTAAAAAGAAGTCTTCGTGGTAATTGTTTTACATCTACATTTTATACTAAAGGGAATGTGGACTTCATAAATAAATATGTGGGATTCAAACAAAGAAATTTATTAATTTGAGATGGTGTGATATTTGGCAGAATTGGTCGTGATGGCAATTAATCTTTATTGGGCTAATACTAGCAGCTTGGGATTGTTTATGTGGGCTGGGCTATGTCGGTGGAGAACAAAGAATTAAGAGATTAATTGAATGGGCATATACAAGAATATATATAGAGGTCTGACGGCTGAATTTGGGAGTGGATAGAAAGAGGAGTTTGCAAGTTAGAGGGGACGGCTAAATGTTTGTTGTTTTCGCCTGAATAAGGATTGTTTTGTTTTACATTGAAACTTTGTTTTTAAGATTCTTTTTAACTGCTAAATCTTGACTACTTGTGTTGATTTTGTGAAACGTTTATTATATTTGAATTGTTGCGTATTGGCGATTTTCTTGCATCGCTAGCAGGTTGGTAAATTGGTGGGTAATTAGTATAATCAAACGGGTTATTAGGTTGTATGGTGAGTCTTAAAAACTATCCCTAATAATTAATCAAAATCATTAATTCCAAGGCCATGTCATGTGGTGTTATGAATCTGCAACCGGGGTTTTATGTTAAAACGGGCAATCTAGATACCGGGTGGATCTTACTTTTTCTTATCTTGATCACAACTCTTTTAATCAGTTTTCGTGTTTTAGAAATCAATTAATCAAACCCCCAAATTAGTTAGTTTTTAGTTAAAATCTTTACACTGACCATAAATTCCTCGTGGATACGATACCCTACTTACGCTATTTACGTAGTTTAATGAGGTTTTTGCATGACCCTTACGACAGTCATCACTAGTCACACGCTCTTTAATTGTAGTGTTAAATCTTGATCTATATTCACTACGGAAGTTGAATCCTTGATCTTATGAGTGACATATTTTTACACACGTTTATAGTAGGCTATAAGCCCTTTGGTGATTAAGGCTAAGGGAGTTTTAACCAAACCATTCTGATATTGCATTTTTAGTTTCTAAATGATCCCTACAATTAATCGCACAAATTGAACTTGTGCATGTATAAGAAGGTTTATAATTTATATAACTTTTTCATGTTTGTCTTTGCTTCACATACCATTAATGCAATTTAAAATAATTTTGATGATCATATTAAAAAATGTGTTGTAAAGAATAAGAAATTACATGGGATATTTTTGCCTTTTATAAGACCAAGATCACAAGATCAATTAAGTTAGAAAATTCTACAAAAAAACATCCTGATCTTTATCATGTGTGTTTGTGATAAGTTTTTATAGGAATCACATACACGATTGATAAGTTTTTGTGGAACAGAACAAATAAAATCATATGATTTTAAGGTTAAAGATCAAAATCCTAAAAGCATTCACATTGGAGTTTCTATATCTTCTCAAACCATATAATTTAAGGAAAAGTTTAATGTTTTAATCAATTTTTTCACTACAGCTGATTCTCTAATATGGAGAATAGATATATGGATTGAATAGTAATTCCCTAATTTCGCTAGAATCTGACCAGAGGCGACGAAGGGGTGACCGGTGATTTGGCACTTACGGCAATTGGAGAAGAGCTATCGATAGATGGGTGGGTGGGTGGTTTGAGTATTTTATTTTCTCAAAAACTAATTCTACTCTTTTGTATATATATTATCAACTACACTTATTTTTTGATAATTAATATTCTCCGTCACACTCTTTTGCGAAAAGTATTCGACTTTCAAGCCCAAATTTATTACTAGAACCAACTTTGTTTCATTTTCAAATATTTTAAATCAAAATGTAAAATTATAAAACCGACCCATAACCGAAAAAAACGTATAAGTCAATTCTAAAACCGAAACGGATCACAAAATTTCAATTTTGGTTCGGTTAGAGCCCATATCCGACTCACACACACACCCCTATCTTCCTTTACCTACAACTTTTTCCTTCTTTGACTTCAATTTGATGTACATTGAAGGTTTGTAGATGCAATACCCCCGTCGAACAACTTCTTGTGTCTATCATTATTTATTCGAACGAGTTGTTACCATTTGTTCTTGAGTTCTTTTTTTTTGAACGCTGAACTTCATGTATAAGGTTACTACACTCTCCAAATCAGAGAGCCCCGTTTGCCCCATTTTGGCCAGACTATGTTATCTTAACCAGGCCCCACGCTGGTTTCAAAGTTTGGCTTTTTTGGGTGTTCCCCCGGGAAACCATACCGTCGGCTGCCACTTGACAGAGTCGTTGTGCCTAGGGCGGATGTACATAGTAATAAGGGGTAGCCTCCGCTACCCCTTGGCGCTCCGGTGATAGTGTAAATTTTGGAAAAATTTGATGTTTTTTCGATTTCGTTGCCCCTTTCTTTTAAAACTTTACCCCTTGGCACTCCGGCTAGATCCGCCGCTAGTTGTGCCACCACAAGAGCAAAACTCTCTAACGTAACACATGGTGGGACAAAAACCCGGTTGGGCTCAGGAATCAAAGTGACAACCTCACATAAGACCTAGTCCAAATCATTCATTGCATATATCCACCCCAATACAACACAAGTGGTAATTGAACTTAAGTCTGCATTGAAAAATCCAAACCTCCTATCACTAGGCCACAAGTGAGGGGATATAAGCAACAGATAATCACCTATAGTTATATAGGCACATAACTTTTTAGCAATTAAAAAGAACATATAACATCTTGCAACTCACCACCTAGAAATTGCATTACAAGATAATGTACATGGAACATGTGGAAAATGGCACGTCTTAACTCTCTAATTACAGAAATCTTCATAGGCCCCTTTCTTTCGATTTTGGTTTAGGGTTTTGATCGTATTGTGTTAGTTAAACATTTTGATATCTTGCTCTTTACATTAGTATTGTCAAAAGGTTTAAGAATTGTATAAAAGAACTAATATTTATCTTGAAGGATTAAATTACTTATATTGTCAGTAAGTAACACAATGCTACATATACGCTATGTTTAGGCCACATTGTTATGAATTTCAGCTAACAGGTTACTTATGAGTCACCGGCTTGCATAAGTAAACTAAACCAAAGGGTTTGTAGCCTAGGATTATGTGTACATAATGGTGTTTCTCTCCGAATGACTATTGAGGGTTCTAGTTCCATGGTGAATTTTAGTGTAGAATTAGGAGTATGATTAAGAGGGTGCGTGAGTTAGCTCTTCACTAAATCTCTAGTGGTCATATGTGGAATAAACAAAGTAAGTTGGTCATGATGAACATTCAGAAAAACAAGTTGCATAAGTAAACTCAAATTTCAGTAAAAACATTTGAATAACTGAATAGTAAACAAGTGATCGAGATGTATGAACTCCACCAAATCAGTAGTATAAATGTTAGAACAAACGAATGTTGATGGTAAATAAAACATTTTGTTGGTAAATAGGTTTTCAAATAATGACAATGCATTGGAAAAAAAAACTGGATAATTTTCTTTCCCATATTTTCACAATTTTAACTCTTGATATATAAAATTGTCATATACCAACACATTATGAATGAAAAATAACAACTATTTAAATAAATAAAATATTCTTGAATTAATATATGGAAAAATGAGATGATACATCCGGTCTTATTATATTTTATTCATTACTTATATACACAAAAATATACATAGGAATTTTGGAATGCCTACTACATTGGCAACAAATATTGGAACTCAAATTCATATGGTATCTTCTCTACAATGGATGAAACTTTTGCATTATTGATTCCTCTAAAGCATTCCACCATTGATTTCCTTAAGGAACCAGAAGTAGGCAATTCTTGGCACAACCATTCCACCAATCTTTCCAAATCTTGAGCAAAATCATGCATGTTTCTAAGCAAAAGTTCTGGGAGACCAATTTTCTTTCCACTTGTTACAACAATTGAAGCTTGTAGGTACTCTAGCTTTGCTCTTTCCAACTCATTCACAACCCCATCACCTGTATACACTCTTATCTTTTTCCAAACAAGTTAGGATCCAGATATACATTTACTAGAAAGATAAATGTATTATGTAAGATTTTAATAAGATTTGTTTACCGCGGGAGAAGAGCGCGTGCCACAACATAATGCGAATGTGACATTGGGTTCTGTCGAGTCGAGTCCATGAAGCTTGTGAAGTATTGCTTCTTTATCATCTCTTTCCACTTTGCCATAGATCTAATCAGAGAAAATGTAAATTGTTAAAATACAAATTTAAGTTTATATGTTGTGTGCTTGTTATGAAAATGTCTAATTTATGATTTGTGGTCATGATAAAAAATAGAAACTTGTTTCATGCTAAAAGAGGGAGTAGCACCCAAGGCCATATCCGTCGGTAATGATAGTTACCAGCGACAAACAGTTGTCGGAAACATGGCAGTGGGTAATCCCATTTGTGACAGATTACTGACGGAATTATCGAGAGATCACCCACGGCCCACCTTACCGATGTATTACCGTTAAATTCTGTAAAGTCGTCCCAGGTGTTTGGTTCCAACAGATTGCCAACGACTTCATTTAAGTGTTACCCGAGGAACTATCCATCGGTAATCCGTCATTAATATTCATTGATTTTTAGAAAAATAACATTATTTTTCATCAAAGTTTTTAGAAAAAAACCTTAAATTTAGAAATTTCTATCTGTAAATTAATTAAAAGTAAATTACAAAATCTACAACAAGTAATGTATAAATCCTCAGGTCGAATTGGGCCCAAACTACAATAATTAAAATAAACTCTGGGCCTTGGGCTCAAGTTTTGGATTGTTGATGGAATAAATGATTTCCGGGTTATTATAAAGTTATGCATGTAGATTTTAACATAACTAGAACTAGAAGCTTGTAATGAAGGATTAAGAGTATTTACCTTGTCTATGATTGAGGCTTCGCGCTTTCTCAATATAATGTGTTCTATAGCTTGGGCATTTATCGTGTTGCCTCCGATCTTTAGGGTTGCCTGGTTCACATTCAGATTTGTTTAAGTTGTTCAAAGTCGCTTTAAGAACTATAAAACTACCTAGTGAGGTAGATTGTTTCCTGTTTTGGCCAGCTATAGCCTTTTGTGACGCATAACGAAATCGCAAATTGCAATCGTTGCGAATCACGGAGGCGGAAGCGATAACAAAGAGAGAGAAATACTTTTCAAGAGAAAAATAATATATTTTTGAATGCATCGGAATAATGACTACCTTGTTCATTAGTGTCTGTAGCTTCTCGGGACTAGAAGGAACTCCATACTGAAGAAAACCCTGAAATTTAAATAAATGAAATAAAGAAGGGATTAGTGAAATGTATCCCTCCACTAAATTATCATTGTACCCCTCCCGGAAAACATCAAATAAAAAGGTTTTTATTTTCTTTCTTTTAATGTGAAAACGGTGAAATAATACTGACGTGACAAGTTGAAGAGGATCGTGCAATAAGTAAAAGGAGAGGGGGGAGACACGTTTAGCACAACCCTAAAGAAGATATTGTATATTAACTATTTTTTTAACAGTTGTTTTAAAAACATTATTTAGATGATGAATTGAGAAGTAGGTGAACTTACATGCATGATACAAGCATTGTACATGTTGATCCAGAATGCCAGTTTTTGTTGTGAAGTCAAAAACATCAGATCCACCTTTTGCAGCCCATTCAAGTAAGCCCTGCAAGTACAACATTACTAACACACTGTAGACCTCACCAATGCATGGGTCTTATAGCTAAAAATCTTGTAAAGTACCTCAATTTTTGTAGCAAAGGAATGTAAGTTGAACTTGAAATGCATTTAGGCTCCAAGGAAGTCGATGTGAACTTGACCAAATTCTTGTAGCAACCAATGTCTCTAGGAATGGAATCTTCCTGGTTAAAGATCCCATAAGGGTCTTGTTGCCTAGACTCTTTTTGAGGCAACAGGCTAGCCTTTGAGTTCAAGCATGGTTCAGCCCTAAAGCTCATCGAAAAGGTGGCTGATCGAGAAACTGGTCCTGATTTCTCTAGCTCGAGCGTTCTTGACATCCTCATGAGCCGCGTGAAAATGAAGATCAAACATTTCATGATGTTTTCTGAAAGCTTGTTTGGCGACCACTTTGCAATGTTCTCTTCTTCGGATTGGCTTGAAGCAGGATCCAAAGACGCGGCTACATTGCGCTCTCTCTAAAGGTAGACAGATAAAAATAACCTTATAAATAATACTCATAAAGAATACAATATTCATTTGCATATAGAACATAGTAGCATGCATACCTTAGGAGTAATAACATGTCTTGTATCTCTTGCAGGTGAGGGTGGTTTTAGAATGCCACTTCTTCTCGGGGTTTGGTCACGAAGCCCGAGTTCCCCACTATTGTCACGGTTTTCTTTTTGTTCAAAGAAAGTAACATTTTTCGTTCTCGGTTTCTCTTGTAAATTGGAGTCTCTAAGATTATAATCACCCTTTATAGCTTTACTAATGAAGTGCAATGCCTTGGTCTCAAACGGCATTTTGTCGCCGTATCCTTTATATTTTGGTAACGATAACGGTGTTGTCGGAGCTAAAGATCCGTCAGGAATTTGACGAAATTGCCCGTGTTTCATTTTGGATTCTCTTGTAGCTTCTTTCTCTTTGTCTAAATCAGTTTGTAGATGACTGATCTGGCTTTCTAGTCTTGTTATTTCATTCTCAACCATGGCTAGTTCAGTCAATAACTCCTTCATCTGTAATTGAAATCTAATGGATTGATTTTGTTTGATTTAAAGAGTTACGCGAGTTTGAGTATTATTAATCACCTATGTACAGAAATACAATAAAAATCACTATAATAAGAATAACTATAAACAGTGACGTAACCAGAACTTTTTAGTTGATGGTCATCGCAAGGTTCTTTTCTCTATTCTTTACAATTAGGGAGTTCAAGTCATGTTTTTGTTCAAAAACCTCAGATTTTATAATTAGAAATCCAATAAATTCTGGTGACCGGAGAATCCATAGACCCTCTTGACCCCCCATCTGGTTCCGCCCCTGACTATAAAGGAAAACTATTAAGGAAAACTAATAAAATAATATCTTCTAATTATAGTCAATGTATAGTTACAATAAACATCCCTAACTAATATATTTATTCTAACAACGTTAAAATCGATAGTAAACCGAAAAAACCGCACCTTAGGAGGAAGGGATTTTGGGATATGAAGAGCAGAATGGTCTTGTTGTTGATATGTGTGCTTAAGAAGCTCCCCGACTTTCTCTTCATGATCTAGCATTTTCTGAAGCGTCGACACCTAAATTATTAACACTCGTTGATCAATGGAAAATGGTTATAATTAAGTTACTCGAAATTCATTGGATCGTGTTGATTTATATCTTCAAAACATGCAAATGTTGAGATGAATGGGGATGGTGAACCATGACTTATGCATGGTAGCAAGTTTCTTGATTTTTGACATGTTTTTACATAATGTCAAAAAAAAACATATAACATGCAACTCTGAGTACTATGGTGCCTTTATAATTATCATGCCCACGACCTTAGCTATATATAGTACTCGATTTGATTAAAGCAGAAAAAAAAAGCTATTTGATGAATACTGTAGCATTTGATTGTTGATGCATCTAGTGAACATAAGAAAAATTATGTGAAAATAACATAACATGAGTTTATTTTTATGGTTTTGTACTTGAAAGTTGAAACAAGGCTAATGATAAACACTTCATACAACTTGCATGAATATGGTCTCTACTTCGTGTCACAAACAAACTGTTTTAAAACTTTATTTGCTTAGAAAATTATATATATTTGTTACACAACATACAAAAATCTAAAACAAAAACATATAAAAAGAATATGTTCCCCAGATATTTATTGAATAACTACGTCACTGCACCTGAACATGATGTGTGTAAACTCGTCCACATTTTATCATGTCTCATTTTTAAATAAAAAATTATCGATATTTTGGTATTTCTCATAATTAAGTTTCCCAAAAATACACGTTTAATTATAGTCAGATATTTGAAGTACTTTATATCATTAAAAAAATAATTAATACCAATATACCATCTTATTAATCATTAAACCTTGCTTTTAAAAAAAATCAAAACGAAAATGTCACAAAATTTATCGGGTACATCTATAATAAAATAATTTAATTAATACCTCTCTTTCTAATTCTTCTTTCTTCTGATGTCCGCTAATATGTTTCTTGGTCTTCTGAGAACAAAGATTTTCATTCATGATATTAAAACAATCTTGAATTGATAAAGATATCTCCGCGGAACCAAAGGGTCAAGAGGGTTGCCATGGGAAATTGTGTTTTATATATAAAATCTGGTATTTTTTTAAAGAAAAATGTGACAAAACCCTTTGGTTTAAGCCGGTAGAGAACAAAACCTTATGATAGACTCTGATAAAGAAGTTCTGGTTCCGCGACTTAAAATATGAAATAATGACGATACTTACACCAACTGCGGTGTTGGTGGTGGCCGAGGCGGTGTTGGCGGCGGTTCCCGTCCACATGACCGGAGTAAAATGTCAAGAAAAGAAGTTGAACCGGTAGAGTTAATTTAGAAGTACGTGAAAATGGATCATATGGTGAAAGTTTGTGAAGAAACTAAATAATATGGTTACGTTGATGATGAAATAAGCAATGTTGTTGGTGTTGTTGCTTTGATCGGAAGGGTGGTTGGTGGTGGTGACGGTGGCCGGTGGTTGTGAATGTTGACGTTTGGTTTTGGAGGTATAAGGATGAAAAAGAGCTTTCATGATGGAAAAAATCACGAGAAAGAGATAGATAGCGTCTTCATGTTATACTTCTAATTTTGGTGTTTTGTAATGATTTGTACAGTAACAATATAATGACCTTTTACATTATATTGAATATAGATGAGCATTTGGTATTTAGTATTGCTAATACTGAATTTCCCGCACCAAAAAACTGTACCGATTCAGTACCTATTTTTTGGCGTTTTCGGTTCGTTACGATACTGGTATATACCAAATTTTACATACAAATACCGGTATTGTCCCAGTACCGTCCCGTACCGAACACTTTCGGTACCGATTCCCATATTTGGTGATTTTCGGTACCGGTATGAGCTTATTTCTAATATTGAATAAAGATTCACTAATTTATTTTTCAAAAAAGACATATTTTCTTGCTACTAGAAAAATACTCGATTAACCATGCAACATTCTGTCAAAAACGTGTAGAAAAATATTGTTTTCAACGCATTTCTGACAAAAACATCTTTGTAGGTTAAATGCTCGTGGGAAACTATTTCCGACAAATTGGCGGCAAAAGTTATTACGTCGTAAGTTTCCTATGCATTTGCGATAACAAATTACTTTTTTTATGTGTCAACTGAAAATTAGTAGAAAAATGTGTTTTTTGTTCTAGTAGTGTCTCTTGTAAAAGGTTTTAGTCTAAATTCTTTCTAATTGCTTTAAAAGAAAGTATTCTTTATTTAAAAATGGCGATGGTCTTTATTTCTATTATAAAATGTCATAGATGTAAAAAAGTTTTGTCATGTTTGATGTTTGATATCCATTTTACTTTAATTAGTCTTAATCAACAAATTCTTTCAATATATATTAAAAAGTAGTTTTAATAAATTATCTACCAAAGCAAGATATAGCCTTTTTTTAAGATGACGTGAGAATGGAGTACCATATCTTTATTTGGTATGGTTTTGTTTAGATTGAAAGTGCTATTTGGCGTAGGTTTCACTCGTAAGCATTGGCTATTGGGGTTGGTTAGTTAGTGGGTGGTCAAACAATCGTGTGACACTTGTTAGTTTTTACCCATGGATGATAGAAGAAAATTTGGTAGGTCTCGTGAAGTCTCACATACTCACCCTTTTATAGATGAGCAACATTATTTGATCCCTAACTGAAAAAAAGAACCATAAAACCGAATTGAAAACTTTGATGATTCGGTTTAGATTTTTTTGTTAACTGATTACAATTGGGTTACGTGCATTCACAAAACCAATTTAACCAAACTAGAGTTGTGTGCTCTATTTAAGTGAGAAAACCGAACCAAACCAAACCAGCTATTGTTGTTCAATGTGATATGTTTGCTAAATTACTCATGAGAAACATTTTATTTCATGTGAAAAGATTATTACTTCATATTAGAAATAAATTTAAAAGTTAAACTATATTACATATATTATAATTTTTTTTGTAATCTTTAGTTATTGTAACATTTTGTATTTTCTATTTATGGTAACTTTTTGTATTCTCAAAGTCATATATAAATAGAAAAATATGTCATACAAATAGAGATTTTCCACTTTTACATGGTATCAACTAGAATTGGGGTTTGAAAAATCACGATCGACTTTACGCCTTCCCTTTCGATTTCTTTTCTGCCCCTTGGTAGATCTTCTTGTTTGATTTCATCATCACGACTGTCAAATCTCTTTTACTAACTCAAGCTTTCAATAGCATCATGGTTGTTTATCAACCACGCTCTCAATTATACAGAGAACTAGCTCACTATGCTACAACATGTCATACATTATCATCTTATGTGTCTAATCCCACTTATTCTCCAGGTAACTCTACAACATCCTCTTGGTTTGTTCATTCGGGTATGCAAATCGCGTGCACATTCTAACTCCTTATTTTGATAATGCAAGGGTCGCCTTTGGTAGTGGTCACAATCTTCCTATATCACATACTAAAAATTCATAGGTATCTAATTAGGTATACTGACGTGATGTCTTAGTTATTCTGAATCTGACAAAGAACCTATTACTAATTAGCAAACTCACAACAACAATTATGTAGACGTTATATTTTCACAACCATTCTTTTATATTCAAGATAGAATAACCAAACCGGTCATTGCCACAGGTAGAAGTGAAAAGGGGTCGTATGTTCCTAGAGATTGGCAACAAGCTTTCATTACAATTTCTAATTTTAGTAATCGAGCATTATTTGAAGTGTGGCATAATCAATTGAGACATGTGGTTTTTCCTATCATTACCTTACTAACCAAGTCAGGCTGTCTTGATGTTACTTCATTATTGCCAAAACCCAATGTTGATCTACTTGTTAGCTTTTAAAGGCACATCGTTTACCATTCAATACAAATGAGAAACTATCTTCGCAACCATTAAAGTTAATCCATTGTGATCTTTGGGGGCCTGCACCAATTACCGTTATTGATAATTATCATTATTTTTGTAAGACCCTAACACGTTTCGAACCAAAATGACGCGGCGGAATATGAATCATAATTTTTTTTATAACTGTTCTATCATACTTGAAAACCGTTAAAAACGACTCCTTAAATAATTACATCGTTCATCCTTAGTTAATGAGACTCTTTAATATAGGAATACAAACCACGTGACCACTTTTTCGTACAATCCATAATCTTAGACTCGATACTTGTCCACTCGTCCATTAGGATGATGATAATGACCCGAATAACCTGCAATCACCATATATGACTAACACATTAGTAAATGGTGACATCATACATAAATTATTAAATATATAAACAATTAGTAACCACAGAGCAATCTATATCTGTTTACTACTCCATTAAGATGTTCTTCCGACTTCGTTCTTTTTACCGGACCTCCATTCTCTGAGAGCCCAACACTTTCATACCTGCGCTTTCATTTCATTCTCATAGACGCTTGGTTAGTATCGTCAATATTCGTATATATTAACACCATAGTTAACTTAATACGAATCTCACTTATTTGGAAACATTAGGTTTATTAACATGCATACATCTTATCTAGCCCAACTACTCTTTAGATAATAATCCTACTTGATACGTGCATAAGTATAAACAACCTTAACTACAAACATCTAGCTTGATCATGCATCCTAGAACTTCAAAAATGCATTTAAATCTCATAAATCACCGAATACATTAGTTGTACGAAGTTCATAACGTAACAAATTAAGCATGTACGCGTAAACAACAAAATCAGAATTTTAACAACAAAGTCCGCCGTAAGCTACGGCTGGGTGGCTGTAGCTTACGGCCTAACGAGCACAAAAAGGCTGCAAGTGCATGCCGTAGCCTACGGCTGGTAGCCGTAGGTTACGGCACAGAGCTGCTAAACTTTCCATTTTACCCTTTTTATAGCAAAAACTACGTAACTTCTTCAATATTCATTTGTTTCACTTGGGACTCGTTTCTAGTTGACCGTAGAACATTTTTCTACGTCATTTACCCAAAATCATTAACCGTGTTCTTAACCTTTACGGATTACATCGCCGTTACACTGTTCAAGCGCATTGATTCGACCGGTTTCACCAAGTTGTTTTCGACATAGTTCCTACTTTCGACCCACTACAAAATACTTACCTTAGTACTCGCATTTACTACGTAATCTTACATGATTCCCCACATTCGTAAATATCAAAACTCTCTATACTTACTAAGAAGTGAATCGGAGGTCACTTACCTTAGCGTCCGTATTTGCATCAGTTACCTTGCCTCTTTTTGACCCATTAGCCTTCCATGCTTCCATCCACCTTGACATGATTCCTACACTTTCATGTCATGGCATTCACATTCCTGTTAGTATACATTATTGTACATGTTAACGGTCATATCAAATGCATATCTCACATTTGACTTTCATTAACAATTCTAACAAGCATAAGGCATATTCCTACAATCATATCTTTTCAACTCATATAATTCATCACGTCATCACATATAACACATATTGATTAAATGCGTACCATATGACTTTCTATAATATTACAATTGTGGGAAAAAGTCTAACCTTGCTATTTATGCATAGTTGACTTTCAGGAAGTCAACGATTTATCATACGAACTTTCGACTTAACTTCATACATCTGTGTCATCATAGTAGACCATACAAATGACACTATATACATTTCATACTCATGATACAATACACATTCAACCACATGGTCACGTAGTTATATGCACACACCAAACATATTCATTTTCATCCATATTAGTAATTCTCATAATTCTGCGACTAACATCATGACCCATGCTTAGCAACCCAACATCGCTCCAACTTCATCCCTTCTAATGATCTCTTATGCTTCACATTTAGCGTACTTTTACTTATCAATTTTGATTAAACAATTATGCGAACATGTAGTAAACATCATACCGCTCCAACGTTGTGTACAAGTTCCTAAAACATATTTCTACCCAATTCATACCATTAACTACATCTTCTCGTGAAATCCTTCTACAATGCATTTTTCAAGTTTAATTATCTTCAAACATGGCATTATCACATTCTACAAGTTAGTTTACTACTAATTATATCATTAACATATTTCATTCATATATGTCAAGCCATTTCATACAATTTCACATCCTAACTTCACTTAGACATTTCATCATACACTTGGTGTGCATACCTTTCTAAGCATAATGTACAACCCATTCATGCTTTGATTCCCAATTCTTGCATTCATCTTATCAACACAACTATTATCAAACAAATCTCATACTATACTTTGAAGTAACTAACATATAAGATCACACACCGCATAATTCATAAAATTTGCAATAGGATTAGACATGGATGACACACCCATGTCACCATCTTCATCATCCCAAATGGGTTTTACTTTCAAACATTGAATTATTCAAAATCATGCATAACACATGTTTTATATGATGATTTTAACACATAAGCATGCTTAATATCATACCAATTTACGGATTTGATCATAACCCATTTCTAAAAAGATCATCAAATGAGAATCTACAACTTACCAAGTGTTTAGTAGACTTAGATGATCATAAATCAAGACTCATGCATGCACAAAATCACCAATTTCCTTTCCAATTTGTTGAATTTTGCCATTGAAGGTTCAAGAGAGTATGGTCTCTCTTTCCTTCCCTCTGAAATCGTTCCACACACACACACACTAGCACATTCTCTTTTTTTCTTTTATTTCTTTCTTTCATTTATTTATATAAATACATCTTTCTAGATGTGCATTTCCAACCCTTATAGTTTTATTAGTTTAGAAGTTTACCGCTACTACATTCTTACACTTAAAAGTTAACTTTGCATTTAACTAGGTTAAGTATCCCTAGTTACCCAACAACATGCCAAACCATTTAAACATACACCCAATAGTCGAAATATGGATTTTGGGGCGTTACAATTATGTCATTTTTGTGGATATCTACTCTAGGTTCCTTTGGTTTTATCCACTGAAGACAAAAGCGCTTTTTTTCTTCCGCCTTCCTATTTTCATCAGCTTTATTTAGACGTAATCTTCTAAGAAGATTAGAGTTTAATTGAGTGATGGTGGCAAAGAAGTTGTACACCATACAGTTTGGCGACTTCTGAGGATAATGACGCATTTCATCGTTTATCGTGTCATACACACCTCAACAGAATGTGGGTGCTGAGGTAGCGGTTTATAATAACTTTCGCCCATTTGGATGTCGGGTTTTTCCCTATCTAAGAGACTACGCATCACATAAACTCTCCACACAGTATTCCATGTGTTTTTATTTGGTACACTCCACAATAGAAAGGTTATCATTGTAATGACCCAAACACTTCTCATGTTTACGTTACACACCATGCTCAATTTGATGAGACATGCTTTCCCCTTTCAGGTGTTTTATCTTCTGTGGATTTGTCATCTATTGACTTGTCCTGTTTGCTATACGACTCTTCTATTCATAATGCATCTCCACAAGTGCAAACATCTTTAAAGAAACTTTTAATGTCTTGCCCAATGCCACCTCCCTCGACCCATGCACTCATTGCCAACCTAATAACACATATTAAGTCCCGGTTCTAGAAGTCGTCCTGCCTATTGTAACACTAACCATTGACCCGTTCCCTGAACCACTCATTGACCTAGTCCTGGAACCGATCGATGCCAACAATCAGACCCCTATTATACTGAACCTTGTTCCAACTCCTCTACAACATCAGGTTGTCCCAAATATGGCCCCATAACAGATTTATGGCTTAGTTCATCTTTTAATCACACACTAAAAAAAACAGCATTTTCAAGCATAGACATATTGCGGACCTAGCCTCCCTTTCAACTTACTGTCTTAATGTTGCTTTACTTACGAAAACTAAACCTAAGGGCTACAAATCAACAAAAAAAATCCAAAGTGGATGCAACCATGCATAAAGAAAAGGAAGCCTTAAGACAAAACAATACATGGACATTTGTTCCTCATTCTTCTTCATCAAACGTTTCGGGTCTAAATGGGTATACATATCAAATTCACCCGGATGGGTCAGTTTAACGCTTCAAAGCACGTTTGGTGTTACTCAATATCCAGGGTTAGACTATTCTCACACCTTTAGTCTGGTTGTCAAAGCTTCGACAATTTAGATCATTCTTTCCCTTACCATTCTAAATCAATGGCGTTTACACCAACTTGATGTTAAAATGCCTTCTTGAAGGACCACTTGACTTAGAAAGTCTTTATGGAACGACCTTCAAGGTTGACAGATACACGGTCCCCGTGCATGTTTGCAAATTATCAAAAGCTGCATATGGTGTGAAACAATCCACTCGAGTTTCGTTTCACCAACTCAACACTTTTCTCCTAGCTTATGGGTTCGTTCGTACCTGTGCTGATACTTCTTTGTTTATTTTTACCTGAGACTATTGTATTCTATACTTACCTGCTTATGTGGATGATCTCATTCTCTTTGGTAATAATAGAGTTACTATTGCTGCCTTTATTTCTCGTCTAAGTCATGAGTGTGAGTTTGGTATTAAGAACCTTGGTGACCTTAACTTTTTTGGGCATAGAGATTTCTTACGTTGATGATAGATTATTTATCACATGCAATGCAAGTGAGGGCATTTTAGTCTTTCTCCATCACATTTATTATAATTTTATAAAAAATCTTTTCTTTCACCCCTTCTCTCTGGCTCTTTCTCTCTTTAAACCTACAACCACCCTCCTTCATTGATTCAACCTCCCAAAGGCAGCAGCACACAGCAGATTGGCTTCTTTCATGTCTCCATGGACGCACAACATCTCAGTCTCCGTCTCCATCATCTCCAAAAATACTTAGATCGATGATGTCGCCGACCATAATCTCCAATCGACACACTGTTCATCCCCCATCAACCGTTATCTTCATTTGATGGCCAGAGGTTAGTTACTTTTTCCCTTTTTTATCATCCATATTGCCTGCGAATGTACACAGTAAATTTTTGTCTGCCCTAATTATCCAAATCTGAAATTGCTACGGATCACACCCTGTTTCACGATGGAATTTGAGTAATTTAATCAAATGATTATTTTAACTTTTTAGGCTTCTTGTTTTTTAGTTTTTGATTGTGTTCGCATACAGTAGCCTAATTCATGTGTTGGAGTTGGTTGTTGTTATCATATTAGTTTACAACCTATTGTTTTATTTATATATGCTTTACTGGGTGATGCCACTGCTAATTGCATCAAATTAAATGGATGGTTGTCTTTACCATTGGTTTTCCTATTCACTTTGGTGGAAACAAACATAATATTCAATCGCTCAAGTGACTATTTGTTGGATGAATATATGTGAAGTATCACTGTTTGTTGATTTGGACGTTAAATAAGTTGTTCATTGGTTTGCTTTTTTTTTGTAGCACATGTTCTTGAGTTTGCTCTTCAGATTGCTGTTAACTATTTCGAATCTATGATGTTTTTTTTGTGCAGCTTTGGCATATGTGGTTCACTCATAAAAAAGCTTACCTGAAAAATGTCGAAAGAAATAGAGATCATCATGGAGTTTTATGAAATACAAGAACAAACCGTCGCCAGAGCTCCAAAAACCCGCTCCAACTCATCGGATCTTGGTTGCCGGTTAACGTTGAAGATTACCAGAGGTGACCCGACGTCTTTGATGAGGATGAAGATTCCAACGAGTTTGACGACGGCGTCATCTGTGAAGTGGCCGCACCAGAGCAAACTAGTGTTTTATTTCACGATGGTGATGATGATGGCGTCTTTCTATCATATATGTAACACCCCAAATTCCATATACTAATTAATAAAAAAATTGGAGATAAATAAGTATGAAAATAAAGTCCTAGCCACTATTAGAATAAACACCCAACATGAGGGGCTAAAAGCGAATAGAATGAAAGTTTAAATTATATTAACTTAAATAAAAATACACACACATCATCAAAGATGTGTGTGTGTCGACCACAAGGAGCAGGAGTAGAAGAACAAACCCTTAAGCTACCAAATCTGCAAAATTGAAAGAGAAATTGAAGTTAAAATCCATGCATGAGCTAGGATTTCTGATCATCTAAGTGTTTCTAACATCAAGTAAGTTGAATTTTATGTTCTAGTGATGAATGAGAAAGTGGGTTATGTGTAATCCGTGAATGTAATATGAAATTGAACATGAATGTTGGTTATTATCAATGCCTAGGAGTTGTAGTGTGCTCAATTTTGATTATATTGATGATTTAAGATGAAACCCATTTATGTTGGTAGGTTGATGAAGGTTAAAGAAATTCATGTTTAAGTTAGTGTAATGTTGATGTTGGGATAGTATTGTGGAAGGTATTTTGATAGATAACTTGATATAAAACATAAGATACATGATTATGATAATGATTTGTAAGAATTAAATGGTTATGATAATCTATAGATGAACTAGGAAGAATGTGCTTGAATTACTTGTATGTCATGCTTAGTTGATGGTACGCACACCACATGTTTGAATAAATGCCTTGAATTGAATTAGTTGGGTTTTAACGCTAAAACTCGTTAAATCGGTGAATTAGTATGGAAATGGGATTATATGCGGTTCATTAATGTTATAATCGAAAGGCGAAGTATGAGTATGTAATAAATATTTTAGAAGCTAAACATGTGATGTTGTACCCTATAGGAGTGAAGAAAGAAGGGGATACAAGCCAACCGAAGGCACTCGAAACACAAGATCGCGATAAGTTCATTTGAACTTCGTTTACTCTTAATGTGGTCCAAGATGATATTTTATTTATTCTATTGATTCCATTCAAAGGTAGAAGTATAGATGTATTAAATTGATGAGTCGAGTTGAAGTAACTGTTAAAAATGAGAAAATGAAAGATACGTGTGGAACCATTATTAATGGACGAGAATGGAATAACATACTTGAATGTTGATTTCAGAAATGATATGATTCGTTGTCAATCGAGCTATGAGAAAGAACGAATAAAAGCACGAAATAGTCAATGCGTTGACTTGATACGAATGGATCAAATAATTTAAGACAATGGTTATTGTGGTTAAGTGATAATCGATATATATAGTTACTAACTATGTTTTACCTCTTGATATATGGTTGATAGGTAAATCGCTTGTCTAGTGATGACGAGTTCGGGACGAACACACCTTGATACTCTTATGCGCTTCCGGTTATGTTTTAAACGCCAAACGGGTCAAAAACTTCTTCGGGTTGTAAAATATGAATTTCATACTCGTGTCTTTTGTAAGTATATTAAGTTGAAACTTTTGGTTTGTTGGTTTGTTAAAATGGTGCTAAATAGGTCTTAACGATGAAGAATGTTAAATTTGTTATGAGGGTATTTTGGTCAAAATGTGTAGAAGGAAATGTTTTAAATCTTTGGCGTTTTGATCTTCCATGGAAATTTTTGGGTTTACAAGTTGGTATCAGAGCCAAGGTTTGAGGGATTCGAGTATCCGAACCAGGGTACTCGAACTCAAACCGAAAGCTCACGCAAGTTTGTGTTCGTTCCGAAGCGCAAATTGGTAAGTGTTCTTTAAAAGTTTTAACGTTTATGTTTTTAAATATGGAAAACAGAAAGGAATTGTGGAAGTCTCACTAGAATAACTTGAGTAGGATTATTACGGAATGTTATGAATAATACGAGACGGAAGAAGGGTCAAAATGGGGCTCGAAAGTGGTAATTTTAAGCTGTGGGAGTTGTGCAGCGTTTGCAGAACAGATGGGGCGTCGACGACGGCCCCTTGTGGCATCGGCGATGCCACCTCTGACTTCCGACGCATAAACCTACTGTCTACGTAACAACTCCAGCGACGCTCCAATATAAGGCCCATCGGCGACGCAGCTCAAGGCCGTCGCCGACGCCACTCCCAAATAAAATTTGATATTTTTTTATTTAATTGTGCCAAGACTTCTAAAACCGTCTTAAACATTTGTTAAGCCTTAGAAAGGCACTATAATGCTAATGGAACTATGGTTACAAGCTGGTTAGTCTAAATATCAATAGTGAATGTATGAATGAATAGAAAGTTGCATGTATAAATGAATAGAAAGTTGCATGTATAAATGAAAGTATGACTCGAATGGCATCCCAAGAAAGTTTTTGATAAGAATTATGTGAGCCCATAATTTATGGGAATGAAATGTAGAAAGTATATAAATAATAGAATGATGAAATAAATAAATGGTATGGCAACTAACGTAAGAATGAAATTGTAGATGACTGACGAAGGAAGTCCAAGTGCTACGGAACGAATAACTCAAGATGAACTAAATAAGATGATTGTGGAAGAAGTAGGGAAGGCACTTGATGCAAATCTCCCTCGTATAGCACAAGAAGTAGAAACTCAAGTGTTAAACATAGTAGAAACTATGATGACAAGCAAGATAGACGAACTGAAAGAAATGATAAGCGGGATACAAAGCAAGAAAGAAACACGACGGTGTACATACAAAGAATTTATGGCATGTAAACCCTCATCTTATAATGGAGAAATAGATCCTATAGAATGTCAATGATGGATCTCTAATATAGAATGAGTGTTCATCCGAAGTCACTGTGAGAAAGAAGACCAAGTTATGTTCGCTACAGGACAACTGCAGCGACATGCTAAAGATTGGTGGAATGCTTATAGTAAAGAAATTGGTGAGGATAAACTCTCAACTGTTACATGGCAAGAATTCAAAGAACCTTTCATGAAGTATCATTGTCCGCAATCGGCTGTAGATCGGATTCAAGAAGACTTTCTTCGTCTTCGACAAAAGAATGAAACAATCGATGAAATTACAAACATTTTCCTTGACAAAATGAAGTTTTGTAAGGAGTTCACAAGGACGGAGAGGATGAAGATTAACCGATATCATGATATGCTAAAGGCTGAGTATAGGAGTTCATCACTCCATCTAAGTGTGAAACTTTGAATGAGCTCATTAATTGGGCAAGAGATAGAGAGATCGAATTAAAAAGGCAACAAGAGCGAGGGGAGAAGAGGCAAGTTGAAAAGGGAATAACTCAAGGTACTCCCAGATTTCCATGATGCAAGTCATGTGGGAAACTTCACACGGGAGAATGTTTAATGGGAAGAAAGGGGTGCTATAATTGTGGTCAAGAGGGACATCCATACTACAACTGTCCTAATCCAAAAAGGGTATGCTACAATTGTAACGAATTAGGTCATGTGAAAGCTGAATGCCCAAAACTCAAGCAAAAGGAACAAAGAAGGAAGGAAAGAAGGAAGAAATCCAAAGGGCTAAAGGAAGAATGTTTCAGATCTCGTCAGAGAAAGCAAGAGCCCACCCGAATGTTGTATCAGGTATATTTGTGTTAAACTCTATACCTACTTATGTATTATTTGATACTGGAGCTAGTAGGTCATTTGTTTCAAGCAAACTTATTCATTCCCCTTCGATTGTGCTAAAAAGAATGCCCATACCTCTAGAAGTAGAAATAGCAGATTGCAAGAGTTGTTTGTTACATGAGATATGTAGGAATTGTAAGCTTATCATAGAAGACGAAGAATTTGATATTGATCTTATTCCCATGGTTTTGGGAGAATTCAAAGTAGTGGTGGGCGTGGATTGGCTATCCCGACACCACGAGGAAATTCTATGTGAAAGTAAGGTTATTCGTGTTATATCTCCTAAAGGGAAGCAAGTAAGTATATATGGGGAATGAATGGTAGAAAATAAATTATGTACCATTGTTGAAGCGGTTAAACATGTAAGAAACGGAGGTAAGGCCTTCTTAGCCTATGTGGTCGATACTAAACAAGATACCCAAGAATAGATGATACAAGAATTTTGAATGAATACCCGGATGTGTTTCCGGATGAATTACCAGGATTACCACCTGAACAAGAAGTAGAATTTCGAATCGAATTGGAACGAAATGCCAAATCGGTAGCCAAATCTCCTTACCGGTTAGCACCCACTGAAGTACGAGAATTAATGGTCCAATTACAAGAGCTCCTTGACAAGGGTTTTATACGTCCTAGTGTATCTCCTTGGGGAGCACCTGTCCTATTTGTAAAGAAGAAGGATGTGTCGATGCGCATGTGCATCGACTATCTTGAGCTCAATAAACTCACGGTGAAAAACCGATATCCCTTACCGAGAATAGATGATCTTGTCAATCAATTACAAAGGGCAAGTTGGTTTTTAAAGATTGACTTGCGTTCGGGATATCACCAGTTACGGGTGAGGGAAGAAGAAGTATCTAAGACTGCGTTTAGAACTCGATACGGACATTATGAGTTCTTAGTAATGTCTTTCGGGTTGACTAACGCCCCGACCGCATTTATGGATTTAATGAATAGAGTATGCCGGAATATGCTAGACAAATTTGTCATAGTATTCGTAGATGATATTTTAGTATATTCTTGAAACGAACTCGAACATGCGCATCACTTGCGAGTAGTACTCGAGACACTCCGTAAGGAAAGATTATATGCTAAGTTTTCCAAGTGTGCGTTTTGGCTCAGAGAGGTACAATTTTTTGGCCATGTGATTAATGCGATCGGAATTTCAGTAGATCCATCTAAAGTAGAAGCTGTGATTAATTGGTTGCCTCCGAAGAATGTTAATGAAGTAAGAAGTTTCCTAGGCTTAATTGGTTATTATAGGAGATTTATCCAAAATTTCTCTAAAATAGCCCTGCCTATAACCAAATTGACCAAGAAGGAAGAAATTTTTTTATGAGGTCTTGAACAAGAGAAAGCTTTTCTTATGCTAAAGGAAAAATTGTCAAGTTCTCTGGTACCAGAAGGAGCAGAAGATTTGGTGGTGTATCAAGGGTTGGGGTGTGTCTTGATGCAACGAGGCAAGGTCATTGCCTGTGCCTCAAGACAACTTAAACAACACGAAGGCAATTATCCGACTCATGATTTAGAGCTGGCAGCTGTAGTTTTTGCTTTAAAGATTTGGAGACACTACTTGTATGGAACGAAATGTACCATCTACTCAGATCACAAGAGCCTCAAATACTTCTTCGAACAAAAAGACATTAATATGAGACAACGAAGGTGGCTAGAATTAATTAAAGATTATGATTGCGCCATTCTTTATCATCCAGGTAAAGCCAACGTCGTAGCAGACACTTTAAGCCGAAAGGAATATCCGCCGCCTATCCGAGCAAGGTCAATGAGAATGATAGTCACACCTAATCTTATCGCAGCAATAAAAGAAGCCCAAGCTAAGTCATTGAATGCGAATGATCCAAAAAGAGAAAGGACAAAAGGGTTTGTCGACAAGCTTGAAACGAACGCAAGTGGGATTAAGACAAGGTATGGTCGGACATGGATACCACGCGATTGTGATGTAAAGATTCTATTACTAGAAGAAGCGTACAAGTCCCGCTACTCGGTTCATCCAGGAGCCACCAAAATGTATCGGGATTTGAAAGAAAATTATTTGTGGCAGGAATGAAATGCGACATTGTCAAGTATGTATCCAAATGTTTAACATGCTCTCAAGTGAAAGCGGAACATCAAAAGCCGTATGGGAAACTACAACCGTTAGAGATTCCAGTATGGAAGTGGGAAAATGTAACCATGGATTTGATAACTAAACTTCCCAAGACTAAAAGGGGTCACGATGCCATTTGGGTGGTTGTCGATCGACTCACAAAGAGTGCTCATTCCATACCAATACGAGAGGCTTACTCTTCAGAAAGAATGGATAAAATAGTCTCCCGTCACGGAGTACCTGTATCTATTATCTCGGATCGAGACGCCAGATTTACTTCTCGTTATTGGAAAAGATTCCACGAAGATATGGGCACCATATTGCACTTGAGTACCGCATACCATCCTCAAACGGACGGTCAATCAGAAAGAACCATACAAACACTGGTAGATATGTTAAGAGCATGTGTTTTGGATTTTGGGAAAACTGGGATGACCACTTGCCACTGGTAGAATTTTCGTATAACAATAGCTACCAAGGTAGTATTAAGATGGCACCGTACGAAATGTTGTACGGAAGGAAATGTAGAACCCCTGTATGTTGGGGAGAAGTGGGACAAAGAGAACTTGCTCCTAAGGATATAGTGGTAAAAACCAATGAAAAAATTGATCTTGTACGAACTCGATTAAAAGCAGCACAGGACCGACAAAAGTCATATGCGGACAAAAGAAGACGTCCTAATGAATTCCAAGTGGGAGATCAGGTATTATTAAAAGTCTCCCCATAGAAGAGTGTAATTCGATTTCGTAACCGAGGAAAGCTAGGTCCTCGTTATATTGGACCGTATAAAATTTTAGCTCGTGTTGGAAAAGTAGCTTATCGCCTAGAATTACCCCCAGCCCTAGATGGCATTCACGACACCTTTCATGTGTCACAATTACGAAAGTGCCTTACGGGATGAAACGGCTCATATACCACTTGAAGACATTGTAGTGGACGAAAAGATGAATTATATCGAAAGACCGGTAGCTATAAATGATTCTAAAGTAAAAATCCTACGTAACAAGAAGATTAAACAAGTGCTAGTTCAATGGCATCATAGGAAGGGATTAGATCTTACTTGGAAAACAGAGGATAAAATGCGAAAATATTACCCAGCTTTATTCGGTACGTATTCAGGTTTCTGGGACGAAACCTTTTCTAAGGAGGGTAGATTTGTAACACCCCAAATTCCATATACTAATTAATAAAAAAAATTTGGAGATAAATAAGTATGAAAATAAAGTCCTAGCCACTATTAAAATAAACACCAAACATGAGGGGCTAAAAGTGAATAGAATGAAAGTTGAAATTATATTAACTTAAATAAAAATACACACACATCATCAGAGATGTGTGTGTGTCGACCACAAGGAGCAGGAGAAGAAGAACAAACCCTAACCTAACAAATCTGCAAAATTGGAAGAGAAATTGAAGTTAAAATCTATGCATGAGCAAGGATTTCTGATCATCTAAGTGTTTCTAACATCAAGTAAGTTGAATTTTATGTTCTAGTGATGAATGAGAAAGTGGGTTATGTGTAATCCGTGAATGTAATATGAAATTGAACATGAATGTTGGTTATTATCAATGCCTAGGAGTTGTAGTGCGCTCAATTTTGATTATGTTGATGATTTAAGATGAAACCCATTTATGTTGGTAGGTTGATGAAAGTTAAAGAAAATTCATGTTTAAGTTAGTGTAATGTTGATGTTGGGATAGTATTATGGAAGGTATTTTGATAGATAAATTGATATAAAATATAAGATACATGTTTATGATAATGATCTGTAAGAATTGAATGGTTATGATAATCCATAGATGAACTGGGAAGAATGTGCTTGAATTACTTGTATGTCATGCTTAATTGATGGTACGCACACCACATGTTTGAATAAATGCCTTGAATTGAATTAGTTGGGTTTTAACGCTAAAACTCGTTAAATCGGTGAATTAGTATGAAAATGGGATTATATGCGGTTAATTAACGTTATAATCGAAAGGCGAAGTATGAGTATGTAATAAATATTTTAGAAGCTAAACACCCTATAGGAGTGAAGAAAGAAGGGGATACAAGCCAACCGAAGGCACTCGAAACACAAGATCGCGGTAAGTTCATTTGAACTTTATTTACTACTTAATGTGGTCCAAGATGATATTTTATTTATTCTATTGATTTCATTCAAAGGTAGAAGTATAGATGTATTAAATTGATGAGTCGAGTTGAAGTAACCGTTAAAAATAAGAAAATGAAAGATATGTATGGAACCATTATTAATGGATGAGAATGGAATAACATACCTGAATGTTGATTTCAGAAATGACATGATTCGTTGTCAATCGAGCTATGAGAAAGAACGAATAAAAGAACGAAATAGTCAATGCGTTGACTTGATATGAATGGATCAAATAATTTAAGATAATGGTTATTGTGGTTAAGTGATAATACATACATATATATATATATATGTATATATATATATATATATACATATATATATATAGTTACTAACTATGTTTTATCTCTTGATATATGGTTGATAGGTAAATCGCTTGTCTAGTGATGACGAGTTCGGGACGAACACACCTTGATACTCTTATGCGCTTTCGGTTATGTTTTAAACGCTAAACGGGCCAAAAACTCCTTCGGGTTGTAAAATATGAATTTCATACTCGTGTCTTTTGTAAGTATATTAAGTTGAAACTTGTGGTTTGTTGGTTTGTTAAAATAGTGCTAATAGGTCTTAGCGATGACGGATGTTAAATTTTGTTACGAGGGTATTTTAGTCAAAATTTGTGTGTAGAAGGAAATGTTTTAAATCTTTGGCGTTTTGATCTTTCATGGAAATTTTTGGGTTTACAATATACATAAATTGTTTTGCATTAATTTCAAACATAAATATTAATATGCGTTTGACCAAGTGTATGTGATTGACGGGATGAACTGGGGAAGACAAAGTGGAAAAATATTAAAATACCCTGCAAATCATGTAAGGTAACTTAACTGAATTTTTGGATGACGTTAGTTGTAAATGTTATAGAATGTAACAAAACATGAACATAAAGGTTGGTTTTTGTCGATTTCATAGTGAAAGGTACGAAGTGCAATTTGGGTATAACATAAAGGTTGATTTGTGCAATTTAGTATTATATTTATAAAAGTCTTCTAACCCAATTTGTAAGTAAGGACGGGCTATTGAAATTTAGAGCCTAAAATTTAAAATTTATTGCTTTAGACCATTTGTAACTTGAGGGGTTTACGTACATGCGACCTCAGTGTTGTTCAACCATTGCCAAACGAAGTTCACCTCATCTCTCTTCTTTCTCTCACAGATCATACCCCTTTCTCTTTCCTCCTCTATTAATGAAAACAACCCAACTCTATCATAGATGATCAATGGCCAAGGCCCGCAATTCTTCATCTCTCTCCATAATCTACGACTCATTTTCACCTCCACATTGGCGTCCATGAAGAATCAATCGACTACATTACATATATTCCTAGTGGGCTACACTATAGGACCGGGCAACTTCTTTATGAATTAATTGTTGTGCACGATGCTTAGTTAATATACATTTTTTAAATTTCTTTTTATACATTTTATCTTTTACAAATTTATCACAAAACAGTTTTTTTATCTTTAACCCCAACACTTTTCCCCTTTTAACTTTGGTTCCTTATTCTTTTTTTCGTTTTACATTTCTTTAAATTTCTTGAATTAACACACCATGTGTGGTTCAACGTTTTTGCGTCTAGTTTTTCTCGTTTAACAACCTCGTTGTAACGCGCAGCAGGGGCGAATGTTAGAAGGGGCCGGGGGCGCCCGATCCCCAAACTTTTCGCTCAGCAGTGTTATACATGTAGCTTTCGTATGTAAACTATTGGGTATATACGTTTTCGACTCCCAGTTCTATATAAATTTTTGGGTATATACGTTTTCGACCCCCTGTATAATATCTCAAAGTTCGCCACTGACGCGCAGGTCCTAGGTTGACTTAGTTATTTTTTTCTATATTCTACGTTTTAATCTATTATTTTGCATATTAACATGCCGTAACAAGTGTGCCATGACTCAACATTTTTACTTCTGCTTCTAGTCGAGTTTAGTAGTCCTAATATAATGCGTAGGTTCCTAAATACTAGTTTAAAAGACTGTCAAAAGTGTGATCTTTTGTAACAAATGCAAACTCTGGGGGAGCAAAGTGAAACATCCATCACAATTGTTAGGTTGGCCACTCTACACACTTCTGGGGATCATCGAATCTTCTGGAACCTCTTCATCACTCCATCTTAAAACCCTACCAAACCCTCACTCTCTGCAACAACAACACGATCACCACAATCAACAAACACTCTTCTCGAAGCATCTCCAATGGCCTCTGCTAATGCAATCTCTTCACCTTCCATCATCTACTCTCCAAAACAGGTAGTTTCTTCAACTTTTCATCATCATCATCTATTCGAGTGACAAAATATCCTGTTGTTTCCTTATTGTTAACACTGTTTATGTTGTTATGAGTAGAGAGGGTTGAGAAATGGTAATGGAGGTGTTAGCCAGTTGCGAACCGGTCAAACGGCTAAGCAATCGCAATCGAACCGCCGGTTTGCGGTTCGAGCTGCGGCTAAGGAGATCGCGTTTGACCAGAGTTCTAGAGCGGCTATGCAGGCTGGTATTGATAAGCTTGCAGATGCTGTTGGTCTCACTCTTGGTCCTAGAGGTATCAGTTATTGTTTTTGTTTTCAACGGTGGTTGATTATTGTGAACGTACTTTGATTGTGGATTAGTTGTTGGTGTTATTAGTGAAGTTGATTGGACTTTAGGTTTTTAGGTACTAGTTCTGGATTAGTTGTTGGTATGAGTGATGGATTTGCTTGAACTTTAGGTTTTAGGCACTAATTGTGGATTAGTTGTTGGTAGGATCGGTGTTGTAATGATTGGGATCACTCGGCAATTAATCAGTAATTGGTAGTGCTGTAACATCTGGATTAATTGGCTAATAACTAGTAATCGATAATTACCAATTAAATTTCAACTAGTTGGACCTGAAAAAGGTAATCGGTCAAAGGCAGTCAAAATCGGTCAAAATTTATGAAGTATTTGAATAATTATACTTATTAATCAATGTTTTAAAATCTGGTTTTTATACCGTATTGGATTGGGCTCAGAAACAGTTTAATCGGGTGTATCGGGTGGTTCAACTGGGTGTATTGGACGGTTTAACCGCTTCTACCGGACAGTTCAACCGGTACTACCGGCAGGTTTGAACCGGTTTTTAAAACATTGTTATTGATATTAAGACAGTTGGATCAATAAGTTTGAAGAATATATCATTTTGAAAAGTTTTGTATATATTTATATAAGTTTAAAAAGTTACATATAAAATTCAAATCTGATTAATCTCTATATATCTTGATTAATCGCTAGTCTATACTCCCACCACCTGACTCGCGTCTAATGATTTTTACAACCATGAGCATGATTAGTGAATTTGGTTGAGCTTTTGGTTTTTAGGCACTGATTTTGTATTAGTTGCTGGCATGATTAATGAATTTGCTTAAACTTTAGGTATCTAGGACCTAATAGTTATGGATTAGTTGATGGCATGTTGCAACCTGCTATGTGTTTTGAAAATAGTAATATTTAGCCTTGTTTTAAACCTTAATCTATTTTTGTACGATTTCCGTTTTGATAACAAGTAATGCTTATATGGATATGTGTTAGTTATGTTATTGTAATTGATCAACAATCTTTATTATTTAGTTATGCCATGGGAATTGATCAATGACATAGCTTAATTGCATTTGCCATTGTTTACATACAGGGAGGAATGTTGTATTGGACGAATACGGTGCCCCGAAGGTGGTTAACGATGGCGTTACAATTGCCAGAGCAATTGAGTTACCCGATCCCATGCAAAACGCCGGTGCCGCACTTATCAGAGAGGTTCGAGCCTATTTTTTCATAATTACTTTGATAGTTTACCATTAATCTATGATTCTTCACGTGGTAATCATTTTGGTTACTTGAACTGCACAGGTTGCAAGCAAAACTAACGACTCAGCCGGTGACGGCACAACAACCGCATCGGTTCTTGCTCGTGAAATTATTAAACTTGGTCTGTTGAGTGTAACATCAGGTGCAAACCCCGTTTCAGTTAAAAAAGGTATTGATAAGACCGTTGCTTTTTTGACCGAGGAGCTGGAAAAGAGAGCAAGACCCGTTAAAGGACGTGACGATATCAAAGGTAGTTAAAGTTATCTCTTGCTGTAATGATTCACGTTTTGGTATACGATGTCTGTTTTCTGATGGGATATTTTTTGTAGCCATCGCGGCGATATCTGCTGGAAATGATAACGTTATCGGATCCATGATTGCTGATGCTATCGACAAGGTTGGGTCGGATGGTGTGTTATCTATCGAATCATCGTCTTCATTTGAGACAACAGTTGATGTGGAAGAAGGAATGGAGGTTCGTTAATCATCAATTTGTCCTAATTTTTTGTTTAACAAGGATACAATTCCGTGTATTACACAGGTTAATATACGGGTTAATAAATGTAATGCTATAATTAGTGATAAAATAAGTTATGTTAAAAACATATATATGCATTGCACCGTCGAATGAACCTGTGTATTATACTAATAGTATACTAATAGAATAAAATATAATGTAATTTGTTAATATATACAGTCGTCAAGCTATGTATTAAAAAATGAAACATTGAACTTAATTTTAGTAAGTTAATTTTAAAACATTATTTCTCTCAACTGGGTATTAACTTTGATTTTTAACACCACCAATTTTATATCATTTAACATATTGAATTTTTATCATTTAACATATTGAATTTTTATCATTTTTACCATCCAACCACATTAAATATTTGATTTTTTTAGATATTACTCTTGAAAACAATTATCATTATTAGTATTCGTTTTATAATTTTTAGCCAACATAGAACATGGTGAAACTTTTAAGTAAAAAAAATATAATAACTATCTTTAATTGAAAAATAAACAATAAGTATTCATAATTAAGTAGGAGATAGAGGTCTAAAAACCAAAAAATAGATGGTTAATGGATGACATGTGCCCCCCATGGTTTTCTTTTGTTATATAGTATATAGATATAGATTGTTATGTTGATGCAATACAATAAGAAGTTCAAGAATATATTAATCGGTCGTTTTCTCTATGGGTGTTATAGATTGACAGGGGATACATCTCCCCACAATTTGTTACAAACTCCGAGAAATTATTAGTCGAGTTCGAGAACGCTAGAGTGTTGGTCACCGACCAAAAGATATCTTCGATTAAAGATGTTATTCCTTTACTGGAAAAGATTACTCAATTACGAGCTCCATTGTTGATTATTGCGGAGGATGTTAGTGGGGAAGCTTTAGCTACTCTAGTTGTGAACAAATTGCGTGGTATCCTTAATGTTGCCGCGATTAAAGCACCCGGTTTTGGTGAGAGAAGAAAAGCCCTTCTTCAAGATATTGCTATTATGACAGGTACCTTTAATGTTACTTCCATCTAGGCTTGTAAATGAACCGAACGAACACGAACGTATAATCGGACACATTTATTGTTCATGTCTGTTTATTAAGAAAATGGGCATCTTCGGTTATGTTCGTTAAACCTAAACGAATAGTTGACGAACGTAAACAAACAAAGTTAAATGAACATAATTTAACAAACAATAAACAACACAAATGAACATAATTGAACAAACACAAATGAACATAATTGACTAAACATAAATGAACATAAAAGTAATTTTCATATAATTAGCGATTAATTACGATGAATTCCATTGCCCAATTATCAATAGTTATATTTATATAAGTAGTTAGAAAGTTCCTTTTATGTATAAATATACATATAATATTACTCATGTATTTAAATTGAAATGAACATAAAACGAACAAACATAAACAAATATAAATAAACGGACATAAATGAATATAAAATGAACAAACGTGAGTTACGAATATAAATGACCGAACAGAATGTGTGTTCATGTTTGTTCATTTATTTAAATGAACAAAAAATTGTGTTCATGTTCGTTCCTTTTCGCCGTACAAGTTCACAAACAGTTCATGAACGTTCGGTTCATATAAAGGCCTACGTACATCGATGCACATTGTCAAGACGTAATAAGTAGCTGTTCGTTTCATGATATTTTAAATGCTTTTAAACCATAACAGGAGCTGAATACCAAGCGAAAGACATGGGTCTGCTAGTCGAAAACACCTCGGTGGAGCAGCTTGGTACCGCCAGAAAAATCACAATCAGCAAGGACTCAACCACCATCATCGCCGACGCCGCATCAAAAGACGAGATCCAGTCTAGAATCGCGCAGATCAAGAAAGAACTTTCCGAGACAGATTCCGTCTACGACAGTGAGAAACTCGCCGAACGTATCGCCAAGCTGTCAGGCGGTGTTGCTGTTATAAAAGTCGGTGCCGCAACCGAAACCGAATTGGAAGACCGTAAGCTTCGTATCGAGGATGCTAAAAACGCAACATTTGCCGCCATAGAAGAAGGCATAGTACCGGGTGGCGGTGCTGCGTTGGTCCATTTATCAACATTAGTTCCCGCTATTAAAGACAAGCTTGATGACGCGGATGAACGAATAGGTGCGGATATTATTCAAAAGGCGTTGGTGGCACCGGCGTCATTGATAGCGCAAAACGCGGGAATCGAGGGTGAGGTGGTTGTGGAGAAGGTGAAGGCGAGCGAATGGGAGAGGGGTTACAATGCAATGGCCGATAAGTATGAGAATTTGGTGGAGGCTGGAGTTATTGATCCCGCAAAGGTGACGAGATGTGCATTGCAGAACTCAGCTTCGGTTGCCGGAATGGTGTTGACCACACAGGCTATTGTGGTTGAGAAGCCGAAAGCTAAGGCACCTGTGGCCGCCGCACCCCAAGGTCTTACAGTATGATTAACGAGATTTTTGATTTGGTTTGATTGGAACATGCTTTGCAAATTTTTAAGAATAAATAAAATATGTTGCGGTGATTTAGTGTAGGAGCACTGATAATGTTCGTTTTAGTGCTAAATTGAGATGGTTGTTAGTTCTGGTAGATGTTATTTGCTATCCTTGATGAGTTTTTAGACCATCTTTCATCATGCTTTCAAAATTAATGAGCCTATGGGGTCACATATATACATAAAATTTCTTAAAGTTGTATACAAATTTTATTAAAGTTTAAAACAGCTGGTACACATCTTATTTGAAATACCATTGAAACTAATTTAAATTAAAACTTCGATGAGGCCATTCTGATGTTTGTAGTTTTGATCTATTTTTTTCGCCAATATAAAGTTCATTGTCTTGATCTCTAAATTGACCCGGTAGAGGGTATAGACTTGTTAAAGAAATTTGAATCATTTCTAGCTCTTCAAATGCAACATTAATACAAGAGTATAATCGATTGTACCATATTCCTTTTACATTCATTCTTTTTTGTACTCCTTTGTGAATCTTGATTAGGTCTCTTACTGAGAATGCGTTGATGGGTGTTAATCTACGCCATTTGTTGATATGCTGCCATATTAAAGTCGTAATATAGAAGCTGGCCTTAAGTTGTGTTGCGCCTTTTTACATGTACACCACCACATAGAATGCAAATGTGTGAGTGTGTGTTTATCTTCCTTTTGTTTAACGCCAATAGGGTACGTATCAGATTTGTTTCAGACCGCCATGCTATTGTGGTTACCGGTTTGGCTGAGTTTTGCCCGAATGGAAGATAAACACAAACTCGTCGAGTCTGCAACTTCACCTGCTTGTCCTCCCTCTTTTACAGCCAAGTGCCTAGCTATTGTAGTTATGCGGTGACAAAAAAATTGCATTACTAAAGTTTAGACCTTCAAAAAGGTGTAATTTTTCATATTCTGCATATCGCTATGGTTATAAATGTCCGAACCATTAAGACATTTGCTCACGAAACAAACAGTCTGAACCATTAAATAACCAGTAGAGGTCTGAACCACTAAGAGTTATTAAGAGTTAAAACAAGCGGCCCAAGAAATTGTTAAGTTTTTCTTGTGGTACAATTTAGGGAGATTTCTTTGTGAATTCGAAAATTGATTTATTTTACCAAATATCAAATACAAAACATAAATTTCAATGGATGGTTGGTATTTGGTAAGTCAAAATTTCATGTTTTATTCTATTTCTTTACTCATCCGTCACGTTTAGTTTTTAGTGTATGATTTATTTTTAATGTTGGTTTTTTAAATATGACCATTTTATTTGTATGTTATAAAAACATACTTATCAAAACCCCCCTCTCCTTTTCATCTTCTTCAAGAACTTCATCTTCTTCAAGCACGTACTCGTATACCGTTGTTACTCACCATTTAGCCGCTCTTTGCTGATAGGGAAAGTGAGGGAGTTCTTGGTGGTGTTGGTTGTGCATGTGTTTTTGGTTCACCGCTTATGGGGTTCGTTGGACCTATTGGACCATCAACTGGTCCACTGGGGTGTTTGAAACGATGGTCAAGAGTTGCGCAAGTGGCTAGAAAACACAAAAGGGGTGAGCAATGGAGAGGGATTTTTCTTTATATTAACTGGGAGCTTTCCCATTTGTTAGAGGTTAATTTTTAATATTCTGGATCACATATCCTTATATTGGTCTGGATCAATGATCCTTTACGGATGGTGCCGAAAGTCTGGGGATCATGGATCTTTATTATTGTTTATATTAACTAACAAAAGTATCCTCTGTGTAAAACTTGTATTCGTAGGTACATAATATATTAGACTTGGTCAAGCTGGAATCTCGGAGAATATGCTCTCTATTCGCATGAGTTTGGAAGCATGTAGCCATTGTGGAAAACGTGGGATACTTGCATGATTTTCGCATAGTTTGTTATGTATTGATTTCTAATTTCATAAGGGATGCTAAGCTCATTTAGAACATATAACTCGCAAAACTCATACACAACTCACACACAACTACACTCGAATACTCTCTGTAACACACTAGTGAATACTTGTATTGAGCTTCATCATCATCATCATCATCATCCAGAGTTGTAACCTTTTTTGCAATATAGTTGGTGATCGGTAGTTTCCATCAACCGGGGTTTTTTGTGCCGGAGATCTCACAAGAATCAAGGGCTTTTTCCTCGTACAAATCTCGGTGTTCATTGTCATTTTTGCTATACAATCGGTTATATTGTTGTGCATACACATTAAGCACTCTACCTCACAATCAAAGTTTGGTTACACTATCCTTAAACCGATTTTTAACCAAAACAGTTTGGCGCCCACTGTGGGTCGAGTGGTGCTTCAATTCCATCAACTTCATGGCCTCTCAGAGGAAAGCTACTTCAAGTGCCATGCCGGCGGTTACCTCATCCCAAACCAGTGCATCGTTACCTCATATTCCCCCTGCATTCCAGAAGAATGTTGAAAACACTCAGAAGAAGACATCATCCGTCTTCACAGGATCAAAAGCTTTGCTGTTTTTTCTTCTACAACTACTAATAATGATATTTCTGTTTTGATATTGCAGATAAAAGGCTACATGGAGCAGCAAGACAAAACCAAACAAATGATCATTTGCGAAATCGATGAAATCAAGAAGCAAAAGAGATCGGCAGAAGATCAGTCTCCACTGATGCCTACAGCGGATTTTTCTACTCCATCATCAACAATCCAGCATTCTAAAGGATCCACGACTCAACCTCAAGGATCCTACTTCCAATTTCAAGGATCTTATATCCTTCAACAAGGATCACTAGCAATGACGCAGCCTCAAGGATCCTCTATCTTTCGGCAAGGATCATTGGAGACAACTCAGCCTCAATGATCCTTCTATCAACCGGGAGGATCACAGGGAATGTACCAGCCCCAAGGATCCTACATTCAACATTAAGGATCCTCAGCTTGGATCCAAGGATCCATGGAATATCCATCAAGGCCTTCAGCACCAACGTATCCTAGATCCAACATCTTTCAGGATCAAGGATCCTCAAGGAGTCAATCAGTTAGAAGTTCTGAAATCCATGAAGGGGATTTCATCCCTATGTAGTCCATTGCTTCTTCTGGTCCTACTATTGCACCAGACATGTCTTATCCTAGATACACTTCTGGGATACCAACTTCAAACCAATCAGAAGGTAACAACTTGAATACATCTTTTGATACCAACTATAATTACATGCAGGATGCAAGGATCAACCAAGCCATGGCAAGGGAGTTGCAGAAACTCAAGGACATGATATCCAGTGTCCCAGGCGTGGTCAAACCCATTCCCGAGATTCCAGATGAGAGTCACAAAATATCTTGCTTTGTACCTCCCTTATGCAATGCTGAGATACCAAAGCGTTTCCAAACCCCTAATATGAAGTTATACGATGGTACCACTGATCCTGAAGAGCATGTGGCTCAGTATAGAGAAAGGATGGAGATCAACGCCATCCCTGAAAGGTTGAAAGAAGCTTGTTTATGCAAGGGCTTTGGATCCACACTTACTGGATCAGCACTAAAATGGTTGCTAAATCTTCCTCCCTATTCTATAACCTCATTTCTCACTTAGTTAACTTATTCAATAACTAGTTTTCTTATAGTAGAACCTTTAAAAGATTAACTAGTGACTTATATAGGATCACCCAAGCGCGTGATGAATCACTTAGAGATTATGTTACTAAATTTGGTAAAGAATCATTGGAAATCCCAAACTTAGACATTGCCACTACTGTAGAAGCGTTTAAAATGGGATTACAAAAAGATTCTCCTTTCTATGATGATCTTGTTATGATACCTTGCAGGAACTTAGATGAAGTAAGGAACAGGGCCCTGAGGTTCATCCGACTAGAGGATGACAAAAGGATCCAATGCAGGTTATCTGGATCATCAAAACAGGAGAAGCAAGGATCCTTCTACAAGAACAATCGGTCCAAGCAATACTCCAAGCATGACAATCAAAATGTTCATTTAGTTGAACAAGAGGAAGATGAGGAGGAGTATCCTCATATATCTGAATATTGTTTTTCTGCTGACAATAGTGAATTAATCCTTGCTTTGCAAAATTTAGGTGATAAAGCTAGATGGCCCAAGAAGAACAAAAAGTCTACACCCAACAGGGATAAATCAAAGTGGTGTGCATACCATAAAGACTTCGGCCACCTTACCGATGAATGCATTGCACTCAGAAAGAAATAGGTTACCTACTCTTCAAAGGTTACTTGAAAGAGCTACTTGGATGGAAGAAATCAAGGATCCAGGATCCTGAAAAAGTGCCCGAAAGAGCTCCTACACCACCTGCAGACGCTCAAATCATTAACTTCATTACCGGAGGCTCCGATATATGTGGAACCACATTCTCTGCAGCGAAGAGGCATGCTAAGGAGACCAAGCTAGAAAACGGAGACATGCCTATCCGAATCTCTACCCTGACTCAATAGAAAATCATATCCTTTGATGAGGATGACCGTGTTGATATACAAGATCATGGATTAGTCATTACTTTATTTATATTTAACCACTTTGTTCGCAGGATCCTTATCGATGGAGGAGCTCCGTGAACATTATTCAACTCGATGTCCTCAAAAGGATGAACATCCTGGAATCAGAAATAATTCAGAGATCGTCAGTCCTTGTAGGATTCAGCGGCGAGACAAAGAACACGCTAGGGGACATCAAACTCCCAATCTACATTGAGGGGGTAAACTCTGTACAAAATTCTGTCATTGACTGTTTGTCTTATTGCAATGTGATCCTTGGCAGGTCCTAGATACACTACATGAAAGTTGGTCCTTCAACAAATCATCAATGTGTGAAGTTAACAACCCTATGGGGAGTGGTGAAAATAGAAAGTGATCAACAAGAGGCAAAGAACCGTTACAACTCTACTATGAAGCCAGCTTCGAAACTAAGAACATCATAACAATTAAAGTATCCTACAAGGGATGTCATGGAGGCAAGGGAGCAAGACATCAAGGATATAGTACTAGACCATGAGGATCCTGAATCCAAAGTTTTTATAGGATCCGGGATCCTCGATAGTGTAGAGTAGGATCTGGTATCCTTCTTAAAGAGAAGAAAGTCTACCTTCGCTTGGAAGCATGAAGATATGACATGTATCTCTAAATACATTATTACTCATAAATTGGGTATTGATAAATCTTTCAGGCCTATCCATCAAAAGAGGAGAAAGTTTGCACCTGAAAGGAATGTCATTATCTAAGAAGAAGTGAACAAACTATTGAAGGCATGTACGATTAGGGAAGTCAAGTATCCAAAATGGTTAGCCAATATGGTGGTTGTCCAAAAGAAAACGAAAAGTGGAGGGTATGTGTTGACTTTACTAATTTAAATAAAGCATGTCCCAAGGAACCTTTCCCACTTCCACACATTAACTCCATGGTGGATGCAATAGCGGGCCATGAATTGCTTACTTTTATGGATGCTTCGTCTAGATTTCAACAAATTCAGATGGAACTATCTGATCAAAGAGATACAACATTCATGACTCCCACTGGCATATACTGTTATATTGTTATGCCCTTTGGATTGAGAAATGCAGGTGCCACTTACCAAAGGTTGGTGAATATGATGTTTAAAGAACAACTTGGACACACATTATGGAGGTCTATATTGATGACATGGTGGTCAAGTCTAAGAAAGCAGAAGATCATCTTAAGGATCTCGAAGTGGCATTTAACATCCTTGACCAGTATAATATGAAGCTAAATCCTTCAAAATGTCTTGTCGTTGTTAAAGCTAGGAAGTTCCTAAGATACATGGTAACCTAGAGAGGGATTGAAGCAAGCCTAGAGCAGATTAAGGTGATTGTGGATATAAAATCACCTGCCAATGCTAAGTATGTCTAGAGGTTGACTGGAAGGATCACGGCCCTAAACATATGCATTTCGAAATCTTTAGAGAAGTACAAGGATTTATATGACATACTGAGTAAGAATAAGAAATTTGAGTGGACTGAGAAACATGAAGCGGCACTCAAATCTCTCAAGGATTATCTATCCTCAGCACCAGCCTTGATGAAACTAGAAGATGGTGAGCCATTATCCTTGTACTTAGCTGTTTCAGGTAAAGCAGTAACTGTATTGTTAGTTAAGGATCATGAAGGCCAACAACATGCAACAGATTATGTAAGTAAAAGCCTTCTTGATGCTGAAGCCAGGTATTCTCATTTAGAGAAATTAATTCTTGCTTTAATTATGGCTTCCACTAAACTTAAGCATTATTTTGAAACTCATACTATTATTGTGAAAACTAACTTTCCTATTAAGAATGTTCTTAGGAAATCTGAAATGTCAGTAGAATGGCAAAGTGGGCAGTCAAACTTAGTGCATATGACATTAAGTATGAACCCAAGACTGCCATCAAGTCTCAAGCTTTCGCTGATTTTGTGGTTGATTTTAGTAGTGATCTACAAAGGGAAGCTGAATTAGAGGTTCAACAACTTGAGGAGACCAAGGATCCTTGGACACTTTTCACAGATGGAGCCTCAAAGTCAAAGGAACTGGACTAGGCGTACTACTAAAATCACAATAGAGGGACATAATACCCCAATCCATTGCATGTGAATTTCAAACTACTAATAATGAAGCAGAATATGAGGAATTAATAGAAGGTTTACAATTAGCTAAGCAAACGAGGATCAGGTATCTTCAAGCGTATGTAGATTCATTACTAATTACCAACCATTTTCAGCTTAACACAGGTGCCTAGAGAAGCGAATGCAGAGGCAGATGCCTTAGCAAACCTAGGATCATCCTTGAAAATACCAGAGGATGTGAGGATACCTATCATCCATATTCAGTCTCCTACAGTTGAGGAAAAAGAAACGATGGAGATAGTGGAGGATACTACAATTGTACCTAGTGATAATGTGTAATCAAGTTAAGGATCGTGGATCCTTCCAATTTTGAAGTATATTCAGAGTGGGGAAGTTCCCACAGGGGAGAATCCCAGAGCCTTTAGAATTAAGGTATCTCAATCCACTATATTAATTAACATGTTATATAAGAGATCTCTTGCAGGTCCTTATTTGCGGTGTATTGAGGATCTAGAAGTTCAAGAAGTCTTGAAGGATTTTCATGAAGAGACTGTGGAAATCATATTGGGGGCAGAGCATTATTCTCAATGATCCTCAGAACAGGTTATTTTTGGCCTACAATGAAGAAGGATGCTATGGAATACGCAAGAAGATGTGATGTTTGTCAAAGACACAACAACATCTTACATCAACTAGCAGAGCCTTTATATCCAATAGTTTCTTCTTGGCCATTCATGAAATGGGGAATGGATATAGTTGGCAAACTTCCAAAGGCACCAGGAGGAAAAGTATTTATGCTAGCCATGACAGACTACTTCTTCAAATGGATAGAAGCAGACGCTTTTATTCAAGTTAGAGAAAATGAAGTTATATCCTTCATTAAGAGAAACATTATTACTAGATTTGGAATTCATTCTGAAATTATTTGTGATAATGGATCCTAATTTATTGGGAGTAGAACTACTAACTTTTGTGACAGCTGGGGTATTAGGATGATAACATCAACACCAGTCCACCCACAAGCTAATAGTCAAGCAGAATCAAGCAATTAGATCATCATCAACAACTTGAAGAAGAAGCTTGGATCCAAGAAAGGGAAGTGGGCTGAAGAGCTACCATATGTCTTGTGGGCAGATAGAACAAATCCAAAGAACGCCACAGGTCAGACTCCATTCTCCCTAGTCTTTGAAAATGAGGCAGTGATCCCTACAGAAATGGTGGTTCCTACAACCATATTAAGTATTCAAGAACCTGAAACAAATGCTGAAAACTTGACCCAAGACCTGGATATTGTAGATGAGCTCAGAGATTTGGCAAGAATAAGGGTGGCTAGCTATCAACAAAGAATGGCTGGAGCATACAATAAGAATGTTAGGATCAGAAGATTTCAGGTTGGTGATTTGGTACTAAGAAAAGCATTTCAGAACACTACGAATCCAACTGATGGCAAAACGAGCACCAAAATGAGAAGGTCCCTACTTGATGAAAGCAGAAGCTAGAAAGGGGGCATATCACTTATTGACTATGAATGGTGATCTTCTACCAAGAGGTTGGAATGCTGTTCATCTAAAAAGATACTTCATGTAAAAGGATCAATGATCCTTAGAGACTCCAGTATTCTGACCCAGGATCTAGGATCCTCAAAGGATGTATGATCCTTACTTCGGTAACATCTTACTTTTACTCTCTTTCATTTTATACTTATTATTCATTATAAGGAAAGGATGTTAAACATTTACCATCCATTTTATCAAGTTTTAAGCTTTTGCAGAGTTTGTAACATTTATTCACAGAGGATTAAGGGGTTGGCCACCTCTCTCCCACGTTTAAGGTATCTTATCCCTTCTAAGGTTTAAAGGTTCTCACCTTTCACACGAATTGGGTTTTGACACCCGCCAGTAGCGCACATTTATCCAAGTATGGTTCGAGTCAATGGGACCAATACACGCTTTAGTGGCTAACAATTTCATTTCTGTTGGCCATATGTAGGATCTCAAGTATAATGGTAGACGTACCATACATCCGTTATCCTAAGGTTTCTAACGTTTTTACGTTAGCTAAGGTTTTGGCATTTTCATGTCACTCACATTGGGCTTGTCCCCAGTTCGGGCCAGACCCCAAAGATTTTGGGCATGTCCCCAGTATATTTAGGCTAGTCCCTAGTTATGATGGCTTATCCCTAGTTTATGTAGGCGTGTCCCTAGTTATGATGGCTTATCCCTAGGTTTTAGCATTTTCTGAGGAATGATTCTTCAGTAGGTTTTGGCTTTTGGGTGGACTGTCACGTTCCCGGTCCTTATTTGGAGAGGATCGAGTGGCCATTTTCGCCATTGATTTGCTAAAGAAAAAAGATGAATACAGAAGAAAAGGATAAGAGAAGAGGAGAGAATACCTGATGAAGCTCTGCTATGGGTTTTAAATTGGAGACCTGTGATCTTAAATGGGATTTTTGACTCTATCTATTCCTCTATTTATTATAATGATGGTTGTAGAGCTATCCCCTCAGTGACACAAGTAGTTGTAACAACTAGTTCTATAATAGCGGAAACATGGAAGATAAAGTTAGTCAATATCAACCATATTTGGGCAATTGTTAGGGGTTAATTTTTAATACTATGGATCACATATCCTTAAGATTGGTCTGGATCACCGATCCTTTACAGGTGGTGCAAGAAGTCTAGGGATCACGGATCCTTATTATTGTTTATATTAACTAACAACTGTATCCTCTGTGTAAAACTTGTATTCGCAGGTACATAACGAATTAGACTTCGTCAAGCTGGAATCTCGGGGAATATGCTCTCTATTCGCACGAGTTTGGAAGCATGTAGCCGTTGTGGAGAACGTGGGATACTTGCATGATTTTCGCATAGTTTGTTATGTATTGGTTTCTAATTTTTTAGGGATGATGAGCTCATATAGAACATATAACTCGCATAGAACTCACACACAACTACCCTCGAATATTCTCTTTAACAAGCTAGTGAATACTTGTATTGAGCCTTATCATCATCCAGAGTTGTAACATTTTTTGTAATATAATTGGTGATCGGTAGTTTCCATCACCCGAGCTTTTTTGTGCCGGAGATCTCACAAGGATCAACGGTGTTTTCCTCATACAAATCTCGGTATTCATTGTCATTTTTGCTATACAATCAAATATTGGTGTTGATACACATTAAGCGCTTTATCTTACAATCAAATTTGGTTACACTATTATTAAACCAAATTTTGAACAAAACACCATTTATGATTTCAATTATTTAGTATAAAGTATCAGCTTTGTTGATGATCAAATGAAAATAATATATTTTAAAAAACCATTAAGATGCGGTCAAAATATGCCTATAAAAAAAACAATAAAACTAAACGATCAATGCAAAAATGTACATATATATTTTGAATTTTGACGGTAAGTTGTAAACAAAAACATTTTTAGCCTAAGAAAATAACCCATAACGACCATTTTGAAGTCGTTGGTTTCTAGAAAGACAACCTTTCACATCTGTTATTGTAATATCTTTTATAAACATCTACCGACAACACCCGAATTTCTTTTGTAGCTTACAAGTTATGTAATAAATAATTTGTCAACGTCAAACAAACCCAAACTTTTATCAAATTATAGATGTTACTTGGTCTATCTTACATGAAACACGAGGTTACAATTTCTGATGCGATATGTGTTAGATAGAAAAATAGCTAGAATTTGAATGTAATATCTGATCCGTTTTATAAAAAAAAGCCGTGTTTGAGTTGACTTATTTAAATCATTTAATTATATAGGTCGTATTTTGAGTGTACTAAAATTAAACAAATCAACCCTCCAACCGGTTTACGGTCTGTCAACTTGTTTATGACCCGTTTAGTCCATTTACAACCTACACGTTGTTTGACTTGCCTAGATGAATGGATTACAAGGAACATGCTTGGGTTACCTGATTTAAAGTTTGTTTGGGTTAATGTCGAGGTCATTTTCACAAATAAATATATGGGTTGTATTGTGACACCCAACCCTGGATTGCGCCTCAAGGGCGTGCTAAGTAAGTTGGATTCACACAAAACCAAAATAAACTGATTTCAACTTAAAACAATGGAAGTTTATATTAAATAAAACCATTTATTACATCGGTTCATAAACACGTATATAGTTACGTGACCCCTTTAACACATCAAAATGTTCCATAACAAGTGATCATTGTAATGATCATGGTTTTTAGTGAAATAGCCACGTTGATGCCTTCATTCTATCAATTTCTTACCCCTACCCGTAGAGGCTACAAACTTATCTAGTGATCATTGTAATGATCATGGTTTTTAGTGAAATTGCCACGATGATGCCTTCATTCTATCAATTTCTTACCCCTACCCGTAGAGGGTACAAACTTATCTGACATGTATGCTAAAACGAGTCAGTTTACACTAATAAGTTCTAAGTTAACATGGCTAGTGTCATATGATTTTTGGGCTAGTCGTTGCCAAACGGCTAGTTAATTTAAAAAAAAAAATCCTTTTTAAATATTATAAATACTCACCTATTTTTTACATTTACCACTTCTCTACATCTCTACTTCTTCTATCTCTATATTTTTATAAAATCAACCCACTTAATCCTCTACAATGCATCCTTTTAACAAAAGCTACGACCCAAACAACCCCTTTGGATACCAAGAAAACCCGAACCCTTGCCCGTCACAAAACCGTCCGCCACCAAACCCGATCCAAATACCCCTTACACGCGACCATCCACAACAACCACCACACGGTTTAGTATGGAAAGTTCGTGAATACACGGTTTCCTACATATGACGCGAATCCGGCTAGATCGGGACACAGTGAGTATACCTTTCCCAACCTGATTCCGTACCCGAAACACAACCGCAAGACGTTGGTGATTCGTCATCCAAACCGGCCAAAAAAAGAAGCCACAAGAAAAAAACGGATGAAGATAAAATACTAGCGTCCGCTCAACGAACACAATTAAAGTGGATGCGTCAAGAAGAAACTACCTTGACAAGATGTTATATCGACGAATCGCAAAACCGATTGATGGTAATTTTTCATATAACATATTTGATGTTTACAATACTATTGTTTTAAGTTTTATTATAATTTTTCTATAATGTCTAATTTTTTGTAATAGGGAATTCACGACACAAAAGAGATTTTGGGGATTCCATAAAGAAATAATTTCATACAAAAATGCAAAGCATAGAGGTGTATCGTGAAAATGATAGCCTCTCGTCCAAGCGGGGTGATATAAATACACACGTCACTGCGTTAACACTTGTTGAAGAACGCGCTAAGGAGCGGTGAAACCGAGGCTGACTTTATCAAGAATGTTATGGTATCATATAGATAGAACAAGAAGATCGAGTTCAAGTACATGCATTGTTAGGATGTATGTAGGTATGCTTTTAAATGGGTGATAGTCCTTCCTGCTAGCGAGTCAACCTCATCAAAAAGGGCAAGAACACCCTCGTCCCAAGCTCAGTGCGATGCTCGTGATCAAGAGCTTGATCTTAATTTGGATGGTTTTAATGATTCTCCTTCCCGCCCACCCGATAGAGACACGTCAAAAAAGCAGATTCAAAGAGCTAGATCGGGTTCGGCCTCTAGTTCGGCCTCGGGTAAAGGGTTGTACACCGACCAGTTGAAGAAATTGGAACGAAAATTGACACATTCAGTTTCATCCAACGTCAAAGGATCGAGATGAGAAAAAAATATCCAAGTGTCGTACGATAAAAAGGTATCGCTAAAAGAAAAATACGAAGATATGAAATATCTCGCCATGCCCGTCAAATTACCTTACCGGCCCATATTGGAAATGATGTTGCAAATGAAACAAGAAATCTTGAAAAATATAACATGCACAAATCATGAAGTGTTTGTCTTAATTCTATGTAGCCTTTCTTTTAATTTTATGTAGTTTTTGTTTAATTTTATTTATAGTTTTGAAAAATATAATATGCAATATTTTAGTTAGCGTGTTAATTTAATTAAATAAAATTTTAAATAGTTAAAACAAAAAAATATTTCAAACTCCACATGGCTGGCAACGCTAGCCGAAGCCACACTACCCCACATCCCTTGTTTTCAAGAATTATCTTATGGACTTCACACTCGCCACGTGTCGAGCAATGCCCCTCACCCAAGCCCATCCACATCCTATAGTCTAATAACATTAACTTTATCATTAAAAACCTTATTCTATACTTAGATACCCCTGAAGGGGAACAGTTAGAACAGTGGAAGAAAAGGGTGGTGCCCCCCTATTGGTTCGGGTATATTACGAATTTACTCCATGTTCAAAGTTATGGTTTTGCCCTTAGTTATAAATTACAGTATTGACATCTTTTAGCTTTTGGCAAATTACGATTGTACACCAGCCAAAAATTACAATTTTGCCCCTAGTTAAAAGTGGAGGGAAAGGGCGGTTGCCCCCTTTTTTATGTTTTCCCGATTGCATATTTACTTGGCACTTCCCCTTTGGTTCGGGTATATTACGATTTTACCCAAGTTTAAAATTACGAATTTCCACATGTTCAAAATTACGGGTTTTGCCCCTGGTTAAAATTACAGTATTGACATCGCTTTAACGTTTGGTAAATTACGATTTTATCCTAGCCAAAAATTACGATTTTGCCCCTAGTTAAAAATTACAGTATTGCCATCGTTTTAGGTTATTTAAAAGGTGTGTGGGGGAATAGTGCTAGGCTGCTGCATGGAACTCCTACATTGGCTCGGGTATGTTACGATTTTACCAGTTCAAAATTACGAATTTGCCCTGTTTAAAATTACAATTTTGCCCCTGGTTCAAAGTTACAATATTGTCATCACTTTATCTTTTGGCAAATTATCATTTTACCCAATCAAAAAATACACTTTTTACCCTTAGTTCAAAATTACATTATTGCCATCATTTAATTTTTTTAGCAAAACTATAGAAGTGTTTGTTTTAATTGGTTGACTCAATTTAATTTTTCTTTCGTGTCAATGAGCTGCTTAAAATTCACTCATTAATCCTGACAAATTACAATTTTGCCCTGAACTCAAAATTACGATTTTGATTTCGTTTTAGGTTCTTTTTTCTAGCAAAACTATAGTAGTGTTTTTTAATTACCTGAGAAATATCCGGCCTATCGCCCCGCAACACGGGCGAGGCATCAACTAGTTAGATATATGTATCAGTTCATAAGAATAGTTACATAGTTTGTCTATGTTCTGTTTTGTTTTTTTTAACTCTAGTTTTTTTTTTCATTTTTTTACAAGTTTATTTTTTGCTTTATAAATTTGCCATAAAAAGTTAAAAAGCTTAGTTTTTATTAGTTTTTGTTGTACGCTTCTTCCAGGATTTTGTCGTCGTTCGGTTGCTATTTAGCATGATGTTTGGTAGTTGTTTTCCTAGTTTTGATCGTGGTTCGGTTGCTACTTAGCGCTATTTTATGCCCCTCGACCATGCAACACTGGTAACACGTTTTACACCCCCTCGCCCCACACAACCAGGGGAGGGGGGTGCTTAAGACTAATTTAACATAAAACTTTAACTTGCCATGCCATTTTCATTCTTTCAGAACATTTTTAGAAGAGATCTCTTATTCAAATATGTAGTAGAGTGAACACATTTACAAGGCCACCTTTGAAGTCTGCTATTAATCCGTTGGATTTTTCCTTTAATCAAGTCTGCAATCATTGGTCCTTGATTGTTACGGTCTTGCTGTTGTTGATCACAATCTCGATTACTACAACTTGCTGTTGCCGTTTGATCAACAAACCCCTTTGCACCTGCAAACCTCCCAAATTGATAAACCGCTTTGAAACCAATTGTAGGAAATCAGGTCTCCTTCAACTTAATCAAACAATGGATTTAACAAGAAAAACTCTTTGATTAAAATTGAAGGTACATAAACCCTAAACATATAATCTATATTAATACTAAACAACCCATTGGAGAACCAGTAACCTACTCCTATAAGGAAACCAAATAAAATAAAACTACTATTTCCTAAATCTTCCTACCAAAATAAAATACAAAAAAAATAAACCATTTAAATCCTCCAACTTTTTAGTATTGACAAGATTACTTCCTACAAGAAGTTGTCTCAAAGGTTCCCTAAAAATATACAACAATAACTTCTTAGTTTTGTCGAAAGTGTTGTTTATATAATCAAATGTTTATCTTCTTGGTTTTTAATTCATCATTCTATCTTTGCACAAAACACTCGTACTTCTAACGTGCACGCTCGTGCTTAACTATATATGACCGAACAATCATGCCTTAAACCTTGCACGTCTATACACATCCTATCTAATTCTGGCACGATTGTGCAATTAATGTTGCACACCAGTGCCAATCAACCTGTTGTCTTACACGATTATGTAAATCTGTTAAAAAGGTTGGACGATCACCTTTCCCAAGTTATAAAAGATTTTGTGCTGATACGCACTTAAAACATATTTTAAATGTTTTCAAAATGAGTCAGTTGGGTGTATTTATGTCACACCCCGACCCGCAACGGAATAAAAGTCGGGGCATAATTGGGTTATCACCAAAGCTCATGACATTTACTAATAAGTTTCATATTTATTAAATTGAAATTAAAACTTTAAATATTCAAACACAATGAGACATACAAGCACAAATAAAACCAAAACATTGTTAAGAACATAATAACTTTGTTTAATCTTCTAAGGCTATTCCTATGTGTTTCTTTCTTCAGCTTGTTCACCTGTATCATGCGTAAAACAAAGGATTTGGGTCAACAAATGTTGGCGAGTGAATCTTAGTAAAACATTTAAACAGTTGTATTATATTTGTTGTTTGAATAAAAATTGTGCATCAATCATAAGTGAGCATATGTATATATATAACGAGTCATAAACCACATAACATCCACACATGACATGATGAATGATGAACTTGAGATCAATGCTCAATCAAACGGAGCCGATCTAATGAGGCACCTGATGCTCAGCTCGTATCCCACGAGGAACTGATGGGCCTAATGAATGATTGCACTGAAATGTTAAAATGTAACCACACAAAACCATACAAACAAATATACACATTGATCACGTAATGATATTAGCAAAGTGCTTGATTAAATAAAACAAATACGACACATGATACACCAAAAACATGAAAAAAAGGATTTTGTAAGGACTCACTCACAGTGGGTGCGTTTTCTTGATCGATGAAAGATGTGCACGAATTGAGGATTTGAACGACGAGCGAAAACTAACCTAAAATAATAATACGATAATTCGATAAATCTAAACAAATTAATATATTGTTTTATTACTCTTTGTTTTGATTTCTAGATAAATTTTGTGACATTAAAAGGATTTTTTTATCTTATTATAATTGAGGGTTTTTAAAGTAATTGAGGTAATTAATGAATAAAATAATTATAAAAACAGTAAATAGAAAATAAAATAAAAAAAATTGGGCCTCGTCAGGCCTGTCAGCGATCTGACCGGTTTTCTTTATGATATTGGCAGCGTGTGGTGAGGCTCGAACTTGTGACCTCTCGGTTGCGTGCATGCAGCTCTTCCAAATGAGCTACGTGTCTAACCCGTTATGTTTCTATTTTTAATTAATCTTACACCTTTATTAAGTTCACTCGAAAATCATATATTTTAAAAAGGTTTTTAAATGGTCCGATCGGTTGAGGAATGTCGGACTCGAACCCGCGTCAACACGTTGGTTTGCACCCAGCCCAACCAGTTGGGCTGGGTGTCTAACCCGTATAAGGTAGGATTTTTTTACATTTAACAACGTACTGAAAGTTAGCATGGTTTGGTTTTATAAAAAAAACTTCTTATCTAGGAACCGGTGTTTGTTGCAGGAATCGAACTCGGCATCATTGGTGTATAATGCACACAGTCCACCGCTGGACTATGTGTCTAACCTGATTAAAATACTAAAACTTATTTTACATATAAACTTATCAATTTCATCTTCCACAGTTTAAATAAAACTCAGAACTTTTACCCGCCTGAATAACGATTTCTTGATTCACTGCTACTGGTTTGTTAATCGATTACATGAAATAGTAATAAGGAAAATGCTTAAGAGATGAAAGAATTGAAAGAATTTGTACCAGTGAACAAGATCCGGCGGCGAATTGTGGTTCCGGTGACTAGTTGCCGAGGTTCTGATGACAACGGAGATGGGAAGGTAGGCAGAGGATTTTGAGAGAAATTTGGACGAGTTTGGAACTAGGACTAGCTAGGTATTTATAGGTGATTTGATCCACCAAGGTTTCGGTTTTAAAATTATAATTTCGGAAAGAAAATCATTGACAGAACGATATAATTGAAATTTGCTCTAAATAAACGTTGAAACTGATGTCGACATTTCAAGGAAACCGCGTTGGAGATTGGCGAAATCTCCGGTGCAGCGATGGTGGTAGTTGCAGGTTTTTTTGATGTTTACATAAATATTTTGATACTCGGAGAATATCACATCTTGCGTGTGTAGCGTAGTGGTGCTGGGTGTGTGTGGATGCCTAGGAGACCCGGGTTCGATTCCGGTTTCTCCTTTTTCTTTTTATTTTAATTTTTGGTTTATTTTCTTTAAGGTTTAATTTAACTTTCTAAATGTTTTAATTATTAATTATTTTTTTGTTTATTAAATAAGGTTTTATCTATTTATAGTTTGAATTTTTTAACAATATTAATTATTTGTGACAAAGAATATGCGACGAACATTTTAAGCAACACTTGATTGATAAACGGTGCGGGTTTTGAAACCCGTTTTACAAAGTTGTTACAGTATCCCCTACTTTTAGAAATTTCGTCCCGAAATTTAAGTAGTAGTCGTAACTGGAAAAAGATGCGGGAATTTCACGCGCATTGAGTCTTCACGTTCCCAAGTGAACTCGGGTCCTCATTTTGACTCCCAACGCACCCTGACGATTGGATAACGGCTCCGCCTCAAACACTTTTCACTGAAGTCCATGATTTCTACCGGTCTTTCGACAAAGTGCATTGACTCATCAATTTGAATATCTTCTAAAGGGATATAGAGATTTTCGTCGGCAAGGCACTTTTTCAAGTTTGATACGTGAAATGTGAGATGAATTCTGTTGAGTTCTTCTGGTAGGTCAAGCTTGTATGCTACAGGACTTACTCTTTCGAGTATCTTGAATGGTCCCACATAGCGTGGTGCTAGCTTGCCCTTTTGACCAAAACGAACCACTCCTTTCCACGGTGATACTTTCCAAAGTACTTGATCGCCAATGCAAAACTCTAATGGTTTTCGTCGTTTGTCAGCGTAACTCTTTTGACGACTACGAGCTGCTAGATGATTATTTTGAATTTGAAGAATTTTGTCAGTCGTCTCTTGAATCAGTTCAGGTCCAGTGATTTGCGCTTCACCAATTTTATGCCAGCATACAGGAGATCGGCATTTACGACCATATAGAGCTTCAAAAGGAGCCATACCGATACTAGACTGGTAGCTGTTGTTGTACGAAAATTCAACTAACGGTAGATGAGTGTCCCAATTACCTCTGAAGTCTATGACACATGCTCGCAACATGTCTTCAAGGGTTTGTATGGTGCGCTCAGATTGGCCATCAGTTTGAGGGTGAAAGGCAGTGCTGAGATCTAGGCATGTACCCAAAGCGGATTGTACGGCTTGCCATGTTCGTGAAGTGAAGCAGCCGTCTCGATCTGAAATGATACTTAAGGGTACACCATGACGGCTTACAATCTCATTGATATAAATACGAGCTAACTTCTCGTTCTTGAAGTCCTCGCGAATTGGAATGAAATGAGCTGACTTGGTAAGACGATCAATGATTACCAAGATGGTGTCATACCCACTGGAGGTGCGAGGTAACCCGGTAATGAAATCCATGGTTATATTTTCCCACTTCCATACAGGTATTTCGGGTTGGACAAAAAGTCCTGAAGGTCTTTGATGTTTGGCTTTCACTTTGGAACATGTAAGGCACTTGGAAACAAAAATAGCGATATCCTTCTTCATGCCAGGCCACCAGTAGGTGTATCATAAGTCTTGATACATCTTATTGGCTCCTGGATGTATAGAGTATCGTGTTTTGTGTGCCTCGTTCATGAGAAAAGCACGAAGATTTTCGCAACCGGGTATCCAAATACGGTTTAAGTAGTACAGAATACCATCGGACTTAGTTTCTATTTTGAGTTCGGCTCCACAAGACAGCTCATCGCGCACGTCATTTTCCATTACAGAAATATGTTGAGCTGCTCGAATTCGATCTTTGAGGTCAATTACAATTTGAGAACATAGAAGATGAACGGAATTTGCATATTCCTTTGGCTGAGTGCATCAGCCACAACATTAACCTTGCCAGGATGATATCGAATTTCACAGTCGTAATCATTTAGGAGTTCGACCCATCGCCGTTGCCTCATGTTGAACTCTTTTTGATTGAAGATATTCATCGCCCTTGTGAGTCAAGGCTGTGAGTGGAACGACGATACGGGAGAAATTTACAATGAAGCGTCAATAATAACCAGCCAGACCAAGAAATGATCTAACTTCAGTAGGAGTACGTGGCGCTTGCCATTCTTGTACTGCTTTGATCTTTGAAGGGTCGACATGAATCCCTTTGTCATTAACGACATGACCAAGAAATTGTACCTCTTTTAACCAAAACTCACATTTTGAGAACTTAGCATAAACTTTTCAGTCCTCAAAAGTGTTAGAATAAGCCGAAGATGTCGTTCATGATCGGATTTGGTCTTGGAGTAGATAAGAATATCATCAATGAAAACTATGACAAAACGGCCGAGATAGGGTTTGCACACCCTATTCATTAAATCCATGAAGACAACAGGAGCATTGGTCAACCCGAAAGGCATGACCATGAATTCATAATGACCATAACGAGTTCGAAAAGCAGTTTTTGGAATATCTTCTTCACGCACTCTAAGTTGATGATAACCAGAACGAAGGCTGATTTTTGAAAAACAGGTGGCACCTTGAAGTTGATCTAAAAGATCATCAATACGAGGTAAAGGGTAGCGATTCTTGATGGTCAACTTGTTGAGCTCTCTATAATCGATACACATGCGAAAAGTTCCATCTTTCTTCTTTACAAAAAGAACAGGTGCAACCCAAGGCGACGCGCTAGGACGTATGAATCTTTTGTCAGTCAATTCTTGCAGCTGACTAGCCAATTCTTGCGTCTCAGATGGGGCTAACTGGTAGGGAGATTTTGCGACTGGTGTAGCCCCAGGTACAAGATCGATTCGGAATTCGACTTCATGCACAAGAGGAAGTCCTGAAACGTCGTCGGGAAAAACTTGAGGAAATTCTTTAACGATAGGAATGTCTTCAAGCCTTCCTTCTTGACGATATGAGCTAGGAACGCGATATAGTTTTTGCGAAGGTATCTTCAGGCTTGGAGACATGACATCAATTTGAGTCCTTTAGAAGAGGTTTCTCCAAAAATACGTAGAATCTGACCGTCTGCGAGGGGAATTCGAATAAACTTTTTGTAGCAAATAACTTCAGCGTGATGCTGACTGAGCCAGTCCATACCGATGATAACGTCGAAACTACCCAATTTCATAGGAATAAGATCAATCGAGAAATCGTGATCATTAAGGGTAAGAGTACATTCACGAATAATCGAGTCTAAGGCAATGGGTTCACCATCAGCAACTTCTACCGTGAATGATTCAGCGAGACTAACACGAGGTAGATCAAGAATGGACTCAAATTCTAAAGACACAAAACTCTTATCCGCACCAGTATCAAATAGTATGGATGCATAACTACCGTTAACAAGAAACGTACCATTGACCACATTGTTATCAGCCCTTGCTTGGTTAGCGTTGATGTGAAAGCTCTTCCTCTAGCAGGTGGATTAGCTTGATTGGCTTGGTTCACCGGATTGGCTTGAGCATGGGCATTTATGATGTTCACCAAGCAGGGGCAAGTATTTCAAAAATGGTTTGGATCGCCACAGTTGAAACATGCTCTAATGGATTGCATCATTGGGTAATTGGGTTGGTAGTAGGGTTGGACCATGGATTGGGCAGGTGGTAAAAGTAAGGGTTGTTGGTTTTGGGCTTGGCCCACCATTTGATTATTGGTTTGGGCTTGAGGCTGATTGCGGTTTGGTTTTTGAAGGATGCGGCAAGTTTGAATCGTTTGACCTGCACGGCCACAACTTGTGGCAGTATTGGCAGGGGTTCTCAGGGGGATGATGATATTGGCATCGGTTGCATTTCGGGTAAGGGCCAGTGTATGGTTTCTTGAATGGGGCGGCTTGAGGGGCGACTTGTGCGATTGGGGTAACAGTGATGGGAGGATTGGTTTTGGTAATGGTGAAATTTTTGTCATTGCGCTTCCTCTTACCAGCGAACTTAGAGGACGGACCTGATTGGGTTGAGGTTGGAGTTTCAACGGGTGTTTTTTTTCTTCTCATCTTTAAAATCGCCATTTCGGATGCGATTTTCAGTAAGTGAGTAGCCAATTCCATGGCAGCTTCGAGCGTTGCGGGAGAAGTACTTAAAACCGAATCTTGAATTTTCGAGGGAAGACCTCGAATGTAATGCTCGATTAATCGGTATAGCGGAGTGAACAGGTTGGGAACCATCTGATTCAACTCGAGAAATCTCTTGTTGTATGTAGTGTGGTCTCCTTCCTTTTGCTTCAAAGCGTAAAACTCATCTTCTAACTTTTTGATTTTGCTTCGTGGACAGAAGCGTCTCGTCATGATTTCCCTCAACTCTTCCCACGTTAAGGCCATAGCATCTTCAACACCTCGCTTACCCTTTTCGGTGTTCCACCAGGTAAGTGCTACTCCAAACAAACGACCAGTAGCATATCGCACCTTACGATCATCAGGACAAATCGCAGTTTAGGAAAGTGTTTTCCATCTAATCAAACCAATGGAGGAGAGTAGTGGCACCTTCAGTCCCTTCGTATTTTGGTGGATCCCAGGACTTGAAATACTTGTAGGTGCACTTAGTGGGTTTGGGTGGAGGGTTGGCGACATTTTGGCCTTCTTGATTAGTGGTGTTGATGGGATTGGCGGCGAGAGCTTGTTGAACTTGCAAAACGATGTTAGGAAGTACAACAACCATATGTTGAGCGATTTGGGTGGTCATGCGTTCGCTAGACCTTCCTGACCTTCTACCACCTCGAGAGTGTCTAGCAGACATCTACAGGATTATACGTAGGGAGATTGTGAGTTTGATAGTTCTAGGTGTCATGTGTCGTAAAAAGAATGAAAATAACATTCATGAATAAATGAAAACAATATCTTAACTACATCCATAGGATGTCTTGGGTTTGCTCATGTTTGGGCTTCCCAATATCTCCCATACCACAACCTGTGTAGTCATGTGGGCCCCCATGACTATTGGGCTTAGTAGGGTCCACATTGGTGTCGGCTTGATAACACTCGCATCACCCGAATGAAAATCGTAAAACATGATTGCGAGATGTAAGGTCGGAGGGTGTCCAGGTGTAGACACAATGACAACTCAAAGTGGGGTTAGTTCACACGACGTTTGGTGTGGCATGCTTTGGCCTAATAGGTCCTTCGTACTCTCATCGTTAGTCCCCAGGTAGGAAAACTGGTCCATTATTTTGGATTTATATGAATGCCAAGCCTAGACAGGACGTTCCGACTACAGGTACTCGTACCCTTCCAGTTACTACATGCCCGTCGTGAAAACTCACTTTGATGTGATTTGAAAAATATGAAAACGTTACAAAATCCTTGAAAAGAAATCATAAAGATTGTGAAATCGTGAGGTGTGTGCTGGCGTAGGCATGATATGTTATCGAGATATGAACTATAACTAACATCACACATTAACATGTATTTAGTGAAAGTGCTTGCATGTATTTGTGTGTGAAATAAACATGAAACATGTAAATATCATGAATTTTGCATGTAACACATAAACAATTAAAATCTAATCAACTATAGTATAGGCTCTAAGAGTCTAATAATCTATCCTATATCCCTATAGTCACAAGCTCCGATACCAATATGTCACACCCCGACCCGCAACGAAAATAAAAGTCGGGGCATAATTGGGTTATCACCAAAGCTCATAACATTTACTAATAAGTTTCATATATTGAAATTAAAACTTCAAATATTCGAACACAATGAGACATACAAGCACAAATAAAACCAAAACATTGTTCAGAAAATAATAACTTTGTTTAATCTTCTATGGCCATTCCTATGTGTTTCTTTCTACAGCTTGTTCACCTGTATCATGCGTAAAACAAAGGATTTGGGTCAACAAATGTTGGCGAGTGAATCTTAGTAAAACATTTAAACAGTTTTATTATGTTTCTTGTTTGAATAAAATTGTGCATGAATCATAAGTGAGCATATGTATATATATTACCAGTCACAAACCACGTAATATCCACAAATGACATGATGAATGATGAACTTGAGATCAAAGCTCAATCAAACGGAGCCGATCTAATGAGGCACCTGATGCTCAACTCGTATCCCACGAGGAACTGATGGGCCTAATGAATGACTACACTGAAATGTTAAAATGTAACCATACAAACAAATATACACATTGATCACGTAATGATATTAGCACAAGTGCTTGATTAAATAAAACAAATACGACACATGATACACCCCAAAACATGAAAAAAGGGGATTTTGTAAGGATTCACTCACAGTGGGTGCGTTTTCTTGATCGATGAAAGATGCGCACGAATTGAGGATTTGAACGACGAGCGAAAACTAACCTAAAATAATAATACGATAATTCGATAAATCTAAACAAATTAATATTTTGTTTTATTACTTTTTGTTTTGATTTCTAGATAAATTTTGTGACATTAAAAGGATTTTTTTATCTTATTATAATTGAGGGTTTTTAAAATAATTGAAGTAGTTAATTAATAAAATAATTATAAAAACAATAAATAGAAAATAAAGTAAAAATAAAAAAAATTGGGCCTTGTCAGGCCTGTCAGTGATCTGACCGGTTTTCTTTATGATATTGGCAGCGTGTGGTGAAGCTCGAACTCGTGACCTCTCGGTTTCATGCACGCAGCTCTTCCAACTGAGCTACGTGTCTAACCCGTTATGTTTCAGTTTTTAATTAATCTTATACCTTTATTAAGTTCACTCGAAAATCATATATTTTAAAAAGGTTTTTAAATGGTCTGACCGGTTGAGGAATGTCGGACTCGAACCCGCGTCAACACGTTGGTTTGCACCCAGCCCAACCAGTCGGGCTGGGTGTCTAACCGTATAAGGTAGGATTTTTATTACATTTAACAACGTACTGAAATATAACATGGTTTAGTTTTATAAAAAACTTCTTATCGAGGAACCGGTGTTTGTTGCAGGAATCGAACTCGACATCATTGGTGTATAATGCACACAGTCCACCGCTGGACTGTTTGTCTAACCTGATTAAAATACTAAAACTTATTTTACATATAAACTTATCAATTTCATCTTCCACAGTTTAAATAAAACCCAGAACTTTACCCGCATGAATAACGATTTCTTGATTCACTGCTACTGGTTTGTTAATCGATTACATGAAACAGTAATCAGGAAAATGCTTAAGAGATGAAAGAATTGAAAGAATTTGTACCGATGAACAAGATCCGGCGGCGAATGGTGGTTTCGGCGACTAGCAGCCGAGGTTCTGATGACAACGGAGATGGGAAGGTAGGCAGAGGATTTCGAGAGAAATTTGGACGAGTTTGGAACTGAGACTAGCTAGGTATTTATAGGTGATTTGATCCACCAAGGTTTCGGTTTTAAAATTATAATTTCGGAAAGAAAATCATTGATAGAACGATATAATTGAAATTTACTCTAAATAAATGTTGAAATTGATGTCCACATTTCAAGGAAACCGCGTTGGAGATTGGCGAAATCTCCGGTGCAGCGATGGTGGTAGTTGCAGGTTTTTTTTGATTTTTACATAAATATTTTGATACTCGGAGAATATCACATCTTGTGTGTGTAGCGTAGTGGTGCTGGGTGTGTGTGGATGCCCGGGATACCTGGGTTCAATTCCGGTTTCTCCCTTTTCTTTTTATTTAAATTTTTGGTTTATTTTCTTTAAGGTTTAATTTAACTTTCTAAATGTTTTAATTATTAATTATGTTTTTATTTATTAAATAAGGTTTTATCTATTATAGTTTGAATTTTTTTAACAATATTAATTATTTGCGACAATAACTACGCGACGAACATTTTAAACAGCACTTGATTGATAAACGGTGCGGGTTTTGAAACCCGTTTTACACAGTGGTTACAATTTACCAGCAAAAGCTAACGTATTTTCAAAAGACCGAGCTTGCAGGTACAATACGAAAATAGGCTGGAAGTGCTCGGTAGTGATAGAGGATCTTGCAAATCCTAGATCTGCCCAAAGCCTGTTTTACGTTCTTTCTTTGTACAATTTATGATCTGTCTGTGGATCTTCTATTGCTAGCCTGTATATTATTTTGTATTTCGAACATTTGGTTTGTAATAGTAATTTAAATCCAAGACTTCCGATGTGCTATGTTTAATTGTCTATAATGTTATTAACTTACGTCACGATATTCCCCACCCGGGCCCACCGGTGTTTGATTGGCTGTGGAAAGCCGGGGTGTGACAATACCGATCGTCATTCTCGTTCATACGTAAAATAGCACCAGGAGCGCTATTGGGAACAGCCTCCCTCGTCCAACGTCTAAGGGTATAACATTGTGGAAATTCCATGACGTCAAGCATCCTAAGCACACAGAATATATGTGATCACAACAACCCAAGCTGTTCGAATCTTCTGCATGTAAAGTATAAAGTCATGTCGGCCTCCCGCACCACTACCTATGAGACACAATTGAAAAAGAAGAATTCACACAAAGGCATAGAACTATTTTTTTTTTATATATAACACCAAATGAAACCATACTAATTCATATGTCGGGGACCAACTATATTTAATCTTGGTATTAACACCACACAAAAAAAATGTAAGCAGAACCAACAAAAATTAAGTCTATTGTATACCTCGAAGAAAGTGGTGCATGGTTGTTTCCAATCCTTCACAAAAAATTTAACGGAGTCAGCAATCGTTTCCCACTTTCCAATAGCACATCTATGTATACCATTTTGTATCTCCAATTGTACATCAAAAATATAGTGCGTGTGTATATCCTCGCGGCCTGCTCCTCCAATACAAAGTCTACTGCCCATATGTCAGCAATCGTGTTTCTAGTGTCATGGTCGTTCTTCCTATGCTCGTGTCTTTGAGCTTCAATTGCAGAATCAAAATGCCCCAAAAATTCAACAAGGGTACACTCCGGGTTGCAAAACTGTCCAAAAAATGGTTCTCACTCTCTGAACGAGATGAGGTGCGCATGAGCCCAGACATGTACTCGTCATGATAATACGCAGGTATCTAACTGTCTCTAATATGATAAATTGACTGTAGCCATTCATGCTCAGACAGACTAAAATCATTCATTATGGTACCCTAGTCGCTTTCAAACTGCTCGGGTAGGATAGAATCGGTCCACACAATGGCACACAACCTCTTCTTGAAATCTGTACGATTACAAATTGTAGGACCAACCTAAAACACCATTGAAAAAACATATAAAAAGAATAAGGACCATAAAACAAATGGAAAAATCTTAATACATCGAATAAGCAAAACACCTTAACAGTAAGCTTGTCCATCATATGCCACATGCGTAACCTATGCGTACTCTCAGGCCATGTATCTTCAATAGCCTTCTACATGGTTGGGTCTTGGTCGGTGACAACAACCGGAGGAGCACGACCAAAAGATTCACGAAACACCTTAAGCAACCAGCTATACGTTTCAGCGGTTTCGTTTCCTATTATAGCGGCGCCAAATGTAACTTTACGATTGTGATTGTCGATACCAGTAAATGGTACGACCATCATTTTGTACCTAACACACAGAAAAAAAACACACCATGTAAATGTATTTTATATATAACTAAAAGAATTTTAAAAAACCAAACAAGATATAATTAGTAAACAAACTTGTTACGCCGATATGTCGCATCAAATGAAACGTCACAAAAAACTATATAATTCCGCTTGGCCTCCTCGTCTACCCAGAACAAAGCCCTTAAATTACAATCTTCAGTGGTTGTATACTCCATTGAAAAATCTGGCATGTACTCTTTCTTTCTCAATAACCGTTTAATCATCATATCAGCATCAAACTCTGATATGTACCTATTTATATCTCGTCTAAAATTCTTGAAATCGGATTTGGTTGCCCCCACCTTGTCGAAGCCATCGTACAGTGTCCTCATGATATTAAATGCTTTGACAGGTCCAATATTTAACACACTCAAAGTATTAACCGCTTGCTCTTGCGTATAATTCATTCCTCGGTTAACAGGAAGTAAATACCTATCCTCGTCAGCAACAAAAGAGTGGTTATGATCCTCCTTGAAATAATATAACTCATATAGATTCGAATCATTTAACTTTAAACGCAGACGTGCTTCGCATCCAGTCCTAATAGAAGGGACCCGCAGAATAGATTTCCTTTTTGAACCAATATTTGAAGTGTCGACCACTTTAGATGAGTCGATCACCTTAAAAGGTTTGGTTCCTTCCTTTGAGCAAACGAAAATTTTAATTTAATAACATCATGCAGCTTGTATTGTGAAGACTTCCTGGCGGTAAAGCCTGCAACCATCGCGTACTTTTGATAAAAAAGGAATGCATTATTCAGTGTGTCGAAGGTCATTTTCTCCCTCGGCCTAAGCAACTCTTCCACATCAGGTAAAAATGTCCTCTTACCGGATTTGGGAGACAGACGTGGACGCGCAACAGGCTGGTAACTTTGAAGCCCTACAATAAAATATAATCAGTTTACAGAAAACAAAACATAAATCAACACCCTAGAAATCAACTGAAAGTTAAAAAACATGTGAATTACAAATTATACACTTAAATCAGGACACCATAACGACACAAAAATAACACCCCATAAAAAAGAACCCATATTAAAAAAGAGACCATAACACACCCTAACTCATTAAATACACTTATTCTAGTTCGGTAAACCCTCTTTAAAAAAAGACCCCGTAACAACCAATTAAAACACCATGCACTCCCATGCATGCACACAACATGTGCAACAACCCCCACTCCCAACAACAAATTTATAAATTAAACACCATATAGACTCATACATAACCAATGTATAAATTAACTATCAACCCAACATACCCCAAACGATAGTTCGAAACAAACGAATCTGAACAATATATATATATATAACAAAAGCCTATTAAAAACGACACATAACACACCAGAGATCAACTGAAAGTCACGGTCTAAAAGAACCCCTATTAAATAGGACACCATACCACACCTTGACTCATTGAGTACACCTATTTCAGTACGCTAAAACACTCTTTAAAAATAACACCCCATAAAAAAGAACTCCTATTAAAAAAGACACTATACCAACCACGTAAAGTACAAGTTATACCCTTAATCTACTAAAAAAGACACCATAACACCAATTAAAAAAAACACCATACGATACATGAAAACACCATGCACTCCCACATATAAGAAAAAAAGTCATATTGATAATATGAACACACGAAAACAAAAGACACCATAACTGCTCGTATGGTTTAACTAAAAGTCATAATGATCAACTGAAAGTCACGGTCTAAAAGAACCCCTATTAAATAAGACACCATACTACACCTTGACTCATTGAGTACGCTAAAACTCTCTTTAAATAAGACACCATAACACCAATTAAAAAAACACCATATGATACATGAAAACACCATGCACTCCCACGTATAAGAAAAGATCAAATTGATAATATGAACACACGAAAACAAAAGACACCATAACAATCAATTGAACAAACCATAACAACACCACACTGTTCGAAATTGAAAATTTATTCAAACTAATTAAGAAAAAAGTTATTCATTCTGATCACACGAAAACAAAAAGAAGACACAGATCGAATAAAAGAAACAAAACAAACCCCTTAAATTCATACCTGGTTCATAGTTATCCATCAAAACAAGATATCAGTGCATATGGTTTTGAATTTCAATCGCAAAATCTCGTATATCGTTAATCAAAAAATGCTGAATAAGGAAAAAATAAAAATTTCTTCTGCGAGAATCTCATATACCGTCGAATGTTATCACATAATTCAAACCAATTTGATTTGAGAAAATGCCGAAAATAACTGCCAGCATCGGTTGAACATATCAATTCCATTATTAGATTTTATTAGTGAAATTACACTTATGCCCTTAAACTACCATAAAAAGGACACATGGCACCTCCATATTCTTTCTTACCCTTCTCACACTTTTAAATTTTCTCACATGAACCTATACCTATATATATATATATATAGGATCAGGATCATATGAGAAGTAGTAGGCTAATTGTGAAACTTGAGAAACATTTTGGACCACAGATTTTCCCTAAGCAAAAAATGCAAAAAAAAAAAAAAGGAAAAAGAAAAAAACGCAATTTGTTTTTTGTTTTTTTGGAAAAATCAGAGTTTTTTCTGTTAGGTTATTTTTTTGGGATTTATACACATATGTATATTGTCAATCTTTTAACTATACATGTGTGTATCATCAATCTTATAACTATACATATATGTATATTGTCAATTTTTTAACTATATACATATGTTTATACATGTTTAAAATTGAAAAACAAGTGTGGTAAATATATGATTGAGGTGAATGATATAGTATATATATATATATTAGGATTTAGCATTAGTATTTAGGGTTTAGCTTTATGGCTTAGCATTAGAGTTTTGCATTATGGTTTATCATTAGGGTTTAGCTTTAGCATTATGGTTTAGTTTTAGTATTTAGTATTAGTATTTAGGGTTTAGCTTTAGGGTTTAGCGTTAGTATTTAAGGTTTAGCATTAGGGTTTTGATTTAGGGTTTAGGATTAGGATTAGGTTTAAGGTTTAGTTTTTGGTTTTAGCATAGGGTAGGGTTTAGTTTTAGTGTTTACAGAGTTTTGGTTATTGTGCAATAAGTCGGTCCAATGTCGCTGTAATGAGCTCAATCAACATTCGTTTGACCTGGTTTCCTACACTTCTTAGGTTAAGGATGTATAGTTATAAGATTGATAATATACACATATGTATAGTTAAAAGGTTAACAATATACACATGTGTATAAATAAAAAAACCCTTATAGAAAAAGCTTCGATTTTCAAAAAAAAAATTACGTTTTTTATATTTTTTGCTTAGGGAAATTGTATGGTTTAGAATGGTTTTCAAGTTTTTCAAATAGAGTGCTATTCTCTTAGCATCCCTATCATATATGTATATGTATATATATATATATATATATATATATATATATATATATATATATATATATATATATAATCATGTCAATGTCACCAGACAATAGGAATCCAAATTTACCTATATCGTGGAATACATCAACGCCCACTTTTCTATATTGTGCAATGCCTCACATTTTTCTAATAGTATTATTCTCCTTATAAACGTTTACTCAAACTTGAAAACTAAAGAGACATTTAAATATATTTTTATTTCATATGGTAAATAAATAGTCTTTTGTGCATGTGCAGCATGATGATCCCACATGTCCTATGACTCCTACCTCTAAAATTTAAGTACCAACCACGTGAAGCTACGTGCTCTCAATAATCTTTGAAAAATCAGAATTTTAACTGAAACACGTATTGGAGATTAAGGGTGTAAACAAGTCAAGAGGTTTGAGAGTTATTTGTTATTGGTTGGGTTAAAAGCTCAACAAGCTGAGCTTTAATGAGCCTGAGCTCAAGCCTGAAATAGAGCTCGTTAAGTTATCGAGCTCGAGCCTGAAATACAAAGCAGAGCCTAAACGAGCGCAAACAAAATTTATTTATTTTATATAATATACTAATGATAACGATAATGATACTGATACTGATAATGATAATGATGATAACATTGGTGACCCGAGCTCGAGCCGAACTTTGTCTCGTTTAAGCGATATTGAAGCGAGCTCGAGCCGAGTTTTTAGCTTGTCTAAGATTGTTCTTAAAATAGCTCGACCCGAGATCGAGTTCAAATAAGTAGGCTCGAACCGAGCAGAGCTCGAGTTTCATAAAAACATAACGAGCCAAGCTTGAGCCCAGTCGAACTCGGGCTCGTTTACACCCCTTTTCAAGATTATTTTATGTAGTTATTGATACCTAGAAAAAAAAATTAATATATTTAATATGGTCAAAGTCAAAACTTCAATTGCATGAAGGCCCCACTGTTTAGGTAAAACTACGGGCCATGCCTTTTCATTAAATGTTTTTCTTTTTCTTGTAATTGGCGCCAACAACATTTGCGCCACTTCTTGCGACAAAATTTACAAGCTGACAACACACGTCCCTGGCCCCCTTGCATGCGAGTTACGTTCGGCTACTTTTGTATATTTCTTTTCTTTATTTATTTTTTACTTATTAAGAACAATCCCTATATACTAGAAACTCCAATCTCTATAGATAAAAATAAGATTTACATGCATTTTGCACTTTTCTGATCTTACAAATAATGTTGTTATGTGTGAGATATATTGAGTACGTTATTAATAAGAATACGTATCTATATAATTATTAGTTTGGAATAAAATAAACAGGTGATAGTAAAACTAGGTAATACTAATTAGTTTAGAATACATCCAACCAGTTAAAGAAGTAAAATATTGCAAGTTCAAAACTAAATTATACTTTGCTAAGGAACCATGATAGTTTAGTTTCTACGCTAAACATTAACTTCGATTTTTTTTACACACGTACATATTTTGCAGCGTTGCCCCTCTCATAGATCCCCACTGGCATCACCATCCGTCAACAACCACCAACGTCGTGCCGTCGTGTCATCTGAGTTTGACTTCCACCAACAATAATTTAAACATACACAAATCACAAGTAATGTTTTTATGTTCTTGTTTTTCCTGTTCACCTTTAAAACTTTTATGAATTTGTATGCTTCATAGCTTTAAAGTATCATAAATACCTTGAATTCGACTTGTACCTTCTAATATTTATTGTGGGCTGTTTGATTATGTATAAGGTATTCAAGAGTTAAATATCAAAATTACAGGACTAATGTTGAGGCTAATTAAATTGAAACATCAGTTGACCTTAGGTAAATTTACAAGTGCAACTAATAATAAACGAAATAAGTTTTCTATTAGTTTTTTTAATGGCTAATATTACTTTTTTACACCAATAATTCTAAACTATTCTCTATTACACATGTTTGAATATGAGACCTCCCCTCTAAGAGGCATGTGCCTCTATCAAATGGGCTAGCCCCATATTAGCAATTTTCAATTAGCAAAACTCAAAAGTTAGGGTTAAGTTAAACATACATAAACAGGCTTTAAATCAGCTTATAAGAGTAAACATATTAAATTGATAATAATCCGGGTTAGGGTCCGGTCTTTAAACAGAACACAATTTATGAGTGCTCATTCGGAATTCGTTGTTCCCAAAAGATATCATGTGTGGTAGATTGTCTCCACCCTATCTTAAAAATGGAGAGTTCAAATTCTGCCAAGTAAAGATTTTAGACTTTCCTATTAAAAAATTTAGAATTAAGTGCTCAAGTGCCTAACATAACACATAATTTTATTAACGTTTAGTCAACGTCTCTTTTAATTAATTAAATCTTGCCGTTCTAATTTTTATTTGACTTTTTTTTGTCTTCTCTTTTCCTTTCCATCCCTTTCTTAATTAATTTGATTTACACTAACAAAATAAAAGACTATAAAATAATAAAAAAAAAACCCAACCAAATAAGCTTTAACAAATTACAAAAGTCATAATCATTCATAGGGTTTCTCATTTCTGTTTGAACATTTCACCCGAAATTCATCCGACAAATATTTTCAAACAAAATCTAGAGAGAGAGTACGTGTTGAAGAACCTGATGCATGTATACAGGTTTCCAGATACTCAACAATGACCGCAACTACTAATAATAATAACAATGTTTCTCAATTCAAATACCCATTAATTTTCATCTCATTCGTATCCATATTTTGATCCCACTTTGTCTTCTAATTCTGCATTGCCATATTTGGATACATTTTTATTATTTTGTAACATTTTTCGGGTTCGAAGAAATCGAATATGGAGGTGGTGAAATTGTTGTACATAGTGGTGGAGGATGATCAACATGTCGCGTTTCGCTATACGCGACATGTTCTTCACAACACTTTGCAGTTGATTGGTTGTAAACCGCATCATGCCTTCAAGGTAATTCACTCATTGTTAATAAATCTTTTGTTTTGTTGAATTTATTGTAGTAGAATGATACTTGGGGCTTCATGCAATGAATTGGTTTGTTTTGATAGATTAGTCAAAGGGTGTTTGAGATCATGAGAGCAGAATGCTTATGGGAAACTTTAGCTGCAATGGGTGTTAGTAAAACTGGAAAAGAGAATAATCAGTTAGATGAGGAAGGAGGAAGCATACCTTTTGAATCATACAAAAGACGAACAACGGTTGTCGTTAAACGGAGAAGATTCATAGATGTTGTTTGTGATGCTCTGGCTGAATACAAGTATGTTGGTCCTAAGCAGAGGGATGATTTGGTTTTAGCCTGCAGGTACTTTATCATCTAATAATCGGATATTTTTTTTTTCGGTTGATGCGCGTCTAGGTGAGTTGATATTCTTGGATATGTAGAATTAAGGTTAAGGACTATAGGGGAGAGTACATGAGAATCAATCTATGTTTCTAAGATACTTTTAATGTCCATATATGGTTTTGTAGCCGGTGCCTCATTGGTAGCAGCTTTGCTACGGGTGTGATTTTACTGGGCATGACAGTTATTGTTGTAGGTGAGTTGATGTTCTTTGCCTTGTTTGTGTTCTTCAGAATCAGAGAACGAAAGGGATCCGTAACAGTGCTGCTTTGTGGTACCAGTGGATGTGGTAAATCAACATTATCCGCTTTGCTGGTAAAATCCACGAGCCAATCTCGATCTACTTCATAGATAAATTTTGAGCCTTCAACTTGAACATGCAGGCTAGCAGATTAGGGATCACAACAGTCGTATCTACCGACTTCATTAGACACATGATGCGTAGTTTCGTTGACGAGAAACAAAATCCCCTACTCTGGTCTTCTACTTACCACGCAGGCGAACATCTAGATCTAGTAGCTGTTTCCGAAGCAAAAGCCAAAAGAAAAGCAAAGAAATTCAAGAATGGTTCGTTTGATGCTTCAACGTCACTACCCCACGAGGGTTTGGACACCGTCGACCTGATTAGCCCTAAGCAAATGGCGGTCGAGGGCTTTAAGGCACAAAGTGAAATGGTCATCGATAGTCTTGATCGACTCATAACCACATGGGAAGAACGAAAAGAATCAGTCGTTGAGGGTGTTCACTTGAGCTTAAATTTTGGGGTATAATAACAACATATCTCAACATTTTTAATTTTATTTTGGGTCAATTGTTAATTTTGTTTGAATATGCAGATGGGATTAATGAAGAAACATCCATCAATCATACCATTCATGATATACATCGCAAACGAGGGCAAACACATGGAAAGATTTGCGGTTCGTGCAAAGTACATGACATTAGATCCCGCTAAAAACAAATACGTAAAGTACATAAAAAACATCCGAACAATCCAAGAGTACCTTTGCAACCGAGCAGACAAACATCTAGTTCCAAAAGTAAATAATACAAACGTCGATAGGAGTGTTGCCGCGATACACGCCACAGTGTTCAGCTGTTTGAGAAGACGCGAGACTGGAGAGCAACTTTACGATCCCGCAACTAACACAGTTTGTCTAGTCGATGAAGAGTTCCGAAATCAGTGCGTGGCAGATTCATTAAGCTCCAAGGGAATGTTTCAACTGATTCAACGACAAGGTTCTTCGAGGAACTTAATGGTACTTTTGAATGATGACGGGTCGGTTGCAAAAGCGTGGCCTGTGCATTCTGTAGACGCTGATGGGAAACCGATTGTCGGGAATCCGGATTCTGGACCGTTGCAGATTGGAAAAGCCGAACCCGTTAATTTGCAATTAGGTAACTTTGGAATTAGTGCTTGGCCGACTGACCTTGGGTGCACCAGCCAGGCTAGTAGTGTTGTTGATGAGCCACGGGGCGAGCTTACTGATAATGGTAGTCGGTGTCATTCGTCGTGTTGTAGTTCACCTAAGGCTTCTGATGGACCTTCTAAAGAGGTAAATTTCATTTTTTTTTAAAACTATCAAGTATCAAAAGTAAACCAAAATGTGCAATCTTTATTGATCCTTCACGGTTAACAGTTCTTGCTTGTCATACGAGTTTCAGTTGAAGGAGGAGCAATCAGTGTACGAAAGTGACGAAGAGGGAGGTGATAATCTTGAGGTGGATAGCGATGAGAGCATATGCATGAAGAGGTACCACTGCAACTAATGATCATGATAACATTATGTCGATAGTGTATTTTATAATTTCCTTTTAAATGCAGATGGAGGGTTCAGTGGACGATGAGTCGACAAGATCAGACGAGTACGATGATCTTGCAATGCAGGATATTCAAGAAAAAGGTTACTTCACCGAGGACGAATTTGACCAAAAGCGTAATCTTGCTTCAGACGCAAATACTAACCACCATCGTGACACGTACAGTCGAAATCTAGACCGTTTCTTAAGAGCTAAACGCGAGTCAAACCCAGACCCGGTGCACCACAACCCTGGTGTCATCAAAGAGAAATGGTTCGTGACATCGGGAAACCTTAAAGTCAAAAGACGGTCTCATAGCATCTCATGTTTCGGCAAAGGCGGGCCGCTGAGCCCAACTCTTTTGAGGGTTACTACTGCATTATCGATCGATCATCCTTAAACTTTGGTTTTATCGGTTGTCATGTTTGTTAACTCGAGACTTTTAAGTGACTTTGTGTGTGATGTTTCGTGATTCGTCTAGCATCTTGTTTATTTTAGATCGTTTACTAGATTAGTGAACAATTCAGGGTTAGCACCACATTTAATCACAACACCTAAAAGTCTAATCGCTTCTTCCGCACGATTTGATTCACATAAACCCGCGATAACCATGTTATACAAATGCACATCACCAAACAATCCTTTCTTCTCCATTGCTTTCAGCAATCCAACAGCATCATCAAACTCGCCCTTTTTACAACACCCGTTAACCAAATCATCGAAAACATCATAACCCAAATCAATACCTTTCCGTTGCAACTTCTCCGCCAACTCCTTCGCCGCCTCCATCTCCCCAATCCCGCAAATCCCACTAACCAAAACACGATACGTTTCCGCATTCGGTACAACGCTTCTCGCAACCATGTTATTGAAAACTTTAAACGCACTCTCCATCTTCCCCGACTTACAATACTTAACAACAACCGCGTTCCACAAATGAATTTCCGCATTCAAACCCTTATCACACATCTCCGGATCACCCTCTCTGCATCCTCAACCTTCCCAACGCTTAAATACCCGTCGATCAAAAACTTAAACGTATCCGAATTACGCTCCACCCCTCCTTTCGCCATCAATGCCAATACCGACTCCAACTCATCAAACTCCCATCTTCGACAACACGCATCGACCAACGTATTAAACGTAACCACATTCGGCCCGACACCCCTACGCATACCCCTTTCTACCAACTCTCTAGCTCTTTTAATCCCCCCATTCTTACACAACCCATCCACCAAAACAGTCAAAGTATAAACCGAAACATTCACACCCGAATCCATCATTCGATCCAAAACCGCTAAACATAACCTGAATCGTTCGTTTCTCATAAGCCCAATTAAGTAAACTCAACACATACTTTCACTAATCTCAATCCCATTATTTCTCATGTATTCTAAAGTCTCCAAACCCGCATCGAATTTTCGAACATCCACATAAACTTTAAACATTAAATTAAACAACTTTGAAACACTTCTTGAATTGAAACATTGATCCACAGGAACATCTACAGGAACAGGAACATAGTACCTGAGGTTTTGGTCATTTGCTAACGAATTAATAAGATTCTTGGCATGTTGGAATCTTTTGACTGGATTAACCTGCAAATAACTGTTGCATAGTGTTAAATGTGGATGTTGAAGGGGATTAGTGATGGGTTTTGGGTGATGATGGTGAATAATGATAAGCATTTGGGGGTTTTTATGTGTGGGTCTGTGAGGATAAGTTTGACTGTGTGGGGAGTGAGAGTGGAGAGGACGGTGGGGAGGGTGGAGGTGGTGGCGGAGATGATGGTTTCGGCGAGGATATGGTGGGGTCGGGTGGTGATTCTTTTGAGTGTTTTGAGGTCTTGGAGAATTGTTTGGATTGACATCTCAGTTTGATCTTGTTGTTTGAGGTTGAAAGATTTTGTTTTTTTAGTTGTATAAATATAGAGATTTTAGTGTTGGGCGAAGTGTGTTATGGGCTGGGTCAGATCCATGATCATTGGAAGTTTGGATACTGGTTCTAAGAAAAAGTTTAGCTGAAAATATAACGATTCACATTTAATTTATGTTACTTGCTAATAGCAATGAAAGACTAAACCCGAAAAGATAAAGTTGTGATATGCCTTAAAGAATATCGATATTTGTTTTATATCGATCGAAAACTATAGAAACAAATATTATACCGATTCTAGTTATGGTGATACTGGTATTAATGTTCGGTTCTTTGCTTTTTTAATGGAATTTCACTTGGATAAGCCTTTAAAAATATATTAATAATTATTTCTTTAGTTTAAGTTAAACAATTAAAGGAAAAATATAATCCCAAAAAAATTAATGAAGAGTCGTGAATATTTTTAATAAATATTTTTCCTTTTTATTTAAAACATTTTTTCCTATTCTTAAACCATATTTCTTTTTATCATTTAATTTGATATTTCTATAATAAGTTACGTTCGTTAACTTTTTCTAAAAGTTAAAGTATGTTGTTTTGTTTAATATTTTTTCTTGAAATTCCACTATAAATTTTGTTAAAAACTGAAAAAGATAAAGAGTGTTGTAGTGGTCGGGCGATAAGGGTTTGGTGGAGCCAGCCGCCGTTACTTCTTCTTTCAGGTTAGTTTTTAATTGTTTGGAATTGTTAATATGCAGATTTAATTATGTCTGTGTTTCTTCGTTTTTAGTATTTAAGGCTATTTTCCTATGTGAGAACTTTTTGTTGATGTAAGAAAGATTATGCAACTTTGAAAACATATATTTATTTTTGGTTTAATCTTAAATTATTTTGGGTGTACATAAGTTGACTCATGGAAGTGTATTCATTGAATCAGTGATATTGGGCATCATATCGTATAGCTCCGCTTCAGTGTTGCTGTAAGATTAAGTATATTATTTATAATATTTAATCATGTAGTTATTATAATCATTTATATTATATTAGATTAAATATATTAATCTTATTATATATTAGTTGGTAATTGACCATATTACCCTTATTAACTAATTAGGGTTTCCTTCTGGTATATATAAGGAGATGATTAGAGAGGTTTAGGGTTAGACAATTACAGTAACATCAATATCATCAAAGTCGCCACCTCCATCCCTCTCTCCATAACCTAAACCGAATTCATCCCTAGTTCGGTTATCACCATCATAATCTTACACCCTAAGGAGGAACCAGATCACACTGACAAAGATGTCGAACTCCATGTCTGCGTCTCTGACTAGATTCTGTGCTAGCCTGTCTGCCGTCACATGTATTTCATTCATGTTTCCATTATGTTTAAACAGAATTCGAAATCACATAACTTATGAGTTAAAAAATTTGGATTTTTATATTTTAAACGGATGTTTAATCACATCCGAAATAGCACTGTTCCGAAATCTGCATAATCTAATAAAGTTTCAGTTTTTGGATTCCGGAATTTGGTTTTAAATTTTTAGGGTCCATCACCTATGAAATTCGAAGAAATTCCTATATTTTGTAATGTAATTCGGATTATGGGGTTTTTTCTTTGTTTTGATCTATTTTATCTAATTAAAACTTTTTGAAATCTGTTATTTTATAAAAGGATATAATTTTTCGAAATAATTAGATAAACTTAATTGACATTGAAAAGGAAACAAATTATCCCATAATCCCTTAATTTTCGAATTTCAAACTTATCACAACTAACTGCCATGATTAGAGATTTCAAAATCTTAGAGAATAAGTTTCAGATGGATCCGAGATCTTTTCGAGATGCCCATCTCGAACTAACTCGAGTCTCATTAGAGATTCATTCGAGATGAACATCTCTAACTAATTCAAGTTTGTCTCATCAGAGATCCATCCGAGATGCCCATCTCAGACTAATCAGAGTCTCATCTGAGATGCCCATTTCGGACTAATCAGAGTCTCATCCGAGATGCCCATCTCAGACTAATCAGAAACTCATCCGAGATGACCATCTCGGACTAATCCAAGTCTCATCAGAGATGCATATCTCGGACTAATTCGAGTCTCATTCGAGATGCCTATCTCAGACTAATTCGAGTCCCATCCGAAATGCAAGACTTTATCCGAAAACTCATTACTACGTTAGTTTGATCAGCGCTAACAGGGGTTTGCTATTAAATAAATGGTTTTGTAAATACTTAATTAATTATAATAAGATAACTTTTTACAAAACCAAATAGCTTAACTTGAATGAGCTTCTGATGTATCACTTCTGCCCAAAGGTGATTTGATGCATCTATTTATTGTTCAAGTATTACAAAAGCTATGTTAACTGTGCATTATATACGTGAATGTCTTATTTTTTGCCAAAGCTGATCTAATTCATTCATGTCTAGCATACTTAACAAGTGCATAATTAAAGTGATTGTCTCATTTATGGCCAAAGCTGATTTGTCACAATTACTTTGCACATATACTTAGATGATTACACTTCTGGCCAAAGCTGATTTGTCTTCATTTAAGTAGAATTTTAACTAAGTCTATTATTTTGATGTTAGTAATAGACAATATCACAGCTTCATAACTAAAATGATCATTACTTGTGCTTGCCTTAGTGTAACTTGCCCTTAGATCACATTAAGACTTCTTTTCTTAGTATCATAATTTTTCTCATATTATTTCCACTATCAGCGCCCAATTGCGGGATTCCACCATTGACTGGTGATAACTTTGCTACATGGAAAGACTCTCGCATGCTTACTCTTGCTTTGCTGGATTTTGATTACGCTTTAAGAGAGAATAAATCTGAAGACCTTACTCCTCAGAGTACAGCTGCTAAGCAGCTGGCTCATGAAAAATGGACTAGGTGTAACCGCATGTCTCTCATGTTCATGAAGCAGTCCATAAGCAATGCAATTCAAGGAGCCATTCCTGATTCTGAAGATGTTAAAACCTACTTGGCTTCTGTGGAGGAGCAGTTCAAGGGAACGTCTAAAGCACACGCTAGTACTCGAATCCTCAAGCTGGTGACTACTAAGTATGATGGGAGGAGCGGCATCCGTGAACACATCATGATGATGAACGACATGGCCCATAAGCTCAAGGGATTAGACATGACGATTTGATGGTTCTCTTGTTCATTTCATCATGACTTCGCTTCCTTCGTCCTATAAAGCATTCAAGATCAATTACAACACTCAGAAAGAAAAATGGTCGATGAGTGAGCTGATCGCCATGTACGTGCAGGAGGAGGAGCGTATGAAGATGGATCGGACTACCGATGTTGCACACTTTACTACCTCCAACTCTAAGAAGAGAAAGAACACTTATCCAAGGAAGGATGTTTCTAAAGTCCAAAAGTCCAATCCTAATATAAGTGCACCTTCCAGCTCTAAGAACTCCTTAGGCGAACCCTACTGCTAGTTCTGTAAAAAGACAGGACATAAGTAGAAGGAATGCCCTGACTTTAAGGAGTGGCTAGCTAAGAAAGGTAACGATTTTTTCATGATACTTGAGTCCTATAATATTAATGTTCCTGCTAATTCTTGGTGGTTTGATTCTGGTGCTATGACTCATGTCACTAACTCTACTCAGGGATTCCTTACAATCCGGAGGCTGGGAAGAAACCAAAGAACACTTAAAGTGGGGGATGATAGAGAATTAGAAGTGAGGGCCATAAGAACTTTACAATTATTTATGAAAACTGGTTTATGCATTAAACTTTATGATACCTTATATGTTCCTGAGGTAACTCGGAACCTTATATCAGGACCAAAGTTAGACATAGACGGTTTTGATATTACTCATGGTCATCGCAAACTTTCTATTCTCTATGATTTTGTGGTTTATGGTACCGGCATTCTGGATGGTGGTCTCTATAGATTAGAACTAGATGATGACTTTTCCAAATCTTTGTTGTCATATAATATTAATGAGTCACTCACAAAGATGAAACAAAATCGAGACTTAGAAACTTCATCCATGTTGTGGCATCAACGTTTAGGCCACATTTCAAGAGAACGATTAAATCGACTCGTAAAGGATGAAGTCTTACATCCTCTCGGTTTCACTGATTTTGGAACATGTGCCAAATGTTTAAAGGTAAAATGACATTAGCGAATAAGAAAGGTGCCACTAGGAGCTCTAATTTATTAGAACTCATTCATACTGACATTAGTGGTCCTTACCAAATCGCTGCATAACAAGACATACTTCATTTGTCACTTTCATTGATGATTATTCTCGTTACATGTACTTGTATCTCATTAAGGAAAAATCTGAATCACTTACAACTTTTAAAGATTATAAAGCTGAAGTTGAAAAACAACTAGATCGTAAAATTAAAGTTGTGAGATCAGATAGAGGCGGTGAATATTATGGAAGACATACTGATGTGGGTCAAGCTCTTGGTCCATTTTACGAGTTTTGTAAGGGCCAGGGGATTGTAAACCAATACACCATGCCAGGTACACCTCAGCAGAATGGTGTCGCTGAACGAAGAAATCGTACCCTTATGAACATGGTGCACAGTATGTTAGGCAACACTAATTTACCATTATTCCTCTGGACTGAAGCGTTAAAATCAACTGTTCATATACTCAATAGAGTTCCTTCTAAGTCTGTCCCTAAAACTCCTTATAAACTTTGGACAAGAAGGATACCGAGTCTTAAATATATGAAAGTATGGGGCTGCATTGCTGAAGCGAAACTTTACAATCCTTTCCTAAAGAAACTTGACCCTAAAGCAGTTACCTGCTTCTTTATCGGGTATCCTGATTACTCAAAGGGTTATCGTTTCTATCGTCCTTCCCATGTCACCCGTATTGTTGAAACCAAGCGTGTCGCGTTCCTGGAGGATTTTAAGGTCAGTGGGAGCAGTACCAACACTTACGAAGAATTGTAAGAAGTACAAGACGCGGGGGAGAGACTCGTCGCTTACCATAACTTCGTTTACTCCTCTTGTACCCAATGCAACAACTGCACCTGAAGCTACTGCACCAACTCCAATTTTACCTCCACAAACAGAACCTATTATATCTCATAACGAAGGCACATCAAACGCTCAAAACCAAGACCCGCTGAACCCAATAATCCACTTAGGAGGTCATCCAGGCACAGAAGGCCTACTAATTGGATGATTACGTTACCTACCTGACTGAAATGGATGCCGGAAAGCTCAATGATCCTATCTCTTATAATGAAGCCATTAGCAGTGATCAGTCTTCTGAATGGAATAAAGCAATGAATGATGAGCTTGAATCCATGAAGAAAAATGATGTTTGGGATTTGATAGAATTACCCAACGGTGTCAAAACCGTAGGATGTAAATGGGTATTCAAAACAAAACTAGATCTGAATGGGAACGTTGAATGCTATAAAGCGAGATTGGTTGCAAAGGGCTACACTTAGAAAGAGGTAATTGATTATCAAGAGAGGTTTTCACCTGTCTCTCATAAAGATTCATTAAGGATCGTTATGGCCCTAGTAGCTCATTTTGATTTAGAGCTGCATCAGATGGACGTTAAAACCGCTTTCCTTAACGGAGATTTAGATGAAGATGTTTACATGAAACAACCTAAAGGCTTTAAACCTGAAGGTCAGGCGCATCTAGTCTGTAAGTTGAAAAAAATCCATTTACAGGTTAAAACAAGCATCACATCAATGGTACCTTAAGTTTGATGAAGTCATGAAGAGGCAAGGTTTTATAAAGAATCAAGTGGATCAATGCAGCTACCTCAAGATGAGTGGGAGCAACTTTACTATACTTGTCCTTTACGTAGATGATTTGGCAAGTAATAGCTTAGACATGTTGCATGAGTCGAAGCGATTACTCTCGCATAACTTCGACATGAAGGATCTCAGCGATGCTTCTTACGTTATTGGCATCGAAATTCACCGAGACAGACACAAAGGGATCTTAGGATTATCTCAAAAGGCTTACATAGACCGTGTCCTGACACATTATAACATGCAAAGATGCAAACCCTTAGTCGCTCCAGTAGTAAGGGAGATGTTTCGGTTCATTCCAATGTCCGACAACAGAGGTTGAAAAGGAGCAAATGAGCCAGATACCTTATGTAACATCCGTCAAAAAAAGGATTTACCAAACCCGCTCCGTTTAATAACCGAACAATCAGTTAAAAATTTCGTTGCGTATTTAATGCCCAAAATAATTTTAAACGATACATAATTAATAAGTATATTGGGTTATAAAAGTTTTATTTGAAAAAGTATTAAAATTAGTGGTTTAAAAATAAAAGAAGGCTGCCGGGTTTCGAACCCGGGTCAGCCGAGTCAATCTGGTCAACAAAGCATTAACACGCGCGCGCTCAACCACTGCGCCACTTATGTTTCTTGTTAATAAATGGAAACAATTAATTCATAACATGAATCTCAATTTCAAATACCGACGCGCCCAATTGCAGTCGTCGGAAATTCCGATTATCTCGCCAAGATTGGACGGTTTCTTCAGTTTTAACGTAAACTTTAACTATGACATCGGTTATAACCGACGTCTGAACCCGCGACGCAAGTCATAACCGCCGGAAAACGTAATGACTTTGAATCAAGTCTGAAATCCGACTCTATACATCTCGATTCCTCCCTATAAATTCACCCACAATCCACTGGTAGCCTTTTCGCTCAAAACCACATCCTTTCTCGATGAAAATTCACTCGCCGGAAAATACCTGCAAATCGCCGGAAAACCGAGCTTTTAACCTTTGAGCCTTACTGAACCCCCAGAGCTCATACCGAAGCCACCTACACTCACCTCAAGCTCGCTGAAGACCCTCTGCCGCAAGACACACGTCGCCGGAATAGTTTGCTGTCACCGGAGTTTCGCCGGAGAAATAGAGGAGTCCAGTTCGGTATACCTTAAGCTTAATTTTTCATTCTTTTTATTTATCTCACCGGTAATTAATCATATCACACTAAAAGAACATGATTTAATCGACGAACCAGTCGGACCTCCGTTTCTGGTTGAGTCCAACGAAGAAGATGAAGTTTTAGTATCGTATAAGTATAATTAAAATCAAGATATATCTCGGGTTAGACACACAGTCCAGCGGTGGACTGTGTGCACATAAAGCACGCTTACGTCCCGAGTTCGATACTTGTCCCACGCATGTTTGCCTTAATAAAAAATGTTTCTTTTTATTACTGAACCGGACTCATGTCACATAGATGTTAAGTTTAATAAAAACCGGAATAATAACCAAGATAGACACACAGTCCAGTGGTGGACTGTGTGAATGTTTAATCGCACGTCACGAGTTCGAGTCTGGACTACCGCACCGGTCCGGACAATTATCAAACTTTTTATTTAAAACAGAAACGAAACTATTTAGTTTGTATATAAGTATAATAAAAATCAGACTATTTAACAAGTTAGACACACAGTCCAGCGGTGGACTGTGTGTTAACTCAACCCACAGGTCCCGGGTTCGAGACCTGTGGAGAACACCGGTTCGATGCATTAAAATCGTTTTTAAAAAAAATAAATGATTTTCCGTTTAATTCAATTAATATATAAATATAATTAAAACATAAATATTTCGGGTTAGACACGTAGCTCAGTTGGTAGAGCTGCGTGCACGCGTACGGGAGGTCTCGGGTTCGAGCCTCACCCGGCGCACACAATTACACATACGAACCGGTCAACGGTCAAAGTCAATGGTCAACGGTCAACGGTCAAAAAGTCAACATTTTTTATTGTTTTTATTTATTTATTTTAATTAAAAATCAATTAAAAATACTTAAAAATAACATTTTTAAGGTTAGAAAATAGCCTTAAACTCACAAAAATACACCCATCAATCCTATTAAAATGGATTAATAAAATCCGTTTACTTACCGAACCATTATGCCATTATCTAGGTTAATTTCACTCGTGGTTAAAACCACTTCGTGCGCATTCAACATCATCAACCGAACGCACCCAATGTGAGTGAATCTTACAACTCCCCTTTTTAATTACACGTTTTGGGGTGTGTCATGTGTCACCAAAATTAACTCGTTTATTTAAACTTGCGCCATACCATATTGTGATCTAAACTTAGATTGTATATAAATTGCTTGTAGTTATGTATTTCATTTTGTCAATTTATATGCAATTCATTCATTAGGCCCATCAATTCCTCGTGAGAGACGAGTTGAGCAACGCGTGCCTCAAAACAAATCCATTGTTGTTCGTGTGTGTATTATTTAGTTTATATTGTTTGTAGTTATGTATTTCATATTGTCAAGTTTATGCAAATCATTCATTAGGCCCATCAGTTCCTCGTGGGAGACGATTTGAGCAACGCGTGCCTCAAAACGATCCATTATTGTTCATGTGTGCATTGTTTAATATTAAATGATTGGTGTATAAGTTTACATCTATTTTTACTCATGTGTGGTTGTGCACTTTATTTTATAATCAATTAAATAAACTTGTTCAAATGTTTTTCATAGGATTCACTCGCCAACTTTTTGTTGATCCAAAAACCCTTTTTACACATGATACAGGTGAACAGGATGAAGCAATGAAAACATAGGAAATGCCTTAGAAGAAAACAATGAAGCCTAGATTGATGTTTAGGACATGATGTAATTATGATTGTATACTTCCCATTTAAAATGTATTAATGAATATGAAACGTTATAATAAATGTCATGAGCTTTGATGATAACCCAATCATGCCCCGATCACCTTTTCCGCTGCGGGTCGGGGTGTGACAGATTGGTATCAGAGCCAGGTTATATGGATATAGGATAGGTTATTAGACCCTTAGAGCCTATACTATAGTTTGCCTAAAATTTTAGTTGTTTAGGTGGTTACATACAAACTTATGATATTTATTTGTTTCACATTTGTTTATACTTACAGTCAAACATACATACTTACATACACATTCATCATACATATTTCAATGTTCATATATTCAAATCATCTTTATACTTTTGTTATTCAAAGATTTTGTTGCAATTTTCAAATCTCATCAAAGTAAGTTCTGCGACGGGCATGTAGTAACTGGAAGGGTACAAGTACCGGTAGTCGGAACGTCCTGTCTAGGTTGGCATTCGTATAAATCCAATATAACGGACCAGTTTGCCTACCTGGGGACTAACGATGAGAGTACGAAGGACCTATTAGGCCAAAGCATGCCACACCAAACGTCGTTCGAACTAACCCACTTTGAGGTGTCACCGTGTCTACACCTGGACACATTCCGAATATCATACGTTATATACATATTTCTCGATTTTCTCCGGGTTTTAGTGTACGTAACCAGGCTAACACATGAGAACCATATGAAAAACCCGGTATTCGTGGGGGCCCACATGATTACGAAGGTGAAGTATGGCGACATGCAAGGCCTAATGACGAGCAAAGCCCAAGACATCCTATGGATGTAGTAGATTTATTTTTCTGTATTTATTTTATGAATGTTCATTCCTAAATACGACCCATGATCCCAAAAACATCCAACTCATACTCATGATGTGTATTCCTTGTAGATGTCTTCTAGCCTCGCCCGTAGGAAGATGAGAGCAGGAAAAGCCCGCGAGCGCATGGCTGCCCTAATCGCTCAACAAATGGCTGCCGTAATACCCAACATTGTCATCCAAGTCCAACAAGCACTTACTGCTAATCCTGTCAATCAAGAAGATCAACACGTTATCAACCCTCCCCCAAATACCACTAAATGCACCTACAAGCATTTCAAATCATGCGACCCTCCAAAATACGAAGGGACTGAAGGTGTCACCGCTCTCCTCCATTGGTTTGAAGAAATGGAGAACACTTTTCTAAATTGCGATTGCCCCGATGATCGCAAAGTGCGATATGCTACCGGTCGTTTATATGGAATAGCACTTACTTGGTGGAATACAGAGAAGGCCAAACGAGGCATTGACGATGCTATGACTTTGACTTGGGAAGAGTTGAAGGAAATCATGACAAGACGGTTTTGCCCAAGGAGTGAAATCAAGAAATTAGAAGATGAGTTCTATTCGTTGAAGCAAAAGGAAGGCGACCACACCACTTACAACAAAAGATTTCTCGAGTTAAATCAAATGGTTCCCAACTTGTTCACTCCCCTCTACCGTTTGATCGAGCACTACATCCGAGGTCTTCCGTCAAAGATTCAAGACTCTGTAATAAGTACCACGCCTGCAACTTTGGAAGCAGCAATGGAGTTAGCTACAGAGCTCACCGAGAACCGAATCCGGAACAAAGACTTCAAGGAGGAGAAGAAGAAGGATAAAGAATCAACTGAAACTTCAAACTCCACCCAAACCGAATCCCCTTCTCAACCCAATTCTAAGAGAAAAAGAGACGGGCAACTTTTCGCTACTATCCAACGTAATCAACCAGTTTTACAAGCCATACCAATCCAAGCTATCCCAATCACTCAAGTGGCACCCAACTCAACTTACCCAAATAAGAAACCATATCTTGGACCTCACCCTCGATGTAACACCTGTTTTTATCACCATCCCCTTACCTTACCTTGTCGTCTATGTGCAACTTGTGGACGCTATGGTCATTTGAGCAAGGTTTGCCGCACCCCTCAAAACCAAATCTCCCCCCCTACTCAAAACATGATCCAAACCTATCATCAACCTCAATACCCCATGTTCCCGTATGTTCGAGCTTGTTTCAATTGTGGCGACCCTACCCACTTTAGAAACACGTGCCTTTGATTGGTTAACATCATAAACGCTCAAGCTCAATCAAACCCAGTTAACCAAGTAAATCAAGAACACCCAATCACTAGGCCACCAGCAAGAGGAAGAGTTTTCAACATCAACACCAATCCTGTTGAAGATAATGACGGCCCAAACGAAGATACCCAACTAGTCCTCTTCACCGAAAATCAAGATTCAACTCCAATCGTTTAGTTTTATGTTTTTCTTTATCACATAGAACCAATCATAACTTAAGGATAAAGCCAATGGGAATTTGACAAGAATATGGTGGATACGCCGCTGGCACTTCCTATATATAAGTATTCTTGTCAAAGGATCGGAGGCATTATCTGGCGGTTATGAGAGGTTCCATGTATAAACTGTTTGAGTGATTATTGTTTATTATTTTCAGTACATGCAATACGATCGGCTCCGTTTGATTGAGCCTTGATCGCACAGACATTTTTCATTTTCAGTACATGCAATACGATCGGCTCCGTTTGATTGAGCCTTGATCGCACAGACATTTTTCATTTTCAGTACATGCAATACGATCTTGTGGTTGTTGTGTTTGTTGTAGAGTCACATAGAACTAATCATAACTTGCGGATAAAGTCAATGAAAATTTGACAAGAATATGGTGGATACGCCGCTGGTACTTCCTATATATAAGTATTCTTGTCAAAGGATCGGAGGCATTATCAGGCGGTTATGAGAGGTTCCATGTATAAACTGGTTGTGTGATAATTATTTAGATTAAATTTATTATTTTCAGTACATGCAATACGATCGGCTCCGTTTGATTGAGCCTTGATCGCACAGACATTTTTCATTTTCAGTACATGCAATACGATCGGCTCCGTTTGATTGAGCCTTGATCGCACAGACATTTTTCATTTTCAGTACATGCAATACGATCTTTTGGTTGTTGTGTTTGTTGTAGAGTCACATAGAACTAATCATAACTTGCGGATAAAGTCAATGAAAATTTGACAAGAATATGATGGATACGCCGCTGGTACTTCCTATATATAAGTATTCTTGTCAAAGAATCGGAGGCATTATCAGGCGGTTATGAGAGGTTCCATGTAGGATTTAGTATGTTTTGGTTGAAGTTTGTTCATCATACATTTCAGTGTATTCAATTTCATCATTTATAGAAGTTGAGCTATGTCTCACTTCCACAATGACTAACCTCTCCAGCATAACAAACGAGAGAGGAACTGTCACCATTCAAACATGTATGCTATCAGAATCTGGACTCAAATATTGGTTGTTGTGTTTATTTATGTTCTAGAGTTACATCATAGAACCAATCATAACTCACTGATAAAACCAATGAGAATTTGACAAGAATATGGTGGATACGCCGCTGGTACTTCCTATATATAAGTATTCTTGTCAAAGGATCAGAGGCATTGTCAGGCGGTTATGGGAAGTTCTATGTAGGATTTAGTAATTTCTTGGTAACTAATCATAACTTGCGGATAAAACCAACGAAAATTTGACAAGAATATGGTGGATACGCCGCTGGTACTTCCTATATATAAGTATTCTTGCCAAAGGATCAGATGCATTATCAGGCAATTATGAGAAGTTCCATGTAGGATTTCGTATTGTCTTGGTTGAAATTTGTGTTACATTCATATCATCTCGCCATTTAAAGAAATTGGATTGTGTTCTATTTCTACATAAACTAACCTCTCCATCATAACAAACGAGAGAGGAACTGTCACCATTCAAACATATATGCTATCAGAATGTGGATTCAAATATTGGTTGTTGTGTTATTTATGTTCTAGAGTTACATCATAGGACCAATCATAACTTACTGATAAAACCAATGAAAATTTGACAAGAATATGGTGGATACGCCGCTGGTACTTCCTATATATAAGTATTCTTGTCAAAGGATCAGAGGCATTGTCAGACGGTTATGAGAAGTTCTATGTAGGATTTAGTAATTTCTTGGTACATTAGTTGTTGTGTTTATTTATGTTCTAGAGTCATATCATAGAACCAATCATAACTTACTGATAAAACCAATGAAAATTTGACAAGAATATGGTGGATACGCCGCTGGTACTTCCTATATATAAGTATTCTTGTCAAAGGATCAGAGGTATTGTTAGACGGTTATGAGAAGTTCCATGTAGGTTGTAGTATTAGAAGTTTTGCTTTAGGGTATAACCATATCCTTCCAAACATATCAAAACTCTTACGCATGATATCATATTTAGCGAATCAACTCTGCTTATCAATATTTTACCGTAGGCAACAAAAAGCGATTCCTGTAACAGGGTACTTAACCCTTACAAGGGACGATACCGCCTCAAACAAAATTTAAACTCTTACACTTTTTCTAAGTATGTCAAATATATCACTACTTAAATTTCGGGACGAAATTTCTAAAAAGCAGGGGATACTGTAACATCCGTCAAAAAATGGATTTACCAAACCCGCTCTGTTTAATAACCGAACAATCAGTTAAAAATTTCGTTGCGTATTTAATGCCCCAAAAATTTTAAACGATACATATTTAATAAGTATATTGGGTTATAAAAGTTTTATTTGAAAAAGTATTAAAATTAGTGGTTTAAAAATAAAAGAAGGCTGCCGGGTTTCGAACCCGGGTCAGCCGAGTCAATCTGGTCAACAAAGCATTAACACGCACGCGCTCAACCACTGCGCCACTTATGTTTCTTGTTAATAAATGGAAACAATTAATTCATAACATGAATCTCAATTTCAAATACCGACGCGCCCAATTGCAGTCGTCGGAAATTCCGACTATCTCGCCAAGATTGGACGGTTTCTTCAGTTTTAACGTAAACTTTAACTATGACATCGGTTATAACCGACGTCTGAACCCGCGACGCAAGTCATAACCGCCGGAAAACGTAATGACTTTGAATCAAGTCTGAAATCCGACTCTATACATCTCTATTCCTCCCTATAAATTCACCCACAATCCACTGGTAGCCTTTTCGCTCAAAACCGCACCCTTTCTCGACGAAAATTCACTCACCGGAAAATACCTGCAAATCGCCGGAAAACCGAGCTTTTCACCTTTGAGCCTTACTGAACCCCCAGAGCTCATACCGAAGCCACCTACACTCACCTCAAGCTCGCTGAAGACCCTTTGCCGCAAGACACACGTCGGCGGAATAGTTTGCTGTCACCGGAGTTTCGCCGGAGAAACAGAGGAGTCCAGTTCGGTATACCTTACGCTTAATTTTTAATTCTTTTTATTTATCTCACCGGTAATTAATCATATCACACTAAAAGAACATGATTTAATCGACGAACCAGTCGGACCTCCGTTTCTGGTTGAGTCCAACGACGAAGATGAAGTTTTAGTATCGTATAAGTATAATTAAAATCAAGATATATCTCGGGTTAGACACACAGTCCAGCGGTGGACTGTGTGCACATAAAGCACGCTTACGTCCCGAGTTCGATACTTGTCCCACGCATGTTTGCCTTAATAAAAAATGTTTCTTTTTATTACTGAACCGGACTCATGTCACATAGATGTTAAGTTTAATAAAAACCGGAATAATAACCAAGATAGACACACAGTCCAGTGGTGGACTGTGTGAATGTTTAATCGCACGTCACGAGTTCGAGTCTGGACTACCGCACCGGTCCGGACAATTATCAAACTTTTTATTTAAAACAGAAACGAAACTATTTAGTTTGTATATAAGTATAATAAAAATCAGACTATTTAACAAGTTAGACACACAGTCCAGCGGTGGACTGTGTGTTAACTCAACCCACAGGTCCCGGGTTCGAGACCTGTGGAGAACACGGGTTCGATGCATTAAAATCGTTTTTAAAAAAATAAATGATTTTCCGTTTAATTCAATTAATATATAAATATAATTAAAACAGAAATATTTCGGGTTAGACACGTAGCTCAGTTGGTAGAGCTGCGTGCACGCGTACGGGAGGTCTCGGGTTCGAGCCTCACCCGGCGCACACAATTACACATACGAACCGGTCAACAGTCAAAGTCAATGGTCAACGGTCAACGGTCAAAAAGTCAACATTTTTTTTTATTATTTTTATTTATTTATTTTAATTAAAAATCAATTAAAAATACTTAAAAATAACATTTTTTAAGGTTAGAAAATAGCCTTAAACTCACAAAAATACACCCATCAATCCTACTAAAATGGATTAATAAAATCCGTTTACTTACCGAACCATTATGCCATTATCTAGGTTAATTTCACTCGTGGTTAAAACCACTTCGTGCGCATTCAACATCATCAACCGAACGCACCCAATGTGAGTGAATCTTACAACTCCCCTTTTTAATTACACGTTTTGGGGTGTGTCATGTGTCACCAAAATTAACTCGTTTATTTAAACTTGTGCCATACCATATTGTGATCTAAACTTAGATTGTATATAAATTGCTTGTAGTTATGTATTTCATTTTGTCAATTTATATGCAATTCATTCATTGGGCCCATCAGTTCCTCGTGAGAGACGAGTTGAGCAACGCGTGCCTCAAAACAAATCCATTGTTGTTCGTGTGTGTATTATTTAGTTTATATTGTTTGTAGTTATGTATTTCATATTGTCAAGTTTATGCAAATCATTCATTAGGCCCATCAGTTCCTCGTGGGAGACGAGTTGAGCAACGCGTGCCTCAAAACGATCCATTATTGTTCATGTGTGCATTGTTTAATATTAAATGATTGGTGTATAAGTTTACATCTATTTTTACTCATGTGTGGTTGTGCACTTTATTTTATAATCAATTAAATAAACTTGTTCAAATGTTTTTCATAGGATTCACTCGCCAACTTTTTGTTGATCCAAAAACCCTTTTTACACATGATACAGGTGAACAGGATGAAGCAAGAAAAACATAGGAAATGCCTTAGAAGAAAACAATGAAGCCTAGATTGATGTTTAGGACATGATGTAATTATGATTGTATACTTCCCATTTAAAATGTATTAATGAATATGAAACGTTATAATAAATGTCATGAGCTTTGATGATAACCCAATCATGCCCCGATCACCTTATGCGTCAGTAGTTGGGAGCCTGATGTATGCTCAAGTCTGTATTCGCCCAGATAACGCTTATATTAGTGGAATTCTAGGCCATTATCAGACTAATCCTGGCCTAGATCAATAGAAAGCAGCTAAGAAAGTCCTTAGATATCTGCAAGGGACGCAAGACTATAAACTGACTTATAGAAGAAGTGATCATTTAGAAGTGGTAGGGAGCCTAATTCTGACTTTGCCAAATGCAAAGATGACAAGAAATCCACTTCGGGCTATATCTTTATGTTAGCAGGTGGACCTATCTCATGGAAGAGTCATAAAAAAACAGTTAACTACAACTTCCACAATGATGGCATAATACATTGCTGTTTATACCGCAACCTATCATGGAATGTTGCTTAGAAATCTGATCACTGGACTCAAAATCGTTAATTCTATTTCTAGATCATTGAAGCTTTACTGTAATAACTCAGCTGCCATTAGTTTCTGGAATAGTAACAGTTCGACTGGAGCTGGTTTATATCTTGATACAAAGTACTTGTTCGTACCGAACGAGTTGAGGAAAATAACCTTTGTATTGAGTATATTAGTACTAAAAATATGCTTGTGGATTCGATGACTAAAGGTCTCCTACCTAAAGTTCTCGAAGAACATGTTTCGAATATGGGATTTACTAAAGACCTTATTTAATAACATATTGTACTTACTTATGTTTTAATTAATGAAATTTCCTTAGTTTGATTTTGTATGTCTCTAACATATGTTCTGTCGGATAATGACATATAGACAAATATAAATACAACTAAAACGCTAAAGGGCTTATTTGCATATTTTAATCATAACTATTAGGTTTTAAATTGAGGCTGTAGTATGACTAATGGGGGTCCTGAGTCGAATAATGATTCAACGGCTGTGTTTCTCTGCTACGGTTCTTGGTTTAAAGTTAAAATGAGTGTGACCTCCTGATCAGGCTTATCTAATACTCATGATAAATGATTACTCGGCTAAGTGGGATAATGTAAGATTAAATATATTATTTATAATATTTAATCGTGTAGCTTTTATAATCATTAATATTATACTAGATCAAAATATATTAATCCTATTATATATTAGTTGGTAATTGTTGATGGACCATATTACCCTTATTAACTAATTAGGGTTTCCTTCTGGATGTATATATAAGGAGATGATTAGAGAGGTTTATGGTTAGACAATTACAATAACATCATTATCATCAAAGTCGCCACCTCCATCTCTCTCTCCATAACCTAAACCGAATTCATCTATAGTTCGGTTATCACCATCATAATCTTACACCATAAGGAGGAACCAGATCACACTGACAAATATGTCAAACTCCATGGCTGCGTCTCTGACTAGATTCTGTGCTGGCCTGTCTACCGTCACATGTATTTCATTTATGTTTTCAATTATGTTTAAACAGAACTGATCAACAGTTGCCTATTGTTTTTTTTCTCATATATCATAGGTTCGATTAGGTTGTATTTTGGTTAAACTAAACATCCTATAACCTATCAATTTTGAAATTTATAAATGATTAACGTCTTCAATATTATTATTTTTACAATAACATTTTCCCTTTTCAAAGACTATCTACAGAAAATTCTAATACATTTCAACTAAGTTTCTTGTTAGTTGTTACAATTATATCTTAATTATATTATATTTTAATTATATTATATTATATTATAATTATATTATATTATATTATATTATATTTTATATTATATTATATTATAATATATTATAATTATATTATAATTATAATTATATTATATTATATTATATTATAATTATATTATATTATATTATAATTATATTATATTATAATATTATAATATTATAATAATATTATAATAACAAAACTCAGTGAATAGTGAGTTAACGGCATCAATAATCGCATTAAATAGCAAAGTCGATCAAAAGCCCCAAGCATGCCACGTTCTAACTTGGATTACAGCAGCATGTCTTCTCCTCCGACGTGCAAACTCAAGCTTCTCCTCTTTGTCAATAGCCTCATCGCAGACTCACTTCTCTCAGTAAGAGCAACACCATTGTTCATTGTGGAACCCGACCGGTGAACAACAATGAGGAGAGACAGATTTGGTAAGTATCTGATTGTCATTCACCCTCTTTTTCAAAACGCCGTTTGATTGTTTTTAAATGCAAACAGATGAAAATGTTCTTTGATGCATACCAAAATTAATATCAACATGGCTGATAGATCTATGATCAAAGGTTTTGTGGTTGTCACGAATTGGATTCGAACCAGCGCCTCGAGGCGCAACAAGCCCAGCAAACTATAAAAAATTCTGATCGTGACTTTGATTACCCGGTTCTCCTCGTGGATAAAAGTGTGTTTAGTATACAACTATTAAGGGCAATAGTTTTACCTGCTTTTTGTAAGTAAACCAAAGTATGGCTACTGAAGCCTCGTAAATTCAGAACCTTTGCTCACCTAAAGCAAGTGTAACTGTTAAGGGCAATAGCATTAACTACTTTTCGTAAGTAAACGAGTTGTATGATTGAGACCACTTGCACACCTAAAGGAAATGTATATCTACTAAGGGCAGAAGTATCGTTGATGGCTTGGAAACCGGTGCAGCAGCGCGTGCAGGGCAACAACTAGTTAAATTACAAAACTAATGGTATTCAATATTTTTATAATAAAAGTCAAATATTTATGCAACACGTTAGTTTAATCATGTTAATTTAGTTAGAAGATTAATCAAACACATTATCTGTTAAACTTACAAATCATATTTAACCAAAGTTAGTGCTAGACCTTAATGTCGTTGCAAAATTTTATATAATGGTACTTGAGACCTAAACTAGCAGCTTTTAATCAACCTCATTTTCATCTTCCCCAAATTCTCATGGTAAAAAAATAACGGCCACCATAGATTAGATTCGCCAATCACAACTAAACCCATATTTTACGCACAGACGTCGACGTATTACATGCGGACAACGGGTTAAGGTAGAGCAGATACTTTGGAGAAATTAAATGAGGTGTTTGCATTGTGTTGCTTCTTGTTTTCATTTGATCAAAGGCCTAGTTGTTGCTTTACTTATGTGTTTATAGCTTCTGATTCTTGCAGATTGGCCAAGGAGAAAAAAACAATGTATACAAGGCTCGGGATCTAATATATATCAAAAGTGTTGCTTTTTAAAAGGGTGCGGGGTCCAATAAACAACATCGCCGGGATGTCTGTGACCGGATTGTAAGATCGTTGATGCTTTCTGCGACATCAACCACACAAACACTGTCTGAGGTGCTGAAGCTAATAAATATATGGTTGTTTTGTAATGTGGCAGGATTTCATTGAACCTAAACACAAGCGACTGACTATAAAACATGGACGGCACCACCCATGTTTGAAGGACATTTATGGGATACATTTGACTATTTGAGGGACATTTGTGGGATAAGAAAGTCGAAGGGAAGTTTTGTGTCATTTGAAAGGCAGCAGGGAGAATTTAGGGATACGAAAGTCAAAGGGAAGTTTTGTGTCATTTGTAAATGTTTTTGCGAGAATTTTTTACATTGAACTTTTTACGCTACTATAAATGTTTTTTTATCGTTGTTTACATCGGACTTTTTTTACGCCGACTGGGCTCGAGCTTTGCTAATCATGTTTTTATGAAGCTCTAGCTTGAATAGGTTTGAGCCTTCTTATTTGAGCTCAAGCTCGGCTCGTAAATGAAACCAAAAGCTCAGGCTTGGCTCGACTTAGCTCGAGTTGTTTTGAGAACAACCTTAAACTAGTTAAAAGCTCGTCTCAAGCTCGCTTCAAGGCCCAGCTGATAACTTATCATGCAAACAGAATTTTGCAAGTACATCTGAAAAATCCTCATCAATACCAAAATTGACACGTCAAAGCCCAAAAATAGTTCAAAAACTCATAATTTATCCTACACTCTAAATTGATTTTCTTTAAATATATATTTTGAAAATAAGTTATAAATTTAATGTAGTTAGCTTATAAATTAATAATCTATGTAACTTTACCAATATACACTTACAATAAATTTAATATAAATATTAAATGAATCAAAATGAAATATTCTTATTAGTTGAAATTTTTATCTTTTTTTCGTACAAAGAATTTATTTTCATTTGAACCTTCTACTATATAATATATATAGTAACGGTATTTAGGTCATTTATAAAAAATTAACGGAGAAAATCTAACATAGTTAATCAATTGAACTCAAATAGTTATAAATTGAAAAATAGTTAAATATTTTAATTTTAAACTCAAATAGTTAAAACTAGAGTTTGTTTACCGGAATTGAGAAATGATAAGTGCAAGCATATGCTGGCTGGAACCCTTTATAGCTTTTAGCGTATTTAGGATAGATATCATTATCGTAAACGAAATTAAACCCTTTTTAAGATCAACAAACAAACAAACAAATTTCTCCACATACGTGTGATTGTTGATATAACAACCGGAATCCAAATTAATATAATCATTATTGCGTGTAGATTATTTAAAGTATCTTTTTCTCTAGAAATTTCTCATCTAATTAGTTGCATTGAAACTTCTAAAAAAATATACATGCAAATAAACAAGTTTATCGTTATATAAAATATGGTATGTGATGGTTCAGTGAGATTATATTACGACCCCTAGTTGATTGTTGTCGTTTTCAAACCTTTCTTCTCACCACATCCTATTCATTGTTTTTCTTTCACTAACTCACCATCTAATTTTCTTATATATGTGCTATATATAACGAGTTTATATAAATTATAGATCTACTTGGTAAAGGTATATACTTATTAAAATTTAGAAGGGGATCTTATGTTTAAACTTAGACAAAAGTGAGTAATTTGCAAGGGACTAATTTGATGTTTTTGGTGTAAAGTATATTAAGAGTAACGGCTAACGTTTAAAAAATATAATATACAGAGGGGATAAATTAATTCGAAACTCATATGTATTAAAAGAACTTGAAGAGTCCATCTGAATCATGGATAACTATTTGATCAAAAAATAATTTAGTTAAATTATTAGTGACATTTAGATAAATAAATAAAACTTTCAATATCAAAATATAGCATATAAAAGGGTTAAAAAAAAGTCTTTCGGTAACTTCATTTCCTATTTAGTACACTGGGATATGACTGGGAAATTCTCTCACCATCTCTTCTACAAATCAAGAAAATAATTGTAGGTTAGGTTCTTGATTATTTTTCCATCGAGATTTTCACCAAAAGGCACAACTCCAACACTCCATCAACAAGTGTCCTCCTGGATTACCTAATCGATTCTTGTGGATTCCATCATGGTTCATGAAGAAGTCATCGTCGTTTTTCCCTATTTCTCCCCTAGTCATAATAGACAACATAGTAAAATCATTTCTATGGTTACAAGGAAACCGAAACGAAACAAACCATTCACTATGGAGGTTATAAATCATTGATTAAGGAATAACCTAAAAATGTGTCGCAACATGGTGTTCAACTATGCAGACAAGAATACAAAGTCATGTACATAAAGTGTAGGTTAGGTTCATTGATGCTTTTTTTTTGTGAATCAGGTTAAGTGTTAGTGAATGTATGAAGTAATATACGTTGAGGACAATGAGAAGAGAAAATGTTATACACATGTTAGCAATATAATCTACACAGTAATATAACATATACTCATGTTTGGTAAACAATATAGAACTTATATATCTAATAAATAAGTAATTAGTTGTATCACATGTTACAATTATGTAAACTTAATAGTTTTTGACTTCTCTTATTTCACCACTTTATATTCTATCTCTTAGTTAAAAAAAAGATAATCATATCTCATCTTAAATTATCATATGTACCGGTAATGTATATATTATGCACATTTGTTTGATGTTATCATGTTAAATTCCATGGTAGTTTCTACATGCTGACGAAGAACATATAAAATGTGCATTATGAAAAGATAAGGAAAGTCCCTATGATAGATATATGACCAGGTTAAAAAGCGCCATTATCGACTATTAGTGGGGAACTTCGTATATCTAAGATTGTGTTAAAGGTTAAGCTTAATGGATCAATTAATTAAGAGTATATATTAGCTATATAAGCCGTAATTGATTTTCTCTATCTCGTTTTACTCTTTTTATGTTAATTAGTTTGATTGATTAAATTGTGGTTGAATTTGTCGGTTTGAAAAAGTAAAAAGAATTTGTACTCTACCATTTATCAAAATCTGCTTCTTTAAACTGCATACGAAAGAATAGTTTTTAGTAATAAGAACTTCAAGAAAATAAATTGATTACAAGGGTACACATAAAACCAATGTTTTTAAACCCGGACCGGACAATGAACTGATCATCTTACTGGTCCACTGGTTGGACTGGTCGGTATGTATACAAATTCCTATCTTGCTAACAAGTAAGTCAAACCGACTCAAACACTTTAACATTAAGATAAACAATAAATAAACTCTATCCTAATCTATCTTGAACTCTGATTCGTATGCATATCAATTCTGTAACTCACATGTTACTGCAAGCCTTGACTCAAGTTGGCGTCTAGGCGTCGACTCGAGCAGCAATCCCACACCTGTCACATCCCGACCCGCAGCGGAATAAGAGTCGGGGCATAATTGGGTTATCACCAAAGCTCATGATGTTTACTAAAATGTTTCATATTTATTAAATTCAAATTACAACTTAAATGTTCGAATCAAATTCATACAATTACAAGGAAATGAAACTAAGTAAAACAATCCAAAGCTTAAACTGATTTATTCTTCTAGGCCTTCCTATGTGTTTCTTGCCTCAACTGGATCACCTTTATCATGTGTAAAATGGGGGAAATTTTGGGTCAACAAAAGTTGGCGAGTGAACCTTGTTAAAAACATTGTTATTGATTTCTTATTGTATTTAATATTGAAAAGTTATGCAATGATCACATGTGAGCAAACATATATAAATAAACAATCACCAACCACCTTGAATGAGTATATGACATGAATGATAATGTATTGTGAGATCAAGGCTCAATCAAACGGAGCTGATCGTATGACATGAATGATGATGTATGTGAGATCAAGGCTCAATCAAACGGAGCCGATCGAATGAGGCACCTGATACTCAACCCGTCTCCCACGCGGAGCTGATGGGCCTAATGAAATGCATGTACTGAAAATGATAACTTTAATCTAAACATAATCCACGCAACAATTGATACATATTGGATACACATTTGATCACGGATATGATGGATGCACAAGTGTTTAAATATAATAAGGAATTAAACGACACATGATACACCCCAAATGTAACATTTGTCAAAAACGGGTTTTCCAAACCCGCTTCGTTTGTAGTCGAATATCAAGTTATAAAGGTTTCGTTGCGTATTTATGGTTATTTTAATTTTAAACGATGCATAATTAGTAAACAAATTAGAATTTAAAAACTATAATTAATAAAAAGTGAAAAAAAAAAAAGAAAACCGGCTGCCGGGATTCGAACCCGGGTCAGCCGGGTGAGTCTAACGACTTAACTCGCGCAATTATAACCACTCCGCCACTAGTTGCTTTTGTGAAATGTAGGAAGCAAATAAAACATAACTTCACTCAGGAATCAACCTGTTTACGCCAACTAAAACCGTAATCGGCTCCCAAACGTCCAAGACGTTTGAGTGATCGCGGAATTCTGTTTATAACCGATAAACCGACACTTTCAATCAATTCAGTCTTGAATGGACTTGAATTTATGTGATGATCGGTTTTAATAACCGAAAATCTTCATTTCCTGAATTACTCCAGCAATAGCACCCTCTCGCGACTCAAACTCATCCGCAGAACCTCCAATTTCACTTTCGCTCTACTTTCAGTTCGTCGGAAAAGCTTTTTGAACTCGCCGGACTTTCGCCGGAAAACCGTGTCTTCCATCAAATCAGTAAGTTTCTCAATTCTTTCATCGTCTATCAGTTGTTAAGCTTTTGCTAACTCAAACCCTTCAATCAGAATCAGTTCCAGGCGACGATATCGGATAATTATCATTCGCCGGAAAATCTCTGAGAATTTCTAGAACTCGCTGTTAAACGGTATAAACCTTTAAACATTCTGATAACTCTTGTTCAGTACTTCAATTCCGCATCCAGCTAATCAAAATTGTTAATTGGTCCGCTCAGACAAAGTCCATAAAAACAGAGCCGACGACTTCGCCGGAATTCTGAGAAAGATCATTTCTCCGGTATGTTTACTTCCAAAATCTTCTCTGCCATTTCATTTTTAATCATTTGAATGTTTGTCAATCGAATTAAACAAGAAACAGTAGGGTAATCGTTGTCTGTGATTTCGTAACGAAGAAGATGAAGTTAGTTTGTTTATAAGTTTAATATAAATTGGATATTATCTCGGGTTAGACACACAGTCCAGCGGTGGACTGTGTGCGCACATATATCACACGCCGCGAGTTCGATCCTTGACAAAATTGTATGCTCTGTAATAAAGATGTTTTCCTTTTTAACTGAACCGGATTAACTCACGGAAGATGTTAAGTATAATAAAAATCGGTATATTAACCAGGTTAGACACACAGTCCAGCGGTGGACTGTGTGCAACACTAACCCACAGGTCCCGGGTTCGAGACCTGTTACACACTCCGGTTCGATGATTAAAACCCTTTTTGAAAATAAAAGAATTTTGAATAAACTAAAACAGTATATAAATATAATTAAAAACAGAATTATTTCGGGTTAGACACGTAGCTCAGTTGGTAGAGCTGCGTGCACTCGTACGGGAGGTCTCGGGTTCGAGCCTCACCCAGCGCGTACATACACACGATTGAACCGGTCAAACAGTCAACAGTCAAACAGTCAGCGGTCAAACGGTCAATGGTCAACGCAAAAAGTCAACATTTTTTATATTTTTATTTATTTATTTAATTTAAAAATCAATTAAAAATACTTAATAATAATGTTTTTAAAGATAGAAAATAGCCTTAAACTCACAAAAATATATCTAGAAATATTATTAAAATTATTAATAAAATCCACTCATTTACCATACCTTTTCGTTATTTTTTCGTTATTGTTTAGGTTAGTTAATTCCCGTCGATCAATCCTCTTAACTTGTGCGCATTTCATCATCTTCAACCGAACGCACCCAATGTGAGTGAATCTCTACAAATTCCCCGTTTTAATCACGTTTTTTGGGTGTATCATGTGTCTTATTATTTATCACATTTAAACTATTGTGCATCTATCATATCCATGAACAAATGTGTATTCAACATGTATCAACTGGTTGTGTGGTTATTGTTTAGATTATGTTTATCATTTTTCAGTACATACATTATCATAGGCCGCCGCTCCCCATTACATTATGAGCGTTGAGCTGTTCCCCATTACATTATGAGCGTGAACCAGGTGTTGCCAACATACGATCGGCTCCGTTTGATTGAGCCTTGATCGCACAGACATTCATCATAGGCCGTCCGTTCCCCATTACATTATGAGCGTGAACGTGACGTTGCCAACATATATAGTTTCATTCATGTGTTATATTCATGCAAGTTGGTTTGTTATTGTATGTTTATTGTAAGTTATTGTTTGTTGATGTTATTGTTATTGTATGATTTAATTACGTTTGCTCACATATGATTATTGCACATTTTTTCCTGATAAAGATAACCAGAGATCAATAATAAATGTTTTTCTAACAAGGTTCACTCGCCAACTTATGTTGACCCAAAAACCCCCATTTTTACACATGATACAGGTGATCCAGCTGCAGCAAGAAACACATAGGATGGCTTAGAAGAATAAACTGGATTAGACTTTGGATTGTTTAGTTGATTATCTTTCTTTGTATTTGTATGAACATGTTTGGAATATTGAGGATGTAATTTTGACTTTAATAAATATGAAACATATTAGTAAATATCATGAGCTTTGGTGATAACCCAATTATGCCCCGACTCTTATTCCGCTGCGGGTCGGGGTGTGTGACACCAAAAATGTGATTAAAACGGGGAATTGGTAGAGATTCACTCACATTGGGTGCGTTCTTTTGATGATGTTGGATGCGCACGAGTTTTGGGATTTGATCGACGAGGAAAACTAACCTAAAATAATAACGAAATGGTTCGGTAAATAAATGGATTTTATTTGAGACTAATACTTTTAATTAACAAACTTAATAGGATTTTTAGATTTATTTTTGTGAGTTTAAGGCCATTTCTTAACTTTAAAATTATTATTTTTAAGTATTTTTAATTGATTTTTAAATTAAATAAATAAATAAAAAGAAAATAAAAATTTTGATTTTTTGACCGTTGACCGGCCGTTGACCGTTGACCGGCCGTTGACCGTTGACCGGACCCTTGACCGGTCAGACTGTGGAAATGTTGTGCGATGAGTGAGGTTCGAACCCGGGACCTCTCGTACGCGTGCACGCAGCTCTACCAACTGAGCTACGTGTCTAACCCGAAATATTCTATGTTTTAATTATATATATATACTGATTAGCTTGTTATTTTATTTGATTTATATTAAAAAGGATTTATATGTCGAACCGGTTGCAGGGACCCTGGGCTGTGCGCTTACGAACCGAAGGACCCGAGTTCGACTCCGGGTCCCTGCAACCGGTTCGACATATAAATCCTTTTTAATATAAACCAAATAAAATAACAACTCGAGTCCTTCGGTTCGTAAGCGCACAGCCCAACCAGTTGGGCTGTGTGTCTAATCTGTTTAACTTATGGTTTATATTACTCTTATAAACATACTGTGACTTGTTCTGATTCAGTTTTAAAAAGGTTGGTTTTCTGAAAATCGGTGCGTTGTAAGGTTCGAACTCGTGACGTGCGCTGTGTGATTGCACACAGTCCACCGCTGGACTGTGTGTCTAACCTGGTTAAATATTCTGTTTTAATTAAACTTATACACAATGTTTGACTTCATCTTCTTCATTCATAAAGACACAGACAAAGATGTCCGACTGTTCTTGTTTAAATCGTTCGTCTAACATTTAATTGATTGAAATGTAATGGATAAAGAGAGTTACGGAATCGAATGTACCGAACAGGATGTTTTTCTCAGATTTCCGGCAAGGGTCGTCGGCTCTGATTTGTGAATTCCGTCTGAGTGGATCAATTAACAGTTTTGATCAACGAATTGTGAAATTAAGTTATTAAGCAAAGGTTATCAGGGGGTTTAGATGATTGTACCGATTCACAACGTGACTTCTGGAATTTCCAGTGATTTTCCGGCGAGTGCAGGAATTTCCGGCAACGTCGTCTGAGACCGATTCTGGTTGAAGGAATGAAGTTAATATATGTCTAACAATGGTTTGAAAACGAAAGAGTCGAGAAAATTACCGATTTGGTGTAAGTCTCGGTTTTCCGGTGAAAGTCCGGCGAATGCAGAATATCTCCGGCGAGTGCTAAGACTTCGAGAAATTGTGCGATTTTGAGCGAAAAGATTACCAGAGACTTGGGTGAGTATTTATAAGGAAGAAACAGAATGAATCGAGTCCGAATTTGATCTTGATTCGTGGTCAATGTTTCTCCGGCGGTTACGACTTGAATTGGGGGATTAGACATCAGTTATAACCGATGCCGAAGTTAATTCACGCGTTCAGTCAAAGGAAACGGTCGAAATTTAGCGAAATCGTCGGTATTTCCGGCGACTGCGGATTGGGCGCGCTGATTACTGGATTTGATTTCGAGTTTTATTATAAGTATTAATTGTTTCAGTATATTAACAAAAGACTCATGTGGCGGAGTGGTGTTGTGGTTGTTTGTTGAACGGGCTGACCCGGGTTCGAAACCCGGCAGCTTCTTTTATTTTTTTCTTCACTTATTTTTACTTTTTAATAATTATAGTTTTTAAATTCTAATATGTTTATTAATTATGTATTGTTTAAAATTAAAATGAACAATATTTACGCAACGAAAGTTATAACTGACTATTCGATTAATAAACGAAGCGGGTTTTGAAAACCCGTTTTTCGACGGATGTTACAACACCTCCAGTTGCGGCTCAAAGCATCTTGCTGCGGCTCATACTTTCACACACCCACCAAGCCGCGACTTGGGTGGGTTCTTCTTCCCGACTCTAGTTTTGGCTCCAAGTGTTGACACGTCTCCAGCCCTATTTGAGCTTTAACTCATCCCAGCCGCATTCTTGATACCTTTCCAAGCTTCAACGCACGAAAGACTTTGCCTTGGATCAAGTTGTGGCTTGATCAAGACAATAGACCGCGTCTTGCAACCTTGGCTCAAGTGTTGAATTCAAACATTAACACGTACTATGAGGAAATGTATTTTTTTTACTTTGATTCTAAAAAAAGGGTAATTTCATAAAGACAAGAAAATTCAAATAAGACTTAAAAGAAAACCAGAGCCCACGCTAGGGACGGATAGTTGTAAGTTTCGTCTATCCTTTGTCTATGTAAAAAAAACTTTCTATTAATATATAATGTTAAGTATATTTAATAGGGTGCGATGTGTAAGTAAGTGAATAACAATCATTTGTTGTGTATTCATGTTCAATGTATCACATCTCGTATCTTTTGGGGAGGAATACCCTCAAAAGGGTGTCACATTAGTCGCGTAATCATTTGTATATATGCTTTTAGATGTGATGATTTCTTTGTAAACGAGTGTTTAGATTTGGCGATTTCTTTGTAAAAGACGATTAGATTTGGAAATCTCAGGTAATTATGGCGTTTAGCCCTTGTGCATCCCTGTTAAAAGGGCGTTTAGCTCTTGTATGTTCAAACGAGCGTACAACGTTAGAAGTCATTCAAATCAATAAGAGGTTGATTAGTGGAGTAGCTGGTGTGTTATGGGTGAAAGTCTTCAAATCACCCCCTATTTCTATTCAATTGAGTTACGAATCCAAAATTGGACTGGTGTTAGCTACTGACAAAATAGTACTATTATTTATCATAAGCCAAATAAGAAATGCACAAAAATAAAAGCTAGTACATGTACTGTCACACAACTAGATATAGAAAACAAATAACTTTCTGTTTTCTGTGATTTTTTACATTGATTTCCAGTACAATCAGCACAAACCCAAGAAACTTCCTCATCCCTATCTTCATCCTTAATTACAAGTGTACCAGACACATCACTAATGATAGCATATCTCCTTATGATCATGTGTTGTCTTGTATCCATCATCATTACTGATCAGTTGCTTCACTTCTTCAAGTTCACTATGCAATGAGCTTTCATAAACATTATTCAAATTGTACCCTTTTGGTTTCTGATCAGTGTAGTTCATGTGGTAGATCATGAAACTCTGACTTTGATCTCCAAAACCCTTAAGAGAAAATTGATCGTCTTGCTTGATCTGGTCATACTTCTGTTGCTGCTTATGATGATGATTTTCACTACAATTTCCATAGCTCATTTGACTTAAACAACTCCCACCTTCAGAAGAAGAACCAGTTGTACTCACCTCATGATAACCTTCATGATCACCACTTCCAAACATGAGCATTGGGTGGTTGTACATGCTCTGATGATCCTCCTGAAACCCTAAATAGAAGCTACTATCATTGTTGTTGGTGATCAAACTATTTGGTAGTGGTTGGGCTGATGAGAGATTATGTGTAAAGTTGATTTGATCTTGAACAAGGGTGGTGGTTGCTAGGAGAGTGTTGATAATATTGTTACTCAAGTTCATGAAGTTAGGGGTTGTGTGAGTGTAAAATGGTGAAGAATTATTGGTCAAGAACAGGTTTGATGTGTTTGGTGTTGGTGATTGGAGGGGTAAAGATGGAAAAAAAGAAGGAAACATAGCCAAAAGCTTCTTCTTGAGCTTGGTGTTCCAGTAGTTTTTGATATCATTATCAGTCCTTCCTGGTAGATGAGCTGCTATTGTTGACCATCTACATAGATAATTAATTCCAAAGATTTAAATCATAAAATGAAATACAAATAATAAAAACCTTTATTATTAATCAACTGTAGGATACAACGCGGATCATTACAAAAGAAACCTAATTAAAATACGGTAACGAATAATGACAAAAGAATCAAACCGTATCATATCTTCTAAATATATATGCTATAGTCATAATTACAAAAGAAACCTAATTAATATACGAAAGTAATGAATAATGACAAAAAAATTAAACCGTATCATATCTTCTAAATATATATGCTATAGTTATAGTAGAGATAATTACAATAAATTCTAACTAATATATATTTATTATATTGTATATTGTATATTATATATATCAATAACACAGATTCTAATCATGAAACTAAACTGAAGAACAAATGTTTCCACCAATGAAAACAAGAATTAGTTGAATTAAATATGGAAGACAGATCAGATCAGACCATATCTAACTGATCAACAGGCATGCATTCATCCATAACTCTTAAAATTGCAGAATATTTTTCTAAAACATTGGTGACTGTTCATACATTCTCTCTCTTAGGTCTTGAATATGATGGGTAGCTAGTCAAAATTGGCTAAAGCAAAATCCAAGATTTGATGATAAGAAAGGTCAGTTTATATTATACCTGCTACCAATGTTAGCATACAAACTGAAAATGATCTTATCTTCATCATCAGTGAATTCACCATGTTTAATATTTGGCCTCAGATAGTTCAGCCATCTCAATCTACAACTCTTCCCACATCTTTTTAGACCTGAACAAATCAAATTCACCAACCACAAATATTTTGTTCCAAGAAACACATAGAAATGGAAGAAAAGTTACCAGCTTTTTGAGGGAGAGCAATCCAGTTACCACCAGTACCATATTTGTTAATGAAGTCCTTGAGTTTTGCATCTTCTTCATGAGACCATGGCCCTCTCTTTACATTTTCTTTGTCACAACATGGGGCCCTACCCATCTCTCTCTCTCTCTCTCTCTCTCTCTCTCTCTCTCTTCTGGTTGTATGTATCTCACTTAGAAATTGGCCTATTCAAGAATAAAATCTTTGTGTGGTGTTAAGAGACAATCATGTTTTGTGGGTCTGCAAGCTGGCATTATATATTGAGTGACTTGTGTCTTGATGGGGTCAGTAAAGAAATGTTTATTTAATAGAACGGTAACATAAGTCAATAGGATTAGGGTTATATAATAATGGTTTTTTAGATCATTACTAATAGAACCTCCCTTCACCCAAGTTTTCTTCTAATAAACCTTCTCCAAGAACACCAAATTCTAATGATTATGAATTCAGTTAAAAACCCAATAGAAAGTTATGAGCATTTGATAATCTCTCAAAGTTTCTTAAGTTATTATGAAAAAATAGATATGAATTTAGTTACTCTTTTGTATATCATACACACACACATTTGATTGAAGAAATAATATTTATTAGTCACTACCTAATTTTCGTTAAATTCCTTGCATTTGATTTTGATTAACTATTAACATAGAACAAAATGGTGTGGTAGTCAAAGGGAAGGAGTAAAGCCTTGCCACCTAGTCATTACCACTTACCTAGACTTTGAGAGCTTTGCTCTCCAAAACACAAAAGGGATGAGGTGATGAAAGGCAAAGAGGCTAAAATAGTCAAGTGGGGAGAGTGAAAGAAATGAGCAACGCCGTGCAAGATCTTGTCTTTGGGAGAGGCAACATCCACATGAAAGGTGGACGGGGTGGTGTGCAATGCGTGGAGAAGTTCCCCCTCTCATGCCCCCACACCGCACGCTCTAACATTAATCATCATTGACGACTCGTACATTAGCTTTTTATTCGCCAAAATTGTTCTTACACTTGCCTATTTATTCCAAATCAGCCACTCATTTGTCATGATGTTTAGGTTTTTTTTATGAAAGTTTACATATTCAAATTATTACTATGTTTATTGTTAATTATCATTACTACATGTGACTGAAGCCAATTAGAAAAAAAAATTATTAAGTGCGCCGTCATATATATATATATATATATATATATATATATTTATTGTACGATAAAATGACCGAATTAAATTAATAACATGTTAATTTTAATAATTTACATGATTCAAAATGTGTAATTTTACTTTAAGGAAATCATAAACATACACATTTATCGCAGATAAAAAGCCAATGTGTACATTTGGGATTTTCCCTTTTACTATTAGTTGGTTTGACTTCCTTCAAAATAATCAAGTAGATTCGGTGTTATTAGTAAAAGGGTTATTAGTTTAATAATCTTAAGTTTCACCTATTGGTTGATAAGAGTCCTAATTTAAAAAAATTCTCTCCAACAATCTCAACTTGCAAAAATTTGCCCCATCGATCTTTTTTTAACTGAGTTATAACGCAGTGAGTTAAGTGTGATGTGGCAGATGACGTGGACGCTTATGTGGCATGGCAGATGACTTGGCTACTTATGTGGCACCATCACCACCGGCGCTGACCAACATCCCTATCCCTACCACCACCATTAGCCACCACCGACCCCCACTACCACCCACCACCATCACCATCATTTATGTCTCTCTCATCTCTCTCGTTATTGTCATCCATCAACAAAATATTCCCTTTGACTTTCATCTAATTTTCTTCATCTGGGTTCATCTTAGTATCAATGATCCTGCTATCTATACTTACATTTTCACATGGGTTTTGCTTCAACTCAACTGAGTTCTTGCTATTCTATAATATATCATGGATACATGAATCTAATGTTCCTTCATACAACTTTAAATTTATAGGAATTCAATAGGTTTTTTGCTGATAAATCTTTATTTTAACAATGGGTTTTGTGTATTACAAAGAAGATAATGATGGAATTGCTTCTAATCCGGTAGGTTCACAGTCATTCGGGTGGGTTTATTGGTTGAGTGAATCAACTTTTAAAAAATACATGGGTGGATTGAAGAATTCATCATTAGAAACAAGTGGTAAAGTTTGAAAATGATGGAGTGGAGGTGGTGATGGTGACGGAGGTTTGGGGTGGCAGATGATGGAGGTGGTCGGAGGTGATAGTGTTTTTCCGGTAGTGGCAGACGATGGATGGATGGTGGTGGAGGTGATCGGAGGTGATGGTGGTAGATGGTGGCGGGCGATGGTGGTAGATGGTGGTGGTGGAGGAGGAGATGGAGGTGGCGGTGGTGCCACATAAGCAACCAAGTCAAAAATAACAAAGTTTTGTCCACGTCATCAACCATGTCAGTAAAACAACTGACTAGGTTATAACGCAGTTAGCAAAGGATCGATGATGACCAAATTATTATAAGTTGGAATTGTTGAAGGCAATTTTTAAATTAGGAGACCAACAGGTGACATTTAGGATTATTAGAATCCAATAATCCTTATTAAAATTTAATTTTACATGGTTTTCTCCACTACTTATTTTATCTCGGTAATATTTTCCTTATAAGTGCTCAAAATAATTATTAGAGATGGTTTTTTATCGGTAATGTTTTCGTTATAATTAGTGCTGAAAATAATTATAAAAATGGTTTGATGAATGAAAAATAACTCTAATCATTCTTAAAGTAATTAATTAAAATCAAATTAAATAGTGACTTTCTTAAGGGGACGGATACTGACCATTTTTTTAATGTACACATTCATTGTTTTCGTGTTTTGTTTCTAGCCTTGTTAATTAAATACAAATTCAAGGTAATAGCCAATAGGACAAAATCGGTATCAAATAATCAATTAAATTTAAATACCAATTAACAATATGTTATTAAGTTCAATTCCTTAATGTATGATGTAGCATACAGGTTAATGATTTAAAATTGTACAATATCTCAAATTGTATGATGAATCACATATGGTTAGTTTTACAATAAGATTGTTTTTATATAAATTTAGTTAATAGATTATTAAGAACTTGATATACCCCAATTTTCATTTTCTTTAACAAACAATACGAAATCTACGAGGACAGGTTTAAATTAGGAGCAAATTTTTATAAACAAATATACTATTAAAAAGAAAGAACTAAAAACTGTATTTCAAAAGAATAGTATAGAGTAAATGATAAAAAAATACAGGTCAACAAAAATTTCAATCTCATGACCGTGTATATAGTTTTGATTTGGGTCATCCATGTTCTTCCTGATCTCGCCTCTATATATATACTAGATTATAAACCCATGTATTATATGGATTTAAAGATAGAAATCATTTAACTTTACAATGTTTGTACAATTTTACACAAGTGAATTATTTTTATACATACACCAATTTACATAACTTAGATATTCTTTTTCTTTGTCGGGAAGCAATGAAAGTATGCGATCATTTAATTTCTGTACAACTTGGTTCGTAGCAAGTATGACTTTAATGTTCAAATTTGTTGAAATAATAGTAATGGTAAATATTTTATGGTATGTTAATAGAAAAGGTAAACCACTATGCTTTGGTAAAGTTAAAATTGTTACCAGTGATGATGTTTATAAATTGCCATTTAGGTGAACATGGATAGCTTGAGATTAATTGCTAATCGAAAAGGTAAGAAGCTATGCTTTGGTAAAGTTAAAATTGTTATCAGTTGTGATGTTTATAGATTGTCATTTAGATGAACATGGATAACTTGAGAGTAATTGTTTTTTGAATTTTGAAATCCTAATATGCGTATTGATAATAGATCTGGAAATTAGAGTCCTAAATACAAAGTTGAAGATGTTCTTTGATTGATTGAACTCGTGAATAACCAAAATTAGGGACATGAGAACCTAATTACCTTTACATCATTTAAATATTGAAGTTGTTTACAATACAATATATTAATGATAATAATATTAGATATTAATATGATAAAGAGTAAAGTACAATTTCAATCCCTGGGTTTACACCCAATCACATATACAACTCCATTTAAAAAAACGAACAACCAAGTCTATATGGTTGTCGATTGCATTCAATCAAGTCCCCCATCAAACTTTTGGTAGTCTAACTTTTGGATTATGATTAAAAGACCATAATACCCTTAAGGGACCGAAATTGCAATACGAATAAGTCATATCCCCACTATAGTCTCTACAACATCTAACCCACCACCACAATCTCAGACACTACTTACCATCACCACCACCAACAACCACCTTCTGCTACCATCGCACCACCCGCCTCTCCACCTCCGAAGCCCACAACCACCCGCCTCTCTGTTTTAAGGCAACAACATTTAGGGTGATTTGACACGCGCATTGTTTGTAGCTCCCGGTTTTTGTATCTCTTGTCTTGAAGAACCTTTTTAATGGCCAGCTTCTCCCGTTTCTAAACACTTCGCCTGAAACACAACTCCAAATGACTCGTGCCCAACAACGCGCTCCGCCATGTAATTAATCTTCTGCACCAAATTAGAAAAAAAATTCATCAACAACGGTTTGAAGAAAATTTTAATACTAGTCCAAAAGATATTATTTGCATAATTGAAATTACCTGGTTTGGCTGAACATTTCTTTTGTCGATCATTGTTACGATTATATGTCCTGTCTCTGTCCCGTTTCCATCAACTTTTGTAGACTCCATTTCCTAATGGTAAGAAATTAAAATTCGTATATGTTGGTAGAATAATATAAAGAATTTGATAACCCTCTGTCATCCCTAATTTTCATATCATTCATCTCATCAGACAACTTTTCAGCTACAGCCGCATTTTTGATGCAGCTAACTCCAGTTGTAGCTACCGCACTCGCAGAAGCCATCTGTGTGGTAATTAAATTTTGGCAAATGTTTTTCAAGCTATATAATCTTATCTGCAATGAAACAGTGGTAATATTTATTAAACCACTTTCAAATTAAAGTAATTTGTGGACATTAAATTTTAATCTAAAAAGTTCTACAAGTTTCCGGTAAATATAACAAAAGCTTTTATAGTATGTAATAACATACCAAAGACTTGTCTTTTACATGTAGCCAACTATCACAATGTTAAAATTGAAACCATGTAACTCTTTATGAAAGAAGGTGCGAGTTCCCGATGATAGTTATAAGTAGTTATGTAGTTGTGATATGTATATAAATATACATGTCTTTCGTGATAAAATAAATCACCTTTATTATTGATTTTGTTAGAAATATACTAGAAATAGACTTAATTTAGTTTATTTTTTATTTTCAGAAGACGACTTAATTTAGTTGTGTCTGAGAAACATGCCTCATGCCTTGCTCCTAACGATTGATCCGGTTAAAATGGCTAGGCATGAACCATGCCTTGCCTACAACAGCTATGAATAAGTGTCTGGGCCTCCATAATAATTTGCTCAATTCTTTCCTCTTCTCCCACAATACACTTTTCTTTTACCCGTCTTTTCTAATCATTATAATAATTAAGATTAGTAAGAACAGTCAATAAGTGTAATCAATCTTGTGATGATTAATAATCTTTTCAAGTTTAGTGAAAACTGTCTTGATGGCCATGGTTCTTCTGGGTGGTTGGCAGAAGCAAACCCCTTGATTAGAAGTTAACTAAAACAAGCTATGGATCAACAAAAGGTGTGTGTGTTAATGACTTTAAGTACTTACTACATATTGAAAAGTGAGTTTTCCAAATCCCTAAAAATAAACCAATAATTTAGTGTTGCCGCTAGCACGGAACATTAATTTTTCTATGTCTATGTAGAGTCAAACATGTTGATGCCTCGAAAGAGGGATAAAGGTTTTAGTATGGGACTTTGGGTTTGGGAAAGGTTTGCCAAAACGTGGAGATAATGTCAAGACGCCGAGGACTTGGTTTATATTATCGTCACTACTCTTGGGCATGGCTGTAAAAATCTCGACTAGTCTCTGTTAGTCGTCGATTAATCACTAATCGGAGATTCACCGATTAATCACTAGGCGGTCAATGGCGGTCCTATTCTAGCCAAATTTTGGCCATGTCACGGCCAAATTTTGACCAAACCTTATAAATTCCCGTTAATTACTTGAACGAATAGGGCAATGAGGGATTAAAATATCTCTACTTTAAAAATTATATATAAAAATCCAGATTCAATTAATTATTATAAATCCCAATTAATCGCTAGTCGGTACTCCACCAACCGAATAGCGCCTAGTGATTCTTACAACCCTGCTCTTGGGGAGATAACACAAACCAAGAGGTCTATAGTAATTGGTCGTGTAAACCCCTTTTGGTATTTTCTTACTTAATACTAAACCACAATGGTATATAGTTTCCCTGTTGATTCAGCAGTATCGTTGTGGTTTGATCCAACCTTGAGGGGCGTTTCCTTGCTGATTTAAACCGATATGGTCGAGTGTGAGAGAGTCCCTAGAGAAAAAACTCCACAAATTATAGCATTAGTAGAATACAACTTCTCGCTTCAAAAACGAGCTCTTGTGATCTATGATAAGTTTAAGTTAATGAAACATCAAGAGGTAACAAAATACCCCAAACACCCCTTTTCTTATCATAGGTTACAAATCTATCTTTTCTTTTATTTTATTTTTATGAGCCTCAAACTTAACATTCACTTTTGAATTGACTTGACGTTGATGTCAACTCGGTTTTAAAAGTCGTTGTATCCTTGGAAGACTTCAGTATATTACCATTACCATGTTACACCAATGATGATTGCACTTGCCTAACATAAAATGTAAAGTGATAATATCTTATCGTGTTTCAAAATATTAAAAATTGAACCAGTGTATAGATCAGCTAAAAATATACCCTTTTTATACATTCCAGCTCACGTCAAGCTACACCAATAGAATAAACTTCGGCGGAAAAACCATCCACAATAACTTAGTCGGGAGTTGTTTCCAAACCCTAGGGTTCATTGATTAAGTCGGCTTTTTTTATCAAATTTTGTCCAGGTACGCTTTCTTTAGTGTCATTCTCCTTTATTTAATAAACAAGAAAAATGCAAGTCAAACTTCGATATGCAATTAATTATAGCCGTGTAGGTTCTTCACATTCTATTCTGTTCTTTTTTTTTTTATCAATCTAATTTATTTCTATATTGTTGTTTGCCATAGGACTCAATTACTCAAACCCTCGACATGTTAGGACATCTTAGAGAGAGACCTCCTTTTGCCATAGACTCAAACCCTTTGGTTCAAGAAAAATGCAAGTCAAACTTGGATATGCAATCAATTACAGCCATGGAGGTTCGATATTCTATTTAGTTTTTACATTTTCTTTAAACATCAATCAAATCTACTTAATTTATATAAGAGTGTCTATATGATACCGTTATCGTAACAAATTGAATCGTTGCCGACCAAACAACACTGATACTGATACAAGTATTTGTTTTTATGGTTTTCAATTGATGTAAAACACACGTCGATTGTTATACCGAGCGTCGGTATCGTACTGGTATTGCAGTAAACCGAACCTATAATGATCGAAAACCCGCCACGAAGCATGAGGAAATCCCACTAGTACATCATTGTTTGTCATATGATACGAACTCTCGACATTTTAAGAACGAAATCTTATTTTACACATATTAATACCGTTAGAACAAAGTTATTTTTTTCGTATCTGTCTAACTTTTCTTTTCTTGATATAAAAGGTATATAGCCTATGTGTTTAGAATTGTTTGGATAATCCAAGTGGGCTAATTCAACCCACCTAGTTCTTTATTCTTTCCATTACGTTATCCTTCCTGGACATTATTATCTCCAGTAGGGGTCTCTTCTTATTTGAGAAATGTATCATGAAAACACGTACAATTAAACTTCAGAACAAATTCATTAATAGCTTTGACAAAGTTTTAGCAAAACAGACTCTTTGTCAAACTATATGCCTACTCCTTCTAACTACAATTTTATTTTTCTGTAAATATTAACTTAGTCAAATCACAAATGTCGATCATTTAAATATGTTTATGAATTAAAGTTATTTAAGTTTTAAAATTATCATGAGTTGTTTTAAGGGTGTTCTAGTCATTTAGGTATTTGATTGGTGATCAAAATTTCATGAAAAAATAAGTAATTATAGACTAGAATCATACTAAATGATTACTTCAAATAACAATTAAAATATACTAGCTCTTAAAGGTAACTTTACATATATTAAACAAGTTCTCTTAAGTGTTTAAATAAAACCACACAAACTCAAACTCTCAAAGTCTTTTTTTTTTTCTTGAAGTTATTCAACTTTCATTTATTGTTTTGATTATATGTAATTTGTTTTCTGAAAAAAATAAAATTTAATCTTTCTAATTTGATTTAAATTTGACAATGATAAAACTTGGTTGCTATTTAATGAATTTTCCTCTTCATTGTTACCTCTTATATCAAGTTATTTGAAGAAAAATAATCATTTATTAATTAGTAATCAAGATTTATATATATTTCATTTGTCTCACTTTAATTTTGAAAAAAATAACATTTGTAAAAAAAAAACATACATTGGAGCATCTATATTTATAGTGACTTTAAAGGAAAACAAAAACTTTAAGTAACTTTTTGTGAAATCCTTGATGGTTACTATTGAAAGTTTTTTCTTTTCTAATCTAAAAATAGATAAATAATTATTTATTTTATTCATGGTTTATGATTTATGCTTTTCAAATGCATGGAATATTTCTTTTTATATAGGTACTGTATTTTTTTTTAAAGGTGTGAATTATTAGTGAATGTCGGTAGATCTAGCATATGTTGTCTTAACCGGGTCCGTGCTAGAGAGCTCTCTCACACAATAAATCCTCAATTTAAACCCTCAATAAGAAACCGTTATCACCCAGACTCGAACTTGAGACCTGGAATGAAAAACTCACCTGGACCCACCATAAATGGAAATTAAATACCCGTGATCACCACTAAAGCACTAGTGATAGGCATTAGATAGTTAGCGGGGACCCAATCCTTTTTGCCGATATCATATTTCAAAATTCAAATCTCCGATAAATTTTTTAGTCACCAAAATTAATCAGTAAATATAAACAATGGTAATTAAATCAACAATATGTCGATGAGAAACTATTGACAACTTCCCATGTGTCATCACCTGAAAATATGATAGGTAATACGACAACATCAATGCCAACATAATATACATCTCACTACAGAGATTCAATGTCCAATAAAAATATGCCTAAGCACACACATAAAAATTCAATCAAAATTGAGCTGAAAAATGGCACTATTGGTGCATTTATGAACATTTAATCAACTTGGGAAGAAAAAAATAATACCTGATTAGTACATACATTAAATATCCATTAAATTTGAGCTGAAAAAAGTAACATTTGTGGTAACTATATAAATATTTAAACAACCTGAGAAAAGGAAGAAAGAGATTAAAATATGGTGTCATTGTCTAAATTTATAGGTGTCACTTGATATAGAAATCTAATATATAGAAACTTTTTTTTACGAGTGTCACGATGTTGAAAGCTATAACATAAGTCCGGCCTTGGTGGCGGTTTTAATTTTCAAATTATTTTCTCATAATCGTTTACAATATAAAATCATTGTTTGATATAATCCAACTTAAACTATTCAAAATTTGGATAAATATATGTAATTTCATGACATAGGCACATGCACGTTTGTTATTTTGATAATAACAATCGTATGAGCATGTATTACTAATATGAAATAGAGTTATTCTATATGTTGATACAAAAAGATGTTCAACAACATGAAAGGGCACTCAAATGACTGAGCCATACAATCAAGATATACGGTCAATATCAGTCAAACCGTAGCATCTAGTGTGGCATGATGATATAGAGTTCAACAATGATAAGGCTATCGGTGTAGGGGTCGGCTACGGGCCGTCAAGCTCCATCCACACCGTCCCCACCCGGATCGTCCCGTCTTCAACGTCTTTCTCTTGCCGCTCGCGACAGGCTATTGCTTTATCCAACACACACAGACACACATATACCTACAGATGTATATATAAAGAGGCTCATCCACACACCCTAGGCCCATCCCTCACACCTGCTCCACACACCCTAGGCCCATCCCTCACACCTGCTGATGTAGACACCTATGTGACGGATCATCCTCAAGGGACTATCCTCCTCCACACCCAGTAGCCTAATATTCAAAAAACTAAGAAACAGATTTCCCATGATTAATGGCAGGTCAAACTATGGATTGACCTTTACACTTTTTGTAAAGAACAATGATATGAACAACAATGTAGCGACAGAACGTGAGAAAACTCTTATTAAACCAACCCAAAAACTCTCCCCAATACCTGAGATCTTACAAATATTAAGATCTCTAAAACAACACAAGATACAACAATACAGTTATGATTATCCACTGATAATCATCAATCTCAAGAATACAATCTCTCTAACGGATGAGAGATGATCCAACGAACAATGAACAACAAACCCTAATCGCTACAAGAGTAAAAGTCAGAGAGAAGTGGAGTATGTGAAGTAATTAATTTGCACAGTGTCATCCATCTCTTTTATACCAACACGCAACGATATTTCATCCAGGTCCCTGTAACGTTTCATCCAAGACCCTGAACAAAACCAGAATATGATTTGAACCCTCAGCATTACACCAATATTACAACTAAGCCCCTCAACATAATAAACCTGCATATAACACTTGTAACAACTTGTAAGAATAGTTATAACAGTTATAACAAACCAAACAACTTATAACAACATATGAATGACATTATTCAACATCCCCCCATCATTCAAATGTGAAACTAGTTAACAAGTCCCAACTTGTCACAAAAGTTCTCATGTTGAGTAATACTCAACCCTTTTGTGAATACATCAGCAAGTTGATGTTCAGAATCAACTTTCTCAGGTTCAATCACACCTGCAGTTACTTTCTCTCTCAAAAAATGTAGATCAATTTCAAAATGCTTGGTTCGTTCATGAAATACAGGATTTTCTGCTATTGAAATTGTAGATTTACTATCACAAAATACTTTAACAGGTACAACAACATTAAGTTTCAATTCTTTTAAAACATTCATTATCCATAACAATTCACATGTAACAGAACACATAGCTCTGTATTCAGCTTCGGCAGTAGATCTTGACACAATGCTTTGTTTTTTGCTTTTCCAGGAGACCAAAGAGTCTCCTAAGAATACACAAAAACCAGTCACAGACTTCCTTGTGACCAAGCACTTTGCCCAATCCGAATCTGCATAACACTTTAATCTAAAATCATCACCTTTTTTAAAATTCAAACCTTTCCCAGGTGATAACTACCTTAATAATCTTAAGCCGATTCGTAAATGTACTTCCAATGGTGCATGCATAAACTGACTCAGATACTGAACATCATAACTAATATCTGGCCGAGTTAAAGACAAATAAATTAACTTTCCAATCAGCTTTTGATATCCGGATATCTTCTCTAGTTTTTTATGTGTAGTTTTGGTCTTAGATGCTATAATATGACTTTGTTCAATAGGTGTTTGAACAGGTTTACAACCTAAATAGCCAAACTCATTTAAGAGCTCTAGACAATATTTATGCTGATTTAAACAAATACTATCTTTATCATACAAAATTTCGATACCTAGAAAATATCTCAAATTACCTAAATCTTTATTTGAAATTTTTAAAAAAAAAAATCTTTTATTCTTCTTATTTCCTCATTATTGTTCCATGTTATAACAATATCATCAACATAAACAAGTAATACTATAAACACATCCGACCTAGACAAACTAAACATAGAATGATCACAAACACTTTGAATAAAGTCAATACTTAACAACTCACTGGTTAATTTTTCATTCCACTTTCTAGGTGTTTGTTTTAGTCCATGAAGAGATTTAACAAGTTTACACACTTTTGTTTCTTTTTCTGAGTAATATCCTTGAGGCAATGACATATATACATCCTCAGTAATGGAACCATACAAGAAAGCATTATTAATATCAAGATGATATAAGCTCCAATTATTTTCAACAACTAGACTAATAATAATCCTAATTGTAACCATTTTCACTACAAGAGAAAACGTTTCTGTAAAATCGATGCCTTCTCGTTGTTTAAAACCTTTGGCTACTAATCTAGCCTTATATCTTTCAACCTCACGATTAGAGTTGTACTTTATTTTATAAACCCATTTACATCCAATGGGTTTTCTACCAACAGGTAGATCAACTAATTCCCAAGTCTTATTTCTAAACAGGGCTTCCATTTCAAGGTTCATTGCCTCAACCCACTTGGGGTCTTTAGCAGCCTCACTGAAGCTGTTGGTTAACAGACTTGTTTAAACTTGACACATATTCTCAACAGACAAACACGAATAGTTCACAGATTTATTAATATCATATTTGACTTTTCCATTTAAAACAAACCCATCAAATTTCTTTGGAACAGAAGTAATCCTATAATACCTCCTAACACTAGGCAAGTTTCTCTTAGACGGGTTGGTCTCAACATGTGAAGTGTTAGTGTCCTTAACCCTACCATGATCTTCATCACTACTACTAAAAAACCTAGGGTTCTAAGGACTGACCTTGCCTAGGAGTGGCGGCTGTTGAAGTATGATCACGCTGTTGATCATCACTTGTAACGCCTCGCTTTTTTGTACTTTCCTTAATTAGAAAGTGTAATCGTATTTTTATTTATAGAAACTTGTATTCGTATCGCATTCGTATTTCTTTTCCTCAATTTTGTAATCCGAGACTTTGATCGTAATAAAAATTCGTACTTGGTATATACTTGTCATACATGCATTCAATCGTTTAATACGTGTTTACATACAAACCGATACTTGTTATACGTGCAAATACTCATACAATCATACTTGATACTCAAAAAATTCTTACATATACGTTATACACTTTAATACATGCAAAAATGACAAGTTATAGCCTGAAATGAAAGATAAACTAAGTTCAAGGACTAAAAATGGCATAATCCGCAAATTCTTGTTTCTAGCTCATGGATTGGGCAAAAGTGTGTTTGTTGGATGTGTGTTTCTTGCATTTAATACTCACCTAACTCAACCTCCAAACCTCAACTATAAATACCCACCTCCTCCCACACTCATTTCACACCTCAACACTTTTCTCTCTCTCTCTCTCTAAAGCTCACTATCAATCAAGAAAGTTCAAGACTTTCAAGATAACTCGGTGTTCCTCCAACTATCCAAACCCTTCACGGAATACTTAAGTGGAAGCTTGCAAAACCATGAGTGCACTTGACCCATTTCCCTTTTACAAAATTTGGGTTGTAACATGTTAACTTACAAATTACACCAGTACACACACTACATGCTTTATACGCTCGATCCGTTATACATGCTTATTGTTATGCTTAGGTTCATGCTAAATTCATACATCCCTATTGTCATTAACTTAGCTAGCCCCAACTTAACATATATAGCGTTATAGTAGTAGGACACCGCCCGTCGGGGTATTGTTAAGCTTTAAGCTGATTCATTCCAAATTCATACTTTAGTCTCGTTACTTCGTGTGACGAGGGACACATTCATTCTTGTGGACACTTGGGTTGGACAATTAGTATTGCATGCTAGCCTACCTTGTATACAATTCCCATGTGGATTTGAGTAAACTCTTTTATACTTATGCTACGTACTTAAACTTGTGTACTCGCCAATACTTTTGTATTGAACTATACTTTTAACATGTTACAGGTTGATGATGATGCTTATGACAAATCTAGTAGGGACGACATAGAAACGTATCTAGAACGTTAGGCTTTCAAGTTGTAATTTTGTTTAAGTTGTTGTATTTTGATTTCTGTTGTAATTGACAATTTCATATATGAAATGAACGAGTTTTTATTTAAATATTGTCGCAAATAGTGTTATGATGCATTAAGCAATCTATTTCGTCTCACTTCGATGTTTCCGCCATTGGTTAGGGTGTGACATCACTAGACACTTCTTGAGTACCTAAATCCCCCTCTTCATCAATGGGAGAATACACTCTATTACTTGCTGAAACTTCGGATGGTAATGTTTCAAAACAGCCAAAAAAATTAATTGATCCAAACCAGAAGTTACACATAGTTGTTTTTCATTTATATCTTTGCATTTGAAAGGATATATATTTTCATAAAATTTAACATCTCTTGAATATAACTCAATTTTATCATCCAAGTTCCACAACTTATACCCTTTCTTTATATTAGAATATCCAATTAATACACAGTTATTTGCTCTATAAGAAAACTTATTTGACTCATTTAAAACTATACTAAAAGATAAACATCCGAAATTTCTTAGCTGACTAAGAGAGGGTTTAAAGCCATGCACTAATTCAAATGGACTCTTACCTAGAAGCATAGAAGAGGGAATTCTGTTAATTAAATAAACAACTCTTAATACACAATCTAACCAAAATTTAAAGGTAACCTCCTTGGAACAGTAAGGACCTAGCCATGTTTAAAAGATGCATATGTTTCCTTTCCACCACACCATTCTGTTGTGGTGTATAGGTACAAGTTGTTTGATGTAAAATACCCTTTTGTTTACAAAAACTATTCATTTATGTGTTAACAAACTCAGTTCCGTTATCACTTCGAAAACACTTTATGTTTTTCTTGAACTGTGTTAACAACAATTCATAAAATGTAGTAATATTTTCAAACACTTCACTTTTATTTCTTAACATATAACACCAAACAGTTCTAGAGTAGTCATTAACAATACTTAAAAAATATTTAAACCCTTCTCTACTCACAACCTTATAAGGTCCCCAAACATCTAGGTGAATTAATTCTCCAAGACTTTTAGTTTTATGTTCACTTAATGGAAAAGGAACCCTAACTTGCTTTGCCTTATGACAAACCTCACAAGACACATCATCAACTACACCAATATCAAGAGTTTCTTTTAAAATGGCTAGGACCTGTTTTGAGGGATGCCCCAGTCTACTATGCCAAAGATTAAGACTATTTACACTACTAAAACACATATTAGCAGAATTACCATTATATTAACAAAGAACAACCCATTATGTTTTTACCAATCAACAGGACTTTCTTTGAATTCAAATCCTAAATACAACAATTATTTTCATCAAACAACACAGTTACTTATTATCTCTTGCAAGTTTATGAACTGATACTAAGTTAACATTATAATTAGGAATATAAAAAACATCAAACAAAATAACACCAATAGCAAGTTTTATGTTTCCTATTTTAGTTACTTTAGCATTTGTTCCATTCGGATGAGAAACTTTAAGATCATAACCAGACACATCTACACAATCATACATGTCTCTATCAGTCATAACCATGTGCTAATTAGCACCAGAATCAATGACCCAAGTATAACTGAACTCATGATTAACAGTACTAGAACAACTCAGATAACTACTACACATATTCGTTAACATAAAATTATTTTCAATATTCGCTGACTTACCTCCCATGTTGGACACAGAATGCTCAAAACCAGTTTTATCTATCTCGTTCACTAGACTAAGAAGTTTGGGAATCTGTTCAGAAGTAAAAGGCATAACAGGAGTACTAGACGACACATTTGACTTTCCATTATTAAAACTATTATTACCCTTATTCCCTGAATTTCCAACCCTTCTTTTAAACCCTGGTAGATAACTAATTATTTCAAAACACCTATCAACAGTATGTCCTAACATATTACAGTGTGTACATTTCAAACTAGGATTAGACCCCTTAAACACTCTCTTTTTTGCGTCAAAAGAGTGATTAGTTTTTGACACAAAAGAAACATTTTGACTCTTAGAACCACTACTGGATAACCTATGAGACTCTTCTATGGAAATGACTGAAAAAGCAACCTTGACAGTAGGAAGTGGTTCCCTAGTTAACAAATTTGTTCTAACCGGCTGATATATATCATCAAGACCCATTAAAAACTGCATAAGTTTTATTAAAGTAGTGAAATCATTATAATCTGTTGCTGCCTTACATGAACATGAAGGCAGTTGTACCATTGCATCAAATTGTTTCCACATTGTAGTTAACATTGTTATAATACTCAGCTACTGTACTACCATTTTGAGAAATATTATTTATCCTTTTATACAAATCATAAACAATTGAACTATCAACCTTGTCATAGGTCTCTTTCACACTATAGAAAGAAGCATTTACCGTATATTATGTAGGTAACCTCATGCATGATATATATGTATCGGAGTTTAAGTTACACATTAACATGATCATATACCCCTTGAAAAATATATATTATAAAGGAGATTCTATATTTGCAACATAAATGGTGTTTGTGAAATTCATTGTAATATGATATCTACATTCTAACACTTGTGTTGCAATTGTAAATGTGATCTTATGTTATATATCATAATAGTGAGAAGATTGAGTGGTGATCAGTACCATATGTCCATATTAATGAGACTACCAACGGTGATCGCTACCATATTAATGAAACAAATGAGCTGTGATCATGAATCCCAACCATGTTAGAGGGGTGGGGCCGTATACGTGATGGCACGTGGTGGCTGGTGACCACGGTTGGAAAATATAACGTATCAACTCTATCACGCGTTGAAGATGAGGGGGTGGCTGGTGACCGACGCATTTTTGAACGTTGGGGAGGGCTTTTGGATTGTTTGAGGATTTAATTAAAAAAAAAAAACCCTTTAAACACTATATATAGCCCATTCAATTTAACTTCTTAAATCCACAAAAAAATATCATCTCTACACTCTACCAAAAATGGAATTTCCAACTGATACGTTTCCGCTAGACACTGATAGCTCTTCGTCTTCCGACGATGGCACACTTGAATTTTTCGAGATGGCGTACAACGAGCTTGAAAGTTTGAGCTGACCAAAGAAGCAAATGGTTAATCGTGATCGTATAGATGCCAACGAAGTGTTAATGAATGATTATTTTGTGGAAAATCCGGTCTACAATGAGGAAACATTTAGGAATCGATTTCGTTTACCGAAAGAAGTATTTTTTAAAATTGTAGGAGACATCGAAGCAAGCAAAGAATGGTTTCAAGAACGTTACGAAGAGAGGGGCAAACGAAGTTTCACGCCGATACAAAAATGCACATCTGTCATTCGCCAACTAGCGACAGGTAACCCTCCCGATCAATTCGATAAATACTTAGCTATGTCGGCAAGAACTTCACGTGAATGTTTGCAATTCTTTTGTAACGCGATCATTAAATTGTATGGCAAAGAGTTTCTACGTAAATCCACGAGACACGGCATCACACGTATTTAGGCCGCACATGAGGCTAGATGGCATTTTCCAGTGATGCTCGGTAGCATGGATTGTACACATATCGAATGGAGAAATTGTCCAAGAGAGTTGCGAGGGGTGTATGTTAGGGGTGACATCAAAAGACCAATCATCATACTTGAGGCGGTGGCGTCGAATGATTTATGGATTTGACATTTGTATTTTGGTGTTCCTGGTTCAAACAACGACATCAATATTTTGTACGCATCGCCGTTGTTTCAAAGTGTAACCTTCTGTCCATTTATGGTTAACAGAAGATATTACAGACGAGGCTTTATTCTTGTGAAAGCTCTTTTATTTCCTGTCGAGGTTTAAGAAAAAATGTTCAAGAGGTTGCAAGAATAGGCTAGAAAGATGTTGAGAGGGTTTTTGGTGTTTTAAAGGGTAGATGAGGCATACTAAACCAACCGGTTCATACAATGAGTAAAAAAACAATCCATGGCATAGTATATGCACATATGATATTGCACAATATGCTAGTTAAAGAAGATAGCTGTGCAATATCTCTAGATTGGGTACCGGATCCTCCCACACAAGCTCTCGTTTCCGAAAATATCCAACAAAACTTACGCAATGAAGAACTTCACTTTCGATTGACATATAATTTAATTGAACTTGTAAGTTCTTTAGGTTTGGTTTCCGGATTCAGACGAAGAGTAGGTTTTCAATATGTAGCTTTTTATTTTCAAATGTTTTTTTAAGTTGTAACCTAAAATATGTCTAGGAATATTGTTTTTTATTTAAATGAAATTATTAATCTTAATTCATTATTAAACAAATAAAAAAAAGATTTCCATCACTAGTGATGGGCACCCCCACTAAATCCATCACTAGTGATAGAATTTGGGTTGATGATGTGATGTTTAATGATTGAATATGATGAGTGATTGCTAGTGGAGCACCCCCATTCCCTTAATAGTACATAGAGAACTGACCACTATCTAAATGGTGTGAAAATTATAAAGGTCACTGATACCTTAACTAATGAAACTTTTATGTGAAGATAAACCCGCACTGGATGCCAAAAACCGAATTTGATATGGGTTGGTTAAGAACCACTTGAATCATTATAAATATTTTGTTTGTGTTGTGATCTTTCTTGATTTCAAAACTTGTTACATATATTCTTTCATCATATCAGTTCTTTACAATAAATTTTTACAAACTAGGAAAAAGGGTCTTTTTCTTTTTTTAAAAAGCCCATTAGAAAACATCACCAGATCATTTTTTTGGGAATTAAAGTTGGGTGATCAACTAAGGTTGCCTATATTTAATGTCATGTGAATATTAGAAAGTGCCAATCGAAACCAAACGAAATTCTATTGCCGACAAACGAATTAACCAATAGGTTCAAAAGGTGATGAGTTGTGTGTTGAGCACGTCATTATATTCATCAAGATTAAAAGGCACAAGGAAGGAGGGTGTCGATAGTCAAGACAGGGACGTCTGAATCAAATTTCAACATTGTGTGTGTATGTTCATTGAATTTTCTATAATAGTCATCACATCTACATATAAATATGGTTTCGTCTCCCTACATATATATAGGAGCTACAATATTCTTTCATTGTCCTTTAATTTCTAAAACTCAAAACTAAAAATAGTACTTGTTTAGGATTACCATAATATGAAGACTAACTCATAAAATTACTAGACGGGCTACAAAAAAAAAGTGAAATTAAAACAACTTTTGAACCGTTTGGAGTTAGCCTCATCCCTCTTTCTTCCACTTTACTAACTGTCCTAGTGTGCGAAGTTAATCATGAGTAGGAGTCACGCGAATTGTAAATTAAAACGAAAATAACTTTTGAACCGTTTGGAGTTGCACACCTTATAATACAAACGTAACTGTGTCGCAGACTGGATATCCGACAGCTTACCGACCCTCAGACCCAATTTCTTTGTTTGGAGCATTGAATTTGATATTGCCATTTCTCCAACGATATAACCTTTTGATTGATTTCATTTCATTTGTAGAACGCGTAAATGTTGTTAGATATTATGTGTATATTTAACTATCTAATTTCATTTTAAGTTATGATTTTTAATTTCTTAAGATTACATCATAAATCTTAGATTGATTTTTTTTATTTATAGAAAAGGGCATGATTTACTAATTTTCATTCATAGATTTATTAACTTTTCTATTGAAGACTTAAATTTTTGAAAAATAAAATAAAATCTTATGTGTTTCCGCTTTTCAGTTCTCTCCACATTGATTTTAGCTTTAGCCGGCTTCATCCCCCTCCCAAGCCTCAAAACTTTGATCTGACACTCGACTCGGAAGAATATTCTATAGTATCTTCTTAGATAGCTAGATACAATTCTATTTTAAATTGAAAATGATAAAATGACCAAAACACATTTATCGTTTTATCTCTTTACATTTTCAAATGATTGATAAAAACCAGAGTCGTTGAAGTACTATAAGATTTTCCAAGTAATTGATAAAACTAAAATCAACTTAATTATATCCGAAGATAAAATGTAACATTATATCACCCTTTTTTCATTTTGATCTAAAGATAAAAAAACTTAACTTCATATCCCAAAGAAATTAGGTAAGTTTTAAACAAAAAAACGAAAAGTACCTCCTTTTAATCCGATTAACACATCAAATATAAAAAAAATTTCAAACATTAAAAATATCTTGCGGTGAACGTGGATCGAACACGTGACCTTCAGATCTTCAGTCTGACGCTCTCCCAACTGAGCTATCCCCGCTTGATATTCACATTTTCCTGTTAAATTAAAATATCATGAAGTTTGATTAAACCTTATCGTCTCTAAAACCATCAAATCAACCCCATTTCTCGCTTCAAGTTTTTCTCCCATGGAAGCCGAAAACCCGACCACCACAATTTGCACAGTCGTCTCCATTGACCACACCGACTTACGCTACACCGTCTGTTCTCTCTGCGAACGACCTCTTCCGGACTCCTTAACTCGCTGCAACCACTGCACCGGTTCTGGTTCTACATCTAAACGCCTCTTTCGTCTCCTCATGTCTGTAGCCACCGACACGAATGTGTTCGTGGTCGTCCTGTTTGACCGAGCCGCTAGGGTTTTATTCGGTTGTTCTGCTCATGATTTCTTCACTTTCACCAACACTCATCCTTTCTCTGGTCAGTAGTAATTTTCAATTATTAGTTTATTTGAACAGGAAATTGAAACAGTTAGAGCTGTAAACGAAACTGACAATTTGTTCGTTAAGAAAACAAATGTTTATCAACACTTATCAAACAAGATTTTCAAGAAAACAAATGTTTATCAACACTTAGTCAACGAGATTTTCTTTTCGTGTTCGTTGATTAAGAAACGGAGGTTCTTAAGTAAAATATGAAAAGTAAAAACCCTAATGAACTTAAAAATGAACATAAGCGAATGGACATCAAACACGGTACCAGATATTCACGAACATAAATGAACGAATGCGGTGTTTGTTCACTTAACTAGCGAACAAAATTTTTTGTTTGCGTCGTTTATTTATTAAATGATCGAACACAAATACGAACTGTTTGCTGAACGTTCATATCATTTGTAGCTGTAGAGAAACTATCAGAATTATATTATTTAAACTCTTATCATTGTGTCTTAATTGATGGAATAGGTGAAACTGTAAGTAGGATTCTGGAGGGCGAGATGTTGAGAGTGACACTTTCAAACCCTAGGAATGGCAATGCACAACATCTGCGTGTTGTATCTGTTGTTCCTTTGAGATCTGGTTTTCGTCCTGTGATGGATAGTTTAAGTGAGCTATATGGAGTAAGATCTGACCGTTAATTTGTTGATTTTTTTTGTTTAGTTGTTCGTTTATGCTGCCAATATTTGATGATGATTACACATAGACTATGTTGTAAAAGATCATATGTTTATCATGTTTTATGTAGAACTGTAAATATGTCAATTACATTGATGTAGAGTTAACATTACGCACAAGTGAACCTTAAATGTTCGGTCAATCCACATTTTTAACATCGCAGTGAAGCCTTTGGTTGATCCAGTGGAACCATATGTCCTGCATCATGCACCTGAATGACACAAACGGCCGATTTTTTTTAAGCCAGTAAAGCTTCTTGTATACATTGGTGTAGGGTTAATATTAGGCACAAGCGAACCTTAAGGAAAGCGAGTGGATCATGGTACACCAATAAGGTTTCACATGATGTCTTCCATCATTCACGACACACGATGATTTTAGTATCTAACAAAGTAATGGCATTGTGTTTACCTTCTACATGAAGTTTTTGAGTTAATGTTCTTGTATGACTACTACTTCTGTCCAAATGATCTTCCTGTTTTACAAGTAATCCGTCAAAGGAAATGCATAATCCAAAATTTTGTCATGTATCGCTCTCTATGAAAAATCCTGTATACTTTTGACAAGCAATATCGACATACTAAAAATGTTACCATTGAGTAGATGTGTTGAGGAAAGCTTTGATTTATTCATCTTAGGTGTAAATAACTTTGATTCACATTTGTCACTCAAACCATATGCATTAGGTATTGTGAAAAAATGTGGTGGATTACCTTTGGCGTTAACAACAGTTGGTAGATTGTTGAGAACAAAAAAAGATGAAGTAGAGCATTGGAAGGAAGTGTCAACTAGTGAGATATGGAGATTAAAAGATGAAGGTGGAATTCTACCGGCCCTTGGATTAAGCTACCAAGATCTTTCTGCAACTTTGAAAAAATTGTTTGCATACTGCTCCTTGTTTCCCAAGGACTTCTTGTTTGACAAGGAGGAACTGGTTTTATTATGGATAGCAGAAGGGTTCTTCCAAAGTGATTCGACAAAAGAACACGTGGGTCACGAATACTTTGATGAGTTGTTGTCGAGGTCATTTTTCCAACATGCACCTAATAGTGAGTCATTATTTGTGATGCATGACCTCATGAATGACTTGGCGACATCTGTTGCTACCGAGTTTTTTTTAAGGTAAGACAATGAGTCGGAGAAGAATATTAGGATGGAGATGTTGCAAAAATGCCGCCATATGTCATTTGTTCGTGAGGAATACGTAGCTTACAAGAAGTTCGAGGCATTTGAAACAGCCAAATGTATGAGGACATTCTTGGCAACGTTTGTTGGGGAAGTACAAAGTTGGCAGGGTTTCTACTTTTCCAATAAGATTCTCACTGACTTGCTTCGTAAGTCACCATTGTTAAGGGTTTTATGTTTGAGTAACTTTTGTATGAGTGAGGTTCCAGAGTCCATTGGTACTTTGATGCACTTGAGGTACCTTAATCTATCTCGAACTTTGATCATACATTTACCGGAAATTGTTTGCAATCTCTGTAATTTACAAACATTGATCCTATTTGGTTGTTATCAATTAACCAAGTTTCCCAACAACTTCCTAAAGCTTAAAAAACCTGTGGCATCTTGATGTTAGGGACACCCCACTTTTGTTTCAGATGTTGGTAGGGATTGGTGAGTCGAAAAGCCTGCAAATTACTCTCTAAATCGTTATCGTTAGGGAAAACGGATTTGAAATAGCCAAACTTAAAGACTTAAAGAATCTATGTGGGAATATTTCCATTGTAGGTTTGGAAAAAGTGCAAAATGCAGTTCATGCACATGAGGCGAACCTTTCACAAAAGAGGCTTAGTGAGTTGGAGCTTGTATGGAGTAATGAGCTATGTGACTCACGAAATGAAATGCTTGAAAAAGAGGTCCTAAATGAGCTGAAGCCTAGTATTGATAAGTTAATACAACTCAAAATTAGGTCATATGGGGGATTAGAGTTTCCAAACTGGGTTGGGGACCCCTTGTTTCTTCATTTAGTGATATGCATCGGTGGAAGAAACGGTCAGGGGTTGTGTTTCCACGCTTGCAAAAGCTTGAAATGAAAGATTGTTCTAATTTGGTTGAAGTCACGCTTGAAGCTCTACCTTCACTAAATGCTCTAGAAATATATAGGTGTCCTAATTTGGTTGAAGTCACACTTGAAGCACTACCTTCATTGAATGCTGTAAAGTTATATAGCTGTGATAGTGCTGTGTTGAGAAGGCTGGTTGAAGTAGCCTCAGTAGGCCAGTTGAAAATAGGAGGTATCTCAGGACTTAATGATGTGGTGGGGAGAGGTGTTATAGAGTATACTGGGGCAGTTGAAGAATTAAGAATACAGTATTGTAACTAAATAAGATACCTGAGGAAATCAGATGCAGTTGTAAGTAAGATTCTTATAAAGCTCAGGAAATTGGAAGTTGAGAACTGTCGTAATATGGTGAGTTTAGAAGAGAAAGAGGAGGACAATTGTAGTTGCGACCTCCTAACATCTCTTAGGATTTTGAAGGTAATCAATTGCTACAACATGGAGTGATGCAGTTGTCCAGATGGCATTGAGGAGTTGAGTATATGGAGTTGTAGTTCAATTACTCGTCTCCTTTCCAAAAGGAGGACAGGAGAAGCTCAGGTCACTTCAAGTCACGAATTGCTGGAAACTATTGGAAAGTGGGTGAGGAGGACAAAAAATGATTGAACTGAATTGCTTGGTTCACCTCACCACATTGTATATACACAGTTGTGAATTTCTTGAGTCATTTCCTGACAATTTGACATCGTTAAAGAGACTGAATATAAGTAATTGTCCCAAATTGGAAGGCTCCTTTCTTCCTGACAACATGGCATCGTTAACGTATCTGGAAATATTCAATTGTCCTCTCAGTTTGCAATCCTTAATAATAGGGAGGTTGAAGAAGCCCTTCTCAGATTGGGGCCCACAGAACTTTCCAAACTCACTTGTGGAAGTAAAGTTAATTGGTGATGATGATAGAGTGAGTAGTCAGGTTTCTCTATCTTCTTCCGTCATCTCTTACTTCTCTTTACATAACTGGATTTGAGAAACTGGAATCAGTTTCAATGAGACTCCAACATCTCACCGCTATCCAGCATCTCTATTTTGACAATTGCCCTAATCTGAAGAAAGGGTCATCACATCCCCAACACCTCACCTCCCTCCAGCATCTCTTTTTCAATAAATTCCCTAACATGATGGATCTACCAGAACTGTTGTTGCCTTCACTTTTGAGTTTACACATGGGATATTGCCCAAATCTTAGAGAAAGATGCAGTAAAAGAGGCTATTACTGGCCCCTCATCTCCCATATCCCGTGTATCCTTTGAAGGTCTCTCTCCCCTTTAATGGTTTAAAGGTATATAACTGATTTATTTCGCTTTTGTTTTTCAAACAAACAATTCTAAATGTAATCTCAAATATATGGCTTACTGTTTTCCTCAAGTGAAAGTTGTTTTTTAAATTGTTCAACTTAATATATGAAATTAACGTGTGTACTCACTCTAAACCCATTACAATCTATTTAAATTCAAATGGGTTTGGTGGATCGACTTTCCATGAAATCCGTCGATTTTTAAGCATCTGTTTATACATAATTAACAAAAGTACACTAAAAATTTGTTGTTGTACAGTGTTTGATTTTAAGCATGACTTACTACTTACTAATCAGATACTATTTTGAATATAGTTTTGTAAATCCAATAAGACTTTCATTTAATATTATACCATATTGGTCTGTGGTTTGATAACTTCAAACTTGAAATGTGGCATATGTTTAACTCATGTGTTGATTATTGACGTAAAATTGAGTTATTTTAGGAAAGGGAGCAGATGACATTTGTTTCTTGAGTTTATGTGATTATCTTCATTCTTTCATTATCTAGTAACTCACAATCTGAACTCATTTATTTTGAAATTTTATTCAATGATTTAATCAAATGAGCGAAATATTTTTAGTTATATGTCCCATCCCGTGACTCAGAATTTCAGAGTTCTGAGTATTTGAATATGTAGAAATCATGACTTGCTCGAATTATGTTTGTACCACATGGCAGTGCCAGTTACTATTTTGTTTCTCTGTAGTCTAATACTTTAATTTTGGTATGATCTTTTAGCTTCCTTTTTAAATATCACAAGTTGATCTAAGTTAACTGACCATGGCTGGTATGATGTTGCAGAGTCAATTGTGACAGGAAGCATTTTACAAGAGTTTGTCAACATTGAGCAAAACCATAGATTTGATTTGAAGATTATGTTGTTGACTTCTCTTTTTCTTTTTGTGGATACCAATTATTGATTAATGCATTGTTGATGGCAATTGTGGCGTTTTCAACATTCTAGTATAAAAGAACTGATTGTATTGTTGGTAATGTATCAGATTGCAGATTAACTTTTGTTGGTAAAGGTTGCTGCATCTTAGTTGTGTTTCATCTTCTTCATGATCTTAACTGTAAAATATATTTTGTCTAGCCTGTGTTTCTTGTAGCGTGACTTGTGGTTTTAATTTTGTGTTTGTGGTTTAAATTATTGTATGAACAGTTTTGAGAACTTGAAAGATTTGCTGGTTTAGCTAATGGTTGTGCCTGCTTGCAGGGAAAAGTCGATCAAGTTTCTTCAAATGACATACAGAACATGAAAAGGTATACGATATCCCTATTAAAGATCGAACCCAATCTTTTAAACCCTTAATCGGGTTAACCTGATCGTGCATAACCTCAATTCGATTACTGAACAATAGAGATTGGGTTCAGGTTTAGTTTTGTTCTGGTTCGAGTTAATCAGAATAAATCCAGCAAGATCGGGTTTTCACCAACATAAATAAGATCTGTCTGTTAATTGTTTACTTTTTCGCTTTAATTGTTCATTCTTATTCCTTTATGCTGCCAGTGCTTGATGAAAATTAATAAACTACACAGAGACAATCTAGAAGATCAAATATTCATAATGCCTTGTGTTGATCTGTCAATTACACATAGAAAACTGTCTCTTTTAGTTAAGCGTTCCATCCATCCACATCTTTAGCATCTGCAGTGAAGCCTTTGGTTGATCCATTGGAACCATATGTCCAGCATCATGCACCTGTTTTCAAAGTTGACAAAAACGGTCAGTTTTTGAAACTATGAAAGCTTTCTTTAATAAATTAACGGGGAGTTAATATTCAGTTATTCACACGCACGCACGCACACACGAACCGTAAGGAAAGTGAGTGGTCCATGGTTCTTTAACAGTCCAGCTTCTTTGCCATCTACCTAAAATGTGACAATCCTTGATGCTTCAAATTCTTTTCGACCAGACCATTTCCTGGCTGCAACCCATCTATAGTTTCCTGTATGTTCAAACTCTATGTCCATTTCAAGCAATTCGGAAAGAAACATTATTCTATTTTATTTTTTGAAGTTCAGCATGAAACCAATCCAGTTACAGAAATAATCGTATTCTCCGACATATACAAGCATCTTAAAACCATCTTCCAAAAGCTCCGGAAGGCCAACTTCAAGGTTTCTCATGATGTCTTCCATCATTGCGTTATGCACCACACTACTAACTGATACAAAATTTATATCCCGTGGTACCCCTAATGCTTTTTTCACTGATGCCATGTTTAACAACTCTTCGATATTGGAATTTTTATAACATAGTTGCCTCCTAATCCTAATATCATAACCCTGTCACATAACACAAAATTGTTTCGAATAGCATTGTGAATGTAAACAACACATGATTGTATCTTGATTCGGGTAGGCCTGTAAACAAACCGAACCGTTCGTGAACTTTTTTGGTGGGAAGTTCATTTATTTAATAAACGAATGAACATTAACACACGTTTTGTTCGTTCACTTATGTTCGTGAATGTCCGTTTATGTTTGTTTATTTACATTTGTTTATGTTTGTCCATTTGTTTTTGTTCGTTTATGTTTGTTTCAATTTAAACATGCAAGTAGTTTTATTTATATCAATACTGAACATTATAGAAACTTTCTAACTACTTATATAAATTTAACTAATTAGAAATTGGGCTTTCTAGTAATAGAACTGCGCCTTCGAATGGAATTTATAGTAATTAATCACTAATTTATATAAAAAAAATTACTTTTTGTTCGTTTATGTTTACTAAAATATGTTTATTTGAGTTCATTTACGTTTCTTTAATTATGTTCATATGTGTTGTTTAGTGTTTGTTGAATTATGGTCATTAACGTTCTTTGACCTGTTTGTTTAGGTTTTAAGTGAACCACGAACATAACCACTTTCTTAATGAACGATCATGAAAAAAAATGTGTCCGACTATATTACCACATTTCTTTGCTGCCTTTTCACACTCTGGCACCATCTGATATTCTGACGTAATCTTCCCCGTTGATTAAATTATTCAGAAGAGCAAAATCAGGACAAGATTTGAACTGAATTCCTGGCTCAGTGAGTCCATTGCAAATTGCAAATCCCTATTCATTTTGTTCGCGTTAGTTCGTTAAGGAGAAGAACGTGTTTGTATTTGTGTACATTTGTTAATTTTAGGTAATGAACGTAAACAAATGTTCATGAACATAAAAGAATACAAGCTAATGTTCATTGATAGTTATCAAATTATTTTATTTATCGGAATTTTGAAGTGTTTAATTAAAATTTAAAACAGTAATAAACTATCCAACATTCCAACACAAACGACCATAAACAAACGCGTTACCGAACGTTCACGAACATAATCGAACAAGCGCGGTCTATGGTCATGTTCGTACATTTAACTAAACAAACGGAAATTCTTGTTTGTGTTCATGCATTTATTAAACAAACGAACGCAAAAGAACTTCTCATCAAACGGTTCACGAACTGTTCGCTGAACGCTCGGTTCGTTTGCAGCCCTGCTGTTAGCAAAACTGAAAATTTCAAAAGAGATACAAAAATGTAACTTCACCTTCAAGTTTATACAAACGCCATCTTTGTTCATGTTCCCCTGGTTTATACGCGCAGCAAAAGCTGGAATGTAGCGCCCTCGGTATGATTCTCCTGTTATATAGAGGTCGCTTTTCACATATTCAGGGTGTAGCTCGAAGAACCCCTGTCGTTCATCACATGGTTTCAAAAATACATTCTTAAGTTTGCGATTTTGACCCATTTTAAGTAATTTCAATTTGCATACCTGCAAGAGGTCATAAAGATCATCACTCACACCCTTTTCATCGTGTCGAATGTCATTTTCACGAGTACTGTAACTGAAACCAGTTCCAATAGGTTGGTCAATGTATATGATGTTAGAAACCTGTCATACCATATGGAAATCAGATATTATTGTTACATGTCCATTCAATGTTCATACTTCATATGATATAATGTATAGAGTTGAGTACTTTAGCATAACACTATTTTTTTTTACCGGCCGTGCATGCGCGGCGTGATATATTATAGACTACAATCAACCCCACTCATTTGCAAACTAAATTTACGTCGAAACGTATAGTAACTCAAAATTATACGTCGAATGAAAACGTATTATATTTGACATGATTTGTTTCCCAACAAAATTTACGTCAAAACGTAATCTAACCCCAAACGTCCACATAAAAATAAAACATTATATTTGACCCGACTCGTTTTCAAACAAAATTAGTATAACATACCTTATCCCAACCGTAGTTATTCCAGACTAGGGACAAGTTCTTGGTCAAATGGAACGGACCGTTTTCTTTAAAAAGTGCTATTGCACCGCTACCACCCGGACCTCCAGTCAACCATATAACCACAGGATCATCCTTCCTGTTTCTTGATTGAAAAAAGTAGTAAAACATCCTGCAAACAGAATTATAATATAGTTACTATTTGATTTGTTTAATTAGCAATCTCTACATATTGTGGTGATAACTATAAATACCTTGCGCCTATAGTGTGATTAATTCGAACGTATCCAGCAAGATGCACAAGATCTTGAATAGAAGCACCTGATTCTCCAAGAACTGGAAGCCTTAAAGGTTTTTCAGCGATTCTGGAATTTGTAATGCTGACGGAATCAAACGTGTTTGGCTTATATATGTTAACATCTAGTTTTGGGTGCAGGTTTAATTCCTTAATGAATTCATATCCTGTTTCTGTATGCTGTGAAGTTGAAGCAGGATCATGCATTCGGGATGTAGCAAACGCCAAGGGCCAATGACCAATGAGGGCAAGGAGAAACATGTAACTTGCAACTGGTGCCATTGTGGTTTAAGTGTTTTTTGTTTTGGTTTTGGGTATGTGTTTTAGGGATTTATAGACAGTTTAAGTATATTGTTTTACAGAAAACGTGACGATTTTAGTATCTAACCAAAGTGATGGCATTTTGTTTATAGTTAATATTCTTGTAACGAAGGTGACATTTTCGGCACTACTAAATAGAACTTGCTGTTTTACATGTAACCCGAAAAGGGAAAAGCGTGATCCAACAAATGGTAAAATGCTAGAAATAGTCTGAAGTTTTGTTACGTGTTGCTCTCAATGAACAACTGAGTAGATCTAGTGAGAAAGTTTTGTAATTGTTCTTCTAAGTGGCTATAGTTTTCTGGCTTGAATTAATTTTTTTTTCTTTTATTATGAAGCTTAGTTTGTGTTCTGGTTTGAAGAATGTTACCAGAAAAAAAGGCCTTTCTTCTATATTTTTAAATATCTCATTACTAAATTGACAGTTAACTTCTGTTACTGGTGACTTCCAAAAGGAGATTTGTTACTTTTGCAAGAACTAGTTTTTGAAACTTGATGCTACATGTGGCAAATTTTTGGTACGGGTCTAAGCGGGTTGGATTGTCTCATAAATTTACTTTTTAGAAAACAATTTTTTGTCACATTTTGGATTGTCTGTAAATATACTTTTTTGTTAAGAGTTTGTGTCAAATATGATTACAAAAATGTTATATTTCAAGAATAGTCTAGTTATTTAGATATAACTAGTTGGATTACCCGCGCTACACGTGCGGGGGCTCGGTTTCGTGAAACTTAGATCAAAACGTAAAATGAAATGTAAATGATAAAAAGTATAGCATTGATGGTAAATAAAAAAATAAAAGATAAACACCAAATGACAAACCCGCTTAAGGATAAAAACACTATTCACGGTATATAAAAAAAAGAAAAGAAAAACACCAACTGTTGGATTACCCATGCTACATGTGCGGGGGCTTGGTTTCGTAAAACTTATATCAAAACGTAAAACGAAATGTAAACGATAAAAAGTATAGCATTAATGGTAAATAAAAAAATAAAAGAAAAACAACAAATGACAAACCCACTTAAGGATAAAAACACTATTCATGGTATATACAAAAAAAAAAAAAAAAAAGAAAAACACCAACTGTTGGAATACCCACACTTCACGTTACGGGGGCTTGGTTTCGTGAAACTTATATCAAAACGTAAAACGAAATGTAAACGATAAAAAGTATAGCATTGATGGTAAATAAAAAAATAAAAGAAAAACACCAAATGACAAACCCACTTAAGGATAAAAAACTATTCACGGCATATAAAAAAAAAACCAACTGACAAACCATACAAAGCACTATTAACCAAATTTGGTAATTGTATATATAGTAATAATAATTTGGTAATTGTATATATAGTAATCACCAAATTTGGTAATTGTATATATAGTAATAAATAATAATAGTAATGATTTATGAGGTGTTATGCATGATAACACTACTCTTTGACTACTGCTTTTTCTTATATGTTTGACCCCTTTTCTTTTACATTATTTTTAATTTTACTGTATGACTACTGCTACCAAGAATATCTGGACTTGTTTCAAGAGCTTTGTAACGGTGGAGGGTCGGTAGAACATCAATTGAGTATCTTTACGGCCAGAGGGAGGCTCTCTACTAACCCGACTCCGACATGAGAGCAAGTATCCTCGTCAAGAGTATTGAGAGAGCAGGAGTCTAGAGAATTGCTAACCCTTTACTCGTAACTAATGGGAGAGTATTTGTAGTAAATTATCTTTGGACTTTTCTTTCGAGGTGACATTTGGTCACAGGACTGTTATTCTGTATGGTCGGATATTTTGTGTTTGTCAAGGGCTACTACTGGTATGAAGTGTAAGCTAATAATAGTTGTGTTTGTATTATCTTTGTCGGCCACCTGTCATTGTCGTGTCATGCACACCTTTTATCAAGTGTGGTGGTGTGGATATCTGGAGCTCATGGGCTGAACGAATAATACGCTTGATCTGGTATTGGTATCCTTGGGCGTGTTATCCAGAGTGGACGTGTCGGTTTAGGAGTTAGTTACCCTCCTGTGACATGTTAGAAAGTACACTAGCTGAAATTGATTTTTCTACTTTATACTAGTATTGTGATATAGTTTTAGGTTTAGTTTATTCGTGTAACTATTATGTGTCTTTGGAAATGAGTTATTGGATTTTGGAACCATCTTTTATTTGCCTTTTCTTTGTTAATGAACCATTGTTCTTGCCAAGTTTTCTATTATATTTGGGGTAACATTCTAGCAGATTGGCAGAGTTTATTCAAGTTTGCTGTTTTATAAACTTTTGCGACTAAATTGGAATTGGACGGTTGGTCCATCTAGCTTGCTTGGGCCATATCTTGGTTTTGGTCTTTCTGCTTTTTTTTCCTTGCATGCTTAGTCCATAATTATTTATTATTTTGCACTCCTAGTCATTTTTTTCCTTGCATGCTCAGTCCATAATTATTTATTATCCTGCACTCCTAGTCAAATCACTAATGTGGTTAATTTTTTCTGGCTGATAAATAGAGTTTCATTCCTCTTACGCAATAACAATAGTAACTTTTACCCTGCATGTCCGGGGAGATTTGGGTACAACGGGTTCAGTTAGTGAAAAGTTAACCACATGTTGGCCAAAATAAAGATGGTCGCCGATGGAAGAATGACATTTATAGTTACGTAGTTGTCCTTCTTGCACTTATCACATGGAGAGACATGTTGAGTCGGCATAGACGTAGGGCATAGGGATTGGTTAAAAAAGAAACACATTGACCCCATAAATCATCTGGCGAAGTGTTAATCCGCCAAGGCAAATTCTGATTTTTTCTAGAGTTTTGTAAGCATTTTCCTTTAACTCTTTGGACTAAGGAATGCCATGTTAGAAAGTACCAAAGTATAATTCTTTAGCCAAATAATGAAGTGGACATAAAACTTAAAGATTTGTAGTTTTTACCTTTTTCCTACCACCAACAAGAAATTTTGTTCATGGCAATAAAATTGATGACAACAATACGTGTAAAACGTAAAAAAAAATTCAAGGTATACATAAATAAAATAGAAAGAAGAAACTAGAAAATGACAAATATACAAAAACATTTGATTAAATAAATTGTTCTTCGTGATTAATGACTTCTAAATTCGTTCACAGCTGTTATTTTCTCTTACAGCATCATTTTATCTGTGTAAATTGTTTTTTATAAGTTCTTTGAGTTTAAGTCCATTTAAAGTTTTAGAAAAATTGTTTACGCTTATGTGTCATATTATTATCTTTTAAAAGTTTATTTTATTTAAAAATATGAAAGATATATTTTTTAACTAATTGATCGATGTAGATATTTAATTGGTATTAAATAATACGAATCGAGTTTACATAAATTAAAACCTTAGTCATTATATAATATGATATAATTTTATTTTAATGATTGATAACCTAATAAAAACATTGTTAAAATTTATTGCTTATTAAATTTTTTATAGTCTAAATTTTGGTTATTAATATTTATACCTAATAAATTAGTAACTCACAATGCCATGTGTTGGTGTTTTACGAGCGCAATGAAAATTTTTATTTTCTAATTTCATCCATAATGGTTACATTTAAAACATAAAAAAATTAAAAGTTAATTAAGATCATTTCCAAACTCAAATCGTTCTTAATTTCTTTTCCTTTGTTACAAATATACGACATAAAAAAGTTTATATATATATATATATATATATATATATATATATATATATATATATAATATATATATATATATATATATATATATATATATAGGATTAGGATCATTTGTGAAAAACTTTTTGAGAATGAACTGAGTGAACTAATATAACTTTTGATTATTTTTTAGATTAAAAGGGTAAGATTGATATTAGTCAAGTATTTTAATTAAAATCCCTTACTTTTCTGATATCTCAACTTTCTCTCTCTTATTTTTAAGTATTTCTATATTATTTTAATTATAAGAGATTAAATGGCTAATTTTTATTTTTAAATAAACTCTTATGTTCTTTTTAAAATGAAATATTAAACCTAATTAAATTATATTTTTTTTACATATGTGCATACAGGTCAGTATATATAAGACTTATACACTTGTGTATAATTACATCTTGCTCCCACAGGTCGGTGTAAACCAGATTAATACACATGTATATTATTCAAGTACATGTGTGTATAAACTAACAACTGTGTGTCTTGTATAAATTGATAGTTAGCGAGACTGTATACATGTGTATAAACTAACATCTGTGTATCTTGTATAAACTAATACTATCGAGACGGTACACATGTGTATACATTAACAACTGTGTATGTTGTATATACGGAAACTAACAAGATTTTAGAAATTTTGATTATATTGTTTAATAAATGAAATTTACAAAAAATGCAAATACCCTTCTATCAATTAATTTAAAGGGAAGTTACAACATTATAATTACAATCTTGCCATTGTTTAAAAATCTCTAGATGATATAATCTAATGGCTCACATTAGTTCACACAGTTCACTCTCAACCTAGTGTTTACTCTAGAACCCTACCATATATATATATATATATATATATATATATATATGTATGTATATATATATATATATATGTATATATATATATATATAGAGAGAGAGAGAGAATGTTCATTTGAGAAGAAATTTAATATGAAAAGAAAAAGAAGAAAGGACATAATGGTAGGCCATTAAATAGTTTATAACTCCTCTTATTAATTATGTTATCTTTAATTAATAAAGCTAAAATATTTTATCCTACACATTTTCAAAATTTATCCTACATATGTCTTACACTTATCGGAATTTACCCCACACACATGTAAATTTACCCTACACATTTCAAAATTTATCCTACACATACTAAAATTTATCCTACACATGTCGAAAATTGTCTTTCACCATAAATTATTTTATCTTGAAAGAGTATATTAAAAGTTACAAGTTTAATTAATTAGCTAATTAATGATAATTATAGATTTACCTATATGTCCTTTTCCATAATATTAAATACAAACATTAAATGAAGAAAATGGAGAATTTCTATTGATTGAAAAGTTATTCTTTTTATTCTTACAAAATTTTTCCTTCTCATTTGAACTCCCCACTATATTCAGTCATTAAATATCATTTCATAATTTCTAAATTTCATTACTGCTTATTTAATATTTATTTATTTAACATGTATTTAACATTTAGACTATGTGTAGTAATAGATCCCTTTGTAGGGGTCATGCGATAAGTAATGGATTGTGTAGAAGAGTGATTTTATGTGACTTTATATCATAAGAGGGTGTAGTCATAAAGTCTCATATTCATCATTACTTAATAATTAATTTTCTATTTTTTCCATTTAATCTCTAATTTGTTTAAAAAAACTCTTTTATTAAATTTTAAAAAACATTACAATAAAAAAAATACATTTAATCTTTGTCTTCATCATCGTTCTCTCCTTCTTCCTCTTTGTTTTCTCCATCATTCAAACCTCCGCCTACAAAGTTCCCAGCTTCGAATTCTTCAACTTCTTCTTCCTCGTAGTCTTGTTCGATGTCGCCATCATGTCAGATCAAAATAACTTTTGGCTCATCCTAAACCATAATCTAAAACATCGAGCCCGTGAATCGGTATCGGATCAAAATAATCTTTCAAAAAACGCTTATTTGCGGCTTTACGGTGTCGCAAGATAAAAGTGTGCCTCAAAAAATAAGGCGTGGAGGAGAACGCCTAACGTGTTGCATGGCTTGAATCGTGAGGGCACATGCACTTGTAACCGCTTCTTCCTCCTCCGCTATTTCTTCAGGTGAAAAAAATCTTCGGTAAATATTGATAAACGAATCTTCCAATGGGGAGCCCATTATTTTTCAAAAGAAAGTGGGAGTACTATTTTGATAAGAATGTAGGATTAAAGAGTGTTTTGAGGAATTTTTTTATTAAACATATGACAGTTGTTGTCACACCCTGACCCGCAGCGGATAAGGTAGTCGGGGCATGATTGAGTTTTCATCAAAGTTAATGACATTTACTATTATAGAAGTTTAATATTTATTATTCCGGATTTAAATAAAACATTCCAACGACATGTAATTCAAGCAAACACTATAATGTTCCAAGCAAACTTGCAAATAACATTTTATTTTCTTCTAAGCCCATGCCCTATGTGATCCTTGCTTCAAACCTGTTCACCTGTATCATGTGTAAAAGTAGAGTTTTGGGTCAACATAAGTTGGTGAGTGAATCCCATTTAATCATTAAGAAAAATGATATGTTTATTATTCTAATAAAATATGCATTAACCAAATATGAGAAACTTCGTGTGTGTAATCTAAACCACAAACCACATCTTCAACTAATAATGTACATGTGAGCACGATAAGCGATGTGCTGCGAGATCAAGGCTCAATCAAACGGAGCCGATCTAGTATATTAGGCAACGCGACGCTCCACCCGTAAGTAACGGGGAACAAATGGGCCTAATGTGAGAGATTGACTGAAATGAGAAATTTAAACACAAAATGACAATAAACAAACAATATCACATAGCATGTTAGATCACATAATGGTAATAGCACGAGATTTATAATAACGAGATAATAAAAGCGACACATGATACACCCAAAAAACATGGATAAAAAGGGGAGTTGTAAGATTCACTGATAGTGGGTGCGATTATGATTCAATGAATATTGCGAATGATTGAGTGGTTGAGATACCAAACGACGAAATGGCTAACCTAAATATTCACATAATAATTTAGATAAAAATATATATTCTTTTGGGTTGAATTTAATATTTTTACTTAACGTATTATTTACACAATTTATTAGATAATTTAGATAAATTTTATTGTTTTAATACTATTTTTTTATTCGCTTAAACTTATTTGCCACTAATATTATTTGGTTATAAAAAAATAATATAGTTTTTGGAAAAATAATTAAAAGTTTAATTTAATTAAAAAATATGTTTTTTTCTGAATTGAATCGGACTAAATCGCATGAAACCGGTCGGATACGCAACATGTAGAGATCGACTCATCAATTTGGATATCTTCTAGCGGTATATGAAGGTTTTTCGTCGGCAAGACACTTTTTTTTGAAGTTAGAAACATGGAACGTTGGATGGATCTTGCTGAGTTCTTCAGGTAAGTCAAGCTTGTAGGCTTACAGGACCAACTCTCACGAGTATTTTAAATGGTCCAACATAGCGAGGTGCTAGCTTGCCTTTTTGTCCAAATCGAACAACTCCCTTCCATGGTGACACTTTCAAAAGTACTTGATCGCCAACACAAAACTCGAGCAGTTTGCGTCGTTTGTCTGTGTAACTCTTTTAACGACTCTGAGCTGCTAGAAGATTGTTGCAAATTTGAAGAATCTTATCGGTTGTTTCTTGGATTAATTTTGGTCCGGTGATATGTGCTTCATCGATTTCGTGCCAACATACAGGTGATCGGCACTTACGACCATATAATGCTTCAAAAGGATCCATACAGATGCTAGAGTGTAGTTGTTATTGTATGAGAATTCGATCAATGGTAGATGGGTATCCCAATTGCCCTTTAAGTTGATAATGCATGATCGTAACATGTCTTCAAGAGTCTGAATTGTGCGCTCAGATTGACCATCAGTTTGGGGATGTAAAGCGGTACTAGTCACTAATCGAGTGCCTAACGCTGATTGCACGGCTTGCCCTGTGCGTGAAGTAAAACACCCATCTCGATCTAAGATGATGCTCAAGATATACATAACCAGGTGAGTGTGAAGTTTGGATTTTGATTGAGGCGGTAACGTTCCTAGTAAGGGTTGAATACCCTGCTACAAGAATCGCTTTTTGATGCCTAAGATGAAAAAGCGTTGTAACACGGAGATGACTAACTGGATATGGTCTCATGATAAAGGGTTTTGAGAAAATCGATGCGTCAAAATGATAAAGTTACAAAACGAAGTCATCAACCACATCGATATCCAAATTGAGATTGACACTACTTACACGGAACTTCCCATAACGTCTAACAATGCTTATGATCACCTGACAAGAACACTTATATATAGGAAGTACCTGCGGCGTATCCACCATATCCTTGTCAAATTTTCATCGGCCTTGTTATTAAGTCATGATTAACTCTATGTGACTCGTTTTAAAATCTACCAAACATAAACAAACATAACTGCTAATGCTTGAGTCTCGAATTCGAGGAAAGTGAGATTGAATGACGGTGGTACCTCCCTCATGTGTTATGAGGAAGTGGTCAGTCTATGAAAAAGTGAGACACGACCCAACTTCCCTAAATGATGAGACAAGGTTCGTCGTGATTTATGATAACATGAAATTTAATCGATGAATAGAGACATGTATGAAACAAATTGGCATAGCGTGATATAAATTGCGTTAATGGCATTAATATGAAATAATAAAATCTTGAAAAATTATTACCCAAATTGTAAACAATGGTAACTTGAATAATCAAAACAAGAAATGGAATTTATTGAAGCTTGGATTAGGAATAAAATAAACAGATGGAGCAAAGTGTTGAGTCTTCATGATGGGAGAAAGGCTAGTTAGGTTGTTCGTTTGCACCGCCGTTGACCTCAACTGGGTTTGCGTTGATGTTGTAGGCTCTCCCTCTTGTTGGTGGGGGTGCTGGGTTTGCCTAGTTCGCTTGCTTAACTGGGTTTTCTTGGGCTTGAGCGTTAATGATGTTAATCAGCCTAGGGCACGTGTTTTTTAAGTGGGTAGGATCTCCAAAATTTAAACAAGCTCTAACATAAGGTACCATGGAATAGTTCGGCTGTTGGTAGGGTTGGGTCATGTTTTGGGCAAGAGGTGGAGCATGGTTTTGAGGAGCGCGACAATGTTACTCAAATGACCATAACGCCCACAATTGGCACACAATCGGCAAGGTAAGGTGGGTTAGTGGTGATAATGGCAGGTGTTGCATTGAGGGTGGGGACCAGTGTAGGGTTTCTTGTTTGGGTATGTTGGGTTGGGTGCCACTTGGGTGATTGGGATGGCTTGGAGGGGTACGGCTTGTGGAGTTGGCTGACTGGTTTGGGTGACAACAAAATTTTTCCCGTTTCGTTTTCTCTTGGCTGTGAATTGTGAAGAGAATTCGGCTTGAGTTGGGTTGGGGGTTTCAGTCGGTGTTTTGCTATTTGCATCCTTCCTCTTCTCATCCTTGAAGTCCCCATTCCTTATGTGGTTTTCAGTGAGCTCAGTAGCTAGCTCCATTGCTGCTTCCAGAGTTGCAGGCACAGTACTCATCACAGAATCCTGAATCTTCAAAGGAAGACCCTGAATGTAATGCTTGATCAGACGGTAAAGAGGAGTGAACAAATTTGGAACCATTTGGTTTAACTCGAGAAACCTCTTGTTGTAGGTTATATGATCTCCCTCTTTTTGCTTCAGGAAATAGAACCCATCTTCCAGCTTCTTAATTTCGCTTCTTTGGTAGAAACACCTTGTCATGAGTTCTCTCAGTTGTTCCCAAGTTAGGGCTACTGCGACTTCGGCGCCTCTTCTGCCCTTTTCGGCATTCCACCAAGTGAGTGCTACCCCAATTAGATGACTAGTAGCATAACGAACGTTACGCTTGTTGGGACAGTCACAGTTGAGAAAGGTACTCTCCATTTCTTCAAACCACCGAAGGTAAGCAGTGACCCCTTCGGTTCCCTCATATTTTGGAGGGTCACACGAGTTGAAGTGCTTGTAAGTACACTTGGTGGTGTTTGCAGGAGGGTTAGTAGCATTTTGTTCTCCTTGATTGTTGGGATTAATGGGTTTAGCAACGAGAGCATGCTGAACTTGGATTACGATATTGGGAATTACGGAGGCCATTTGTTGGGCTATTTGAGCAGCCATGCGTTTGCCGGACTTTCCAGATCTCCTACCTCCATGAGAGTACCTAGAAGACATCTACTGGAAATACGTAACGAGATGATGAGTTTGGCATATAGGTGTCATGTGTGTCGCATAAAGTTTAGAAATAAAATTAAATATCCACAAAATAAATGAGAAAAATAAATCCATTACATCCATAGGATGTCTTGGGCTTTGCTCATGTTTGGGCCCCTATGGGTCCCCATACTTGGCCTAGGTAGTCATGTGGGCCCCCATGACTACTGGGCATTGTAGGGTCCACATTGGTTTTGGCCTGTTAACACTCGCACCACCCGAATGAAAATCGTAAAACATGATTGCGAGGTGTAAGGTCAGAAGGTGTCCTGGCTTAGACATAGTGACAACTCAAAGTGGGGTTAGTTCACACGACATTTGGTGTGGCATGCTTTGGCCTAATAGGTCATTCGTACTCTCATCGTTAGTCCGCAGGTAGGCAAACTGGTCCATTACTTTGGAATCATACTAGTGCCAATTCTAGACAGGACGTTCCGACTACCGGTACTTGTACCCTTTGTCACACCCCGACCCGCAGCGGAAAAGGTGATCGGGGCATGATTGGGTTATCATCAAAGCTCATGACATTTATTATACGTTTCATATTCATTAAATACAATTAAATAGGAAATTTACAATAAATACTACAACATGTTCTAACTATCAATCTAAGCTTCTTTATTCTCTTCTAAAGCATTTCCTATGTTTTCCTTGCTTCAACCTGTTCACCTGTATCATGTGTAAAAAGGTTTTTGGATCAACATAAAGTTGGCGAGTGAATCCTATGGAAAACATTTGAACAAGTTTATTTAATTGATTATGAAATATGTGCACAACCAAACATGAGTAAAAATAGATGTAAACTTATTCAACAATCATTAGGTATTAAATAAAGCACACATGAACAATAATGGAACATTTAGAGGCACGCGTTGCTCTACTCGTCTCTCACGAGGAACTGATGGGCCTAATGAATGAATTGCATAAACATGATAATATGAATGACACAACTACAAACAATATAAACTCAATGATACACACATGAACAATAATGGATTGGTTTTGAGGCACGCGTTGTTCAACTCGTCTCCCACGAGGAACTGATGGGCTTAATGAATGAATTTTATATAATTTGACAAAATGAAATAAGTAATCACAACAATATAAACAATCTAAGTTTAGGTCACGATATGGTATGGCACAAATTTAAATAAACGAGTTAATTATTTGAGACACATGACACACCCCAAAACGTGTAATTAAAAAGGGGAGTTGTAAGATTCACTCACAGTGGGTGCGTTCGGTTGATGATGTTGAATGCACGCGAAGTGGTTTTAACCACGAGTGAAATTAACCTAGATAAATATCATTTTGGTTCGGTAAGTAAACGGATTTTATTAATCTATTTTAGTAGGATTGTTGGGTGTATTTTTGTGAGTTTAAGGCTATTTTCTAACCTTAAAAATGTTATTTTTAAGTATTTTTAATTGATTTTTAATTAAAATAATTAAATAAAAATAATAAAAAATTTTGATTTTTTTGCTACAGTTGACCGTTGACTTTGACCGTTGACCGTTGACTTTGACCGGTTCGAATCGTGTAATTGTGCGCTGAGTGAGGCTCGAACCCGAGACCTCCCGTACGCGTGCACACAGCTCTACCAACTGAGCTACGTGTCTAACCCGTCATATATCTGTTTTTAATTATATTTATATATTAATTAAGTTAAACAGAAAATCCTTTTATTTTAAAAAAACGATTTAATTGAATCGGACCGGTGCGCTCCACAGGTCTCGAACCCGGGACCTGTGGGTTGCGTAACACACAGTCCACCGCTGGACTGTGTGTCCAACTTGTTAACTAATCTGATTTTTATTATACTTAAATACAAATTAAGTATTTTCATTTATGTCTTATTTTAAAAAGGTAAATAATTGTCCGGGTCGATGCAGAGGACCGGACTCGAACTCGTGCGCCTTGATTAAACATACACACAGTCCACCACTGGACTGTGTGTCTAACTTGGTTATTATTCCGATTATTAATATACTTAACATATAACAGTGGTGCTTCCGGTTCGGTTAACAAAAAAATGCGTTTTTATTAAGGCGGCGTGTGTGGAACAAGATTCGAACTCGAGACCTTTGTGTGTTTATTGTGCACACAGTCCACCGCTGGACTGTGTGTCTAACCCGAGTTATTTCTTGATTTATATTATACTTATAAGTTACAGATACATCGTCTTCTTCGTCAGATTTTAACCAGAATCGGAAAATCCGACTGGCTCAAAGTTTTAATCGGTTTCTTTAGTGTTTTTTACTTAATTACAGATGAGATATAAATAAAAAAGAAAGGAAATTGGGCGTGAAATATACCCACTCTCTTCCTCTGTTTTTTCGGCAAAACTCCGGCGACAGCAACAGGCTCCGGCGTCGGGTGTCTTGCAGCAGCGAGTCTCCAGAAAGCTTACAAAGGATGTGGGTGACTTCGGTATAAGCTTAGAGGGTTTAGTAAGGCTTAGAAGTGAAGAACCCGGTTTTCCGGTGATGAGCAGAAATATTCCGGCGAGTGATTTTTCGCCGAGAAAGGGTGCGGTTTGAGCGAAAATGTTTGCAGAGGTTCGATGGGGGTATTTATAGGGCAAGTTGTCGATGGATTTGGTCCGATTTCCGACTGGATTCGTCGGTTTGAATTTCTTCGGCGGTTATAGAAGGTGTCGCGGACTCAGACGTCAGTTATAACCGATATAGGTTTAAAGTTTTACGTTATAACTGAAGATGTCGTTAAAACTCGCGAGATTGCCGGGATTTCCGACGACTGAACTTTGGGCGCCGGTTTTGAATTCGAAAAGACACGTTATCAATTAAATGATTCCAACATTTAACAAGTAGCATCAGTGGCGCAGTGGTTTAGTGCGCGTGTGTTAAGTTGCTGAACCGGCTGACTCGGCGACTGACCCGGGTTCGAAACCCGGCAGAACCAAAGTATTTTTATTTTCTTATTTTTGACAGTTTTTCAAAAACTAATTACATATTCCCATATAATAATTGATTATGTATCGATTAAAATTATTTTGGGCATTTAATTCGCAACGAAATTTTTGACTGATTGTTCGGTTGATAAACGGAGCGGGTTTGGTAAATCCGTTTTTGACGGATGTTACAGTATCCCCTGCATTTTAGAAATTTCGTCCCGAAATTTAAATAGAGATATATTTGACTAAAAGAATGATGGTGTTGACAGTTACATGCTTAGAAGAAGTAAGGGTTTAAGTTTTTGTTTGAGGCGGTAACGTTCCTTGTAAGGGTTAAGTACCCTATTACAGGAATCGCTTTTTGTTGCCTACTGTAAAAGTATTGATAAGCAGAATTGTTTCGCTAACTATGATATCATGCATAAGAGTTTGGATATGTTTGGAAGGGTATGGTTATATCCTAAGGCAAAACTTCTAATACTATAACCTACATGGAACATAAATAAAGCACAACAGCTAACATTTGAACATAAATAAACACAACAGCTAATATTTGAATCCACATTCTGATAGCATATATGTTTGGATGGTGACAGTTCCTCTCTCGTTTGTTATGATGGAGAGGTTAGTTTATGTAGAAATGGAACACAATCAAATCTCTTTAAATAGCAAGATGATATAAATGTAACACAAAATTCAACCAAGGCAATACTAAATCCTATATGGAACTTCTCATAACCGCCTGATAATGCCTCTGATCCTTTGGCAAGAATACTTATATATAGGAAGTACCAGCGGCGTGTCCACCATATTCTTGCCAAATTTTCATTGGTTTTATCCACAAGTTATGATTAGTTACCCAGAAACTAATAAATCCTACATAGAACTTCTCATAACCGTCTGACAATGCCTCTGATCCTTTGACAAGAATACTTATATATAGGAAGTACCAGCGGCGTATCCACCGTATTCTTGTCAAATTTTCATTGGTGTTATCAGTGAATTATGATTGGTCCTATATAACTCTACAACCAATACAACAAACTTAAAATACTGAAACGAAAAATATCTGTGCGATCAAGGCTCAATCAAACGGAGCCGATCGTATTGCATGTACTGAAAATGAAATTGTCTGTGCGCTCAAGGCTCAATCAAACGGAGCCGAGCGTATTGCATGTACTGAAAATGAATAACTTAATCTAAACATCAATCACACAAACAGCCTATGCATGGAACCTCTCATAACCGCCTGATAATGCCTCCGATCATTTGACAAGAATACTTATATATAGGAAGTACCAGCGGCGTATCCACCATATTCTTGTCAAATTCTCATTGACTTTATCCGCAAGTTATGATTAGTTCTATGCGACTCTACAACAAACACCACAACCACAAGATACTGATAATGAAAATGTCTGTGCGATCAAGGCTCAATCAAACGGAGCCGATCGTATTGCATGTACTGAAAATGAAATTGTCTGTGCGCTCAAGGCTCAATCAAACGGAGCCGAGCGTATTGCGTGTACTGAAAATGAATAACTTAAGCTAAACAACAATCACATAAACAGCCTATGCATGGAACCTCTCATAACCGCCTGATAATGCCTCCGATCATTTGACAAGAATACTTATATATAGGAAGTACCAGCGGCGTATCCACCATATTCTTGTCAAATTCTCATTGACTTTATCCGCAAGTTATGGTTAGTTCTATGCGACTATACTACAAACACAACAACCACAAAATACTGATAATGAAAATGTCTGTGCACTCAAGGCTCAATCAAACGGAGCCGAGCGTATTGTATGAAATGAAAATGTAAAATGAACTGTGCGATCAAGGCTCAATCAAACGGAGCCGATCGTATTGCATGTAATGAAAATGTAAAATGAACTGTGCGATCAAGGCTCAATCAAACGGAGCCGATCGTATGCGGGCACGCCAGGTTCAACCGCATAATAAAATGGGGAACAAGCTCAAACCTCATAAATGGGGAGCAGGCGGCCTCGGCAATTGCATATACTGAAAATATATAAAAATAATTACTCTAACAGTCTACACATGGAACCTCTCATAACCGCCAGATAATGCTTCTGATCCTTTGACAAGAATACTTATATATAGGAAGTACCAGCGGCGTATCCACCGTATTCTCGTCAAAGTTTCATTGGCTTTATCCTTAAGTTATGTTTGGTTCTATGTGATAAAGAAAAACATAAAACTAGACGATAGGAGTTGAATCTGGATCTTCGGTGAAGAGGACTAGTTGGGTATCTTCGTTTGGGCCGTCATTATCTTCGACAGGATTGGCGTTGATATTGAAGACTCTTCCTCTTGCTGGTGACCTAGCGGTTGGGTTTTCTTGGTTTACTTGGTTAACTGGGTTTGATTGGGCTTGAGTGTTGATGTCGTTAACCAATTGAGGGCATGTGTTTCTAAAGTGGGTAGGGTCGCCACAATTGAAACAAGCTCGAACATATGGGAACACGGGGTAATGGGGTTGTTGATAGGTTTGGGTCATGTTTTGAGTAGGGGAAAAGGTTTGGTTTTGAAAGGTGCGACAAACCTTGCTCAAATGACCATAGCGTCCACAAGTTGTACATAGTCGACAAGGTAAGGTAAGGGGATGGTGATAAAAACAGTTGTTGCATTGAGGGTGAGGTCCAAGATATAGTTTCTTATTTGGGTAGGTTGAGTTGGGTGCCACTTGGGTGATTGGGATAGCTCGGATGGGTATGGCGTGTGAAATTGGTTGATTCCGTTGGATAGCAGCGAAAAGTTGCCCTTCTCTTTTTCTCTTAGAAGTGGGTTGAGAAGGGGATTCGGTTTGGGTGGAGTCGGAGGTTTCAGTCGATTCTTTATCCTTCTTCTTCTCCTCCTTGAAGTCTTTGTTTCGGATTCGATTCTCGGTGAGTTCTGTTGCTAACTCCATTGCTTCTTCCAAAGTTGCAGGCGCGGTACATATTACAGGGTCTTGAATCTTTGACGGAAGACCACGAATGTAGTGCTCGATCAAACGGTAGAGGGGAGTGAACATGTTGGGAACCATTTGATGTAATTCGAGGAATCTTTTGTTGTATGTGGTGTGGTCTCCTTCCTTTTGCTTCAACGAATAAAATTCATCTTCTAATTTCTTGATTTCGCTCCTTGGGCAAAATCGTCAGGTCATGATTTCCTTCAATTCGTTCCAAGTTAAGGTCATAGCATCTTCAACACCTCGTTTGGCCTTCTCTGTATTCCACCAAGTAAGTGCTATCCCATATAATCGACCGGTAGCATATCGCACTTTGCGATCGTCAGGGCAATCGCAATTTAGAAAGGTGTTCTCCATTTCTTCAAACCAATGGAGGAGAGCGGTGACGCCTTCAGTCCCTTTGTATTTTGGAGGGTCGCATGATTTGAAATGCTTGTAGGTGCATTTAGTGGTATTTGAGGGAGTGTTAATAATGTTTTGGTTTTCTTGATTGACAGGATTAGCGGTAAGTGCTTGTTGTACTTGGATTACAATGTTGCGTATTACGGCAGCCATTTGTTGAGCGATTTGGGATCATGGGTCGCACTAGGAATGAACATTCATAAAATAATTATAAAAAAATAATCTACTACATCCATAGGATGTCTTGGGCTTTGCTCGCCATTAGGCCCTACATGCCGCCATACTTTACCTGTGTAATCATGTGGGCCCCCATGAATACCGGTTTTTCATATGGATCGCACGGGTTGCCAGGAGGCGTACACTAAAACCCGGAGAAAATCGAGAAATATGTATACAACGTGTGATATTCGGAATGTGTCCAGGTGTAGACACGATGACACCTCAAAGTAGGTTAGTTCGAACGACGTTTGGTGTGGCATGCTTTGGCCTAATAGGTCCTTCGTACTCTCATCGTTGGTCCCCAGGTAGGCAAACTGGTCCGTTATATTGGATTTATACGAATGCCAACCTAGACAGGACGTTCCGACTACCGGTACTTGTACCCTTCCAGTTACTACATGCCCGTCGCAGAATTTACTTTGATGAGATTTGAAAATTGCAACAAAATCTTGGAATAATGAGAGTATGAAAATAAATTGAATACATGAACATCGATACATGTATAATGAATATGTATATAAGTATGTATGTTTGACTGTAAGTATAAACAAATATGAAACAAATAAATATCACAAGTTTGTATGTAACCACCTAATCAATTAAAATTTAGGCAGACTATAGTATAGGCTCCAAAGGTCTAATAACCTATCCTATATCCCTATAGTCATGGCTCTGATACCAATCTGTCACACCCCGACCCGCAGCGGAAAAGGTGATCGGGGCATGATTGGGTTATCATCAAAGCTCATGACATTTATTATACGTTTCATATTCATTAAATACAATTAAATAGGAAATTTACAATAAATACTACAACATGTTCTAACTATCAATCTAAGCTTCTTTATTCTCTTCTAAAGCATTTCCTATGTTTTCCTTGCTTCAACCTGTTCACCTGTATCATGTGTAAAAAGGTTTTTGGATCAACATAAAGTTGGCGAGTGAATCCTATGGAAAACATTTGAACAAGTTTATTTAATTGATTATGAAATATGTGCACAACCAAACATGAGTAAAAATAGATGTAAACTTATTCAACAATCATTAGGTATTAAATAAAGCACACATGAACAATAATGGAACATTTAGAGGCACGCGTTGCTCTACTCGTCTCTCACGAGGAACTGATGGGCCTAATGAATGAATTGCATAAACATGATAATATGAATGACACAACTACAAACAATATAAACTCAATGATACACACATGAACAATAATGGATTGGTTTTGAGGCACGCGTTGTTCAACTCGTCTCCCACGAGGAACTGATGGGCTTAATGAATGAATTTTATATAATTTGACAAAATGAAATAAGTAATCACAACAATATAAACAATCTAAGTTTAGGTCACGATATGGTATGGCACAAATTTAAATAAACGAGTTAATTATTTGAGACACATGACACACCCCAAAACGTGTAATTAAAAAGGGGAGTTGTAAGATTCACTCACAGTGGGTGCGTTCGGTTGATGATGTTGAATGCACGCGAAGTGGTTTTAACCACGAGTGAAATTAACCTAGATAAATATCATTATGGTTCGGTAAGTAAACGGATTTTATTAATCTATTTTAGTAGGATTGTTGGGTGTATTTTTGTGAGTTTAAGGCTATTTTCTAACCTTAAAAATGTTATTTTTAAGTATTTTTAATTGATTTTTAATTAAAATAATTAAATAAAAATAATAAAAAAATTTGATTTTTTTGCTACAGTTGACCGTTGACTTTGACCATTGACCGTTGACTTTGACCGGTTCGAATCGTGTAATTGTGCGCTGAGTGAGGCTCGAACCCGAGACCTCCCGTACGCGTGCACGCAGCTCTACCAACTGAGCTACGTGTCTAACCCGTCATATATCTGTTTTTAATTATATTTATATATTAATTAAGTTAAACAGAAAATCCTTTTATTTTAAAAAAACGATTTAATTGAATCGGACCGGTGCGCTCCACAGGTCTTGAACCCGGGACCTGTGGGTTGCGTAACACACAGTCCACCGCTGGACTGTGTGTCCAACTTGTTAACTAATCTGATTTTTATTATACTTAAATACAAATTAAGTATTTTCATTTATGTCTTATTTTAAAAAGGTAAATAATTGTCCGGGTCGATGCAGAGGACCGGACTCGAACTCGTGCGCCTTGATTAAACATACACACAGTCCACCACTGGACTGTGTGTCTAACTTGGTTATTATTCCGATTATTAATATACTTAACATATAACAGTGGTGCTTCCGGTTCGGTTAACAAAAAAAGGCGTTTTTATTAAGGCGGCGTGTGTGGAACAAGATTCGAACTCGAGACCTTTGTGTGTTTATTGTGCACACAGTCCACCGCTGGACTGTGTGTCTAACCCGAGTTATTTCTTGATTTATATTATACTTATAAGTTACAGATACATCGTCTTCTTCGTCAGATTTTAACCAGAATCGGAAAATCCGACTGGCTCAAAGTTTTAATCGGTTTCTTTAGTGTTTTTTACTTAATTACAGATGGGATATAAATAAAAAAGAAAGGAAATTAGGCGTGAAATATACCCACTCGCTTCCTCTGTTTTTCCGGCAAAACTCCGGCGACAGCAACAGGCTCCGGCGTCGGGTGTCTTGCAGCAGCGAGTCTCCAGAAAGCTTACAAAGGATGTGGGTGACTTCGGTATAAGCTTAGGGGGTTTAGTAAGGCTTAGAAGTGAAGCACCCGGTTTTCCGGTGATGAGCAGAAATATTCCGGCGAGTGATTTTTCGCCGAGAAAGGGTGCGGTTTGAGCGAAAATGTTTGCAGAGGTTCGATGGGGGTATTTATAGGGCAAGTTGTCGATGGATTTGGTCCGATTTCCGACTGGATTCGTCGGTTTGAATTTATCCGGCGGTTATAGAAGGTGTCGCGGACTCAGACGTCAGTTATAACCGATATAAGTTTAAAGTTTTACGTTATAACTGAAGATGTCGTTAAAACTCGCGAGATTGCCGGGATTTCCGACGACTGAACTTTGGGCGCCGGTTTTGAATTCGGAAAGACACGTTATCAATTAAATGATTCCAACATTTAACAAGTAGCATCAGTGGCGCAGTGGTTTAGTGCGCGTGTGTTAAGTTGCTGAACCGGCTGACTCGGCGACTGACCCGGGTTCGAAACCCGGCAGAACCAAAGTATTTTTATTTTCTTATTTTTGACAGTTTTTCAAAAACTAATTACATATTCCCATATAATAATTGATTATGTATCGATTAAAATTATTTTGGGCATTTAATTCGCAACGAAATTTTTGACTGATTGTTCGGTTGATAAACGGAGCGGGTTTGGTAAATCCGTTTTTGACGGATGTTACACCCTTCCAGTTACTACATGTCCGTCGTAGAACAAATTTTTAAGAGAAAAGTAAGAAAACGTTTAAACATGTGAGAATCAGGACGTGCGTTATGACGGTAACATATGCGTATATATTTAAGCATGTTATATTGACAAATCTATAACACGTTGAATGTCACACAAAATCAAGTAGCAATTAAAGTGCTCGCATGTAATTGTATGTCAGAAAAGTGTAAGTAAATGTCATAAGTTTGCATGTAACCAACTTAACATGTAAGTAATGAGATTCTAATTGAATATAGTATAGGCTCTAAGGGTCTAATAACCTATCTTATATCCCTATAGTCACTCGCTCTGATACCAATCTGTCACACCCTGACCCGCAACGGATAAAGTAGTCGGGGCATGATTGGGTTTTCATCAAAGCTCATGACATTTACTATTATAGAAGTTTAATATTTATTATTCCGAATTTAAATAAAACATTCCAACGACATGTAATTCAAACAAACACTATAATGTTCCAAGCAAACTTGCAAATAACATTTTATTTTCTTCTAAGCCCATGCCCTATGTGATCCTTGCTTCAAACATGTTCACCTGTATCATGTGTAAAAGTAGAGTTTTGGGTCAACATAAGTTGGCGAGTGAATCCCATTTAATCATTAAGAAAAATGATATGTTTATTATTCTAATAAAATGTGCCTTAACCAAATATGAGAAACTTCGCGTATGTAATCTAAACCACAAACCACATCTTCAATTAATAATGTACATGTGAGCACGATAAGCGATGTGCTGCGAGATCAAGGCTCAATCAAACGGAGCCGATCTAGTATATTAGGCAACGCAACGCTCCACCCGTAAGTAACGGGGAACAAATGGGCCTAATGTGAGAGATTGACTGAAATGAGAAATATAAACACAAAATGACAATAAACAAACAATATCACATAGCACATTAGATCACATAATGGTAATAGCACGGGATTTATAATAACGAGATAATAAAAGCGACACATGATACACCCCAAAAACGTGGATAAAAAGGGGAGTTGTAAGATTCACTCATAGTGGGTGCGATTATGATTCAATGAATATTGCGCACGATTGAGTGGTTGAGGTACCAAACGACGAAAATGGCTAACCTAAATATTCACATAATAATTTAGATAAAAATATATATTCTTTGGGTTGAATTTAATATTTTTACTTAACTTATTATTTACACAATCTATTAGATAATTTAGATAAATTTTATTGTTTTTAATACTATATTTTTATTCGCTTAAACTTATTTGCCACTAATATTGTTTGGTTATATAAAAATAATATAGTTTTTGGAAAAATAATTAAAAGTTTAATTTAATTAAAAAATAATATGTTTTTTTTCTGAATTGAATCGGACTAAATTGCATGATACCGGTCAGATACGCAGCATGTGGAGATCGAACTCGTGACCTCTCGTTTACATGCTCGCAGCCCGGCCAACTGGGCTGCGTGTCTAACCCGGAGTATATAGGATTTTAATTACATTTATACACTTACTAGATCAAACCATATTCTGATTAATAAAAAAAAGGTTTTGTATATTATAGGGACAATGTATGTAACTGGTATCGAACCCGCGACCTATGTTTTGTGTGTGCACACAATCCGGCCAATTGGGCTGTGTGTCTAACCCGTTGGATAAAGGATTTTTATTTCTTTTATACGCTCACTGCTGAGCTTCATGAGTGGGTTCTATAAAAGGATTTCATTAAGCAGTGAATCGGAACATGAACACGGTTCGAACCCGGGACCTTGGAATATATATGCACACAGTCCAACCAACTGGACTGTGTGTCTAACCCGGTTTAAACACTATTTTTAATTCTTTTAAACAAGAACTCCAGTTCATCTTCTTCTTAATTTGAATAGGAATGTGAAATCGCGATTAGTTTGATTTGCTTAACAATTCGCTTATAAATTTCTACTGATTATAAATGATGATAATAAAATGAAATAGAATGGATGAAATGTATACCGAACAGAAGTTTCTTCGATTTTTCCGGTGAAGTTCCGGCGATGGTAGATTATTCCGGCATGGGTTCTGATGAACAGAGATTTGCAAGAAGATTTGGGAGTGTGTGTGCATTCTAATGGCTCCAAAACTCCCTATTTATAGATGAGAAGGGTCGCATGATTTAAGCTTCGGTTTCGGGAGTTTCGATCAATTTCGATTATGGCGGGTTGTTAGCAATCACAATTGAATGTGGTTGACTTGGTTTTTGCGTCTATAAACATGATTGAGAATGGTTCCTGCATTTCGTAGAAACGACATATGTTGAAGATTGCCGTATTGTACGTAGTCGTTGCTGGGCGGCATGTTGAACCAGTTCAAAGGAAACGGAAATATAAATGAATATTCGATTAGATTATTTTAGATGTGAAGTGGGTGCTGCAATGGTGCGTTGTGTGTTTTGTTTGGGCTGAGACCCGGGTTCGATCCCCGGTCTACCCTTTTATTATTCTTTTTTTATTATCTTTATTATTTTTAATATTAATATAACGAATCTCTTAAACGATTAACATAACTTCGAAACAAAAAGAATCCTATCATAAACTTGATTTCAAAATGGTGCGGGTTTTAGAACCCATTTTTCGACGGATGTTACAGTTGCAACAATCATTTTTTTGAAAACCAACATCGTTCATGCCGCTATGCTCTTTGCGAGGTTTCACAATCACCAACCTATACTGTTGGTAATTTCGAATTAAAGAATTCCTTTGCGTGCTAGGCAAGGAACAATATTAAAAGAGTGGATAATTATAGATAATTTATATGTGTTTAGATTTAGATTATTAGGGATAATTATTATGTCCTAGTTATTAGCAATCCTAATTGTAGTCAGACGTGATAGGTTAGGCTATAAATACTCAAGGATCGGCAGGATGGAAACGGTTCTAGCAACTATTGATTGTCCTGTCGTCCGATCGAAAGCAGGTTGGAAGCAGTTCTCTGAACTGCTGATTGTCCTGCGCAAACCGATCAAGAACCAAGCTAGACGCCGGCCGGAATCGGAAGTTTAGTTAGAGCTACAACCCTGCGTGTTGGGATCTAGACAGGGAAGGGAACAGTGCGTGCAGTGTGGTGTTGTTTCAGTCTACCAAAAGGGGGAAGTAGCAAAGGGTTTTATTGGATAATAAAGTTTATTTTTTTATGTTTGGGTCAGTTGTTAAAGGCCCAAATTGAAAAAATAAGTGTCAAAATTATTCCATATTGTGGTACTGTTGTGCTTTATTTTTCGAGAACAGTACTACAACCAAATAGTTTGTTTCGGATTTTTTAGTAAGTCCATAATAAATTTGGTTTTATTAATTTTTGGGTTCGTGTTTAAAGTGGAACTCGGGAATTAAACGTGTAGACTGGAAGAACACCCGGTTCTTTTAATCTTACGTATAGTCGACGGAAGAAAAATATGGTTGGAAGCATGGCAGTAGCGGCTCGAATACCAAGAAATCGGTTCTAAATTCAACAACGCCTCAATGCCCGATGTTGAACACGGTTAATTATACAATTTGGGCATTGCGTACTCACGCAATTTTTAACGTTCATGGCGTGCGGGAGGCCATTGAACCCGGAACCGAAACCGATGTGAAGAAAAACAATATGGCAATTGCTTTGTTGTTTCAATCTATACCGGAAGAACATATCTTGCAAGTTGGTAACCTAAAGACGGCAAAAGAGATGTGGGATGCATTGAAAGCGCGCCATCTAGGAGCCGATTGGGTACGTGAAGCAAGACTTCAGACACTCATGTCAGAGTTTGAGGCGTAAAAGATAAAGGATTCAAGTACTATTGATGAATTTTCAAGCAAGTTAACAGGAATGTCTTCAAAAGCGGAATCTCTCGGTTCCGTAATTGAGGAACAAAAGATTGTGAAAAAGTTTCTTAGTGGTTTACCAAGACGGTTCATCCATATGGTAGCCTCGGTTGAGAAAATTGTGGATCTAAAAACAGTTTCATTGGACGACGTTGTTGGACGAATGAAAGCGTATGAGGAACGCATAAAAGATGAAGAATTGCAGTCAGAATATCGGTACACAAACAAAACTTATGTTAAATAATTCTAATTCTTCTTCAAGTGCTAGACAAAATTCATGCGATTCAAGTAAGGGGCGAGGGAAAGGCTCAAACCGTGGACGTGGTGGTGGAGGACGCGGTCGAAACCAATCTGGTCAATACCGCGGGTCACCAGACGGGGTCCAACGAAGGGGATAAACATAATGGAAAAAAGGATTATTCGAAGGTTCAATGTTTTCGATGCGACAAGTGCTGTCACTTTGTTTCGAGATGTCCAGAACGAAAGAAAGAGAAACAAACAAACTTGATCGATTTGGAAGAAATTGACCCGTCTCTTGTCACACCCCGATTTCCAACCAAAATCCATACATCGGTGGGCCCAGGTGGGGAGTATCGTGACGTCCGTTGATAATCATCATAGTCAATTAAACATGGCACAATGGAAGTCTTGGAGTAAAATTACTATTACAAACCGAATATTCGAAAATACAAAATAATATGCAGGCTCGTAATAGAAGATCAACAGGCGGATCATAAATTTACATGGAAAGAATATAAAACAGACTTTGGGTAGATTTAGGATTTGCAAGATCCTCTATCACTACCGAGCACTTCCAGCCTATTTTCGTATTGTACCTGCAGTTTAGTCTTTTGAAAATACGTCATCTTTCGCTGGTAAATACACCCAACCGACTCATTTTGAAAACATTTCAAAAATGTTTTAAGTGCGTATCAGCACAAAATCTTTTTATAACTTAGGTTAACTGACCGTCCAACCTTGTTAACATATTTACATGCTTGTCCATACATACGGGGCTCGGTACGGAGACCGAGACACAATTAACGTACACACCACTTTGGACTCACGAAGGAGTCAATTCCTCCCAACCTTGTGGGAATGCATAATTGAGTGTCTATCGGGTGTATGCCTACACCCGCGCTAAGGTCGTGGCCATTTCTATTGTAATGAGCCGAGGATATCCAGGACACGGTAGTTAACCCCCGATGTTTAAATTATCAAACAAAACTGACTAAAACAGAATATGCGAATTTACTATCCCGAACCGGCGTTCGATTGATCCCATTTCCTACCAAGCGGTAATAATTTACCGTAACCCAAGCCCGTATAGGGGAAATAGGTTGAGGGTATTTACCTGAGCTAGTCTTCTTTTAATTTTTAATAACTCGGCCGTACACAAAAGGACTAAGTGCAGATAGCATTTACCGGCAAGTCTCTAGTCTGGATTATAGGATAAACTCACCAATTAAATACTAACGGTCTTATTTAAGTCATTGACTTAGACCGACTAGCGTACTTGATCAAAACGTATGACGCTAGATTAAAACGATGGTTGGATAGAATGTAGTTTAATCCCAATAAGTACCTTGACTTTTTTAATACGGTAAACTATTAACATTCTGGATTTTGAGATTAAAATGATAAGGTTAAACCCGTTTCGGTTAATTTTCGTAAAATAGTTACATATACTTAACCGTGTGCACATTAGTGATATCGGGTAACCGGATAAGTCATGGACAAGTTCTATATGCCATTATATTTTAAATAAGTTAAGATATCAGTAGGATATCAACTTGTATGCCCGTTATGTTTTTAAAACGAAATTATGCCTTGTAAGGGCATTTCGGTACTTATACACCGCATAAAAGGAACTTGAACATATTTTAAGTTTATAATCATGAGTATTCTGGAAAAATATTTTATTTATGATACAATATCAGTAGGATATCAATTATATGTGTAAGTTACCTTTTATGACCAAACTATGCACCGAAGGGCATTTTGGTCATTTTACACATAGTTTGTAAATTATTTGGGATTCTGAGTTTATAACATGCACCTACTGTAAATATATTTAAAATAAGTTTTAAATCAGTAGGTATCAAGTGTTGGTCAATAATATGGTTTAAAACCATACTATGCGCCGAAACGGCGCTTTTGTCGTAAATGACGTCTTTATGCGATGTTTATGAAAACTGATGTTAAGGTCAAATTAAAATGCTTCGAATATGTTATTTAATATAAAGTATCAGTAGGTAAATGATTTACCTTGAAAATATTGATAAAATTCATTTTATGAGCCACAAGGGCTAAAACCGTCATTTATCGACATAGTTTAAGGATTTGCTTGAAAACTCAGTTTACACATTAGTTTAATATCCCAAATAATCCTACTTATAATATTACATTAGTAGAAACTCATTTTCAAGTTCAATACCATTTAAAACCTTGTTTTATACAAAAAGGACATTTTGGTCAAAGATGGCATAATTATGGAACTTGCGCATAAACTTGGATTCTGATTATGATCATGTAATATAACCTCATAGGGTTATGGTACATTATATTATGATCATAATGCAACTTTAGATCAGTATCTAACTAATCTAAATCGGGTCAGAATCGAAAGTCAAAGCAGAAGTCAAGTTTCACGACTTTCGGTTGCGAACCGACCCTAGAACTGAAATTGACGAGCCGAACATGTTCTTACATGTTAAAATAATTATTACCAAGTTGTTTAAGTGTCAAAACAGGTTTCATAACACATATAAGATCAATTTGTGATTTTTCGAAAAATGGCCTGTTTAACTTTTTAATAACTTAACTTTGACCCGTCAAGCAAACGTGATCTTCAGGATGTGCCCTATATAGGGACTAACACCTACCTTATTGCGATCACTTAGCCATGTTCATTTCGAACAATGGCTGGACCATAATGGTCTTAACCGAAAGACAAAGCGTTTTCCGCAAAACGCTTGACTTTTGGCTATAAATGTAACGTCCGTAAAAAAAACGGATTTTACCAAACCCGCTCCGTTTATTAACCGAACAATCAGTTAAAAATTTCGTTGCGAATTTAATGCCCAAAATAATTTTAAACGATACATAATTAATTATTATATTGGAATATATAATTTGTTTTTGAAAAATTGTTAAAAATAATGAAATAAAAATTAAATGTTTCTGCCGGGTTTCGAACCCGGGTCAGTCAGCCGGGTCAACGACTTAACACTCAACTCTCCAACCACTGCGCCACTAGTGTTTCTTGTTAATTATTAGAATCAATTAATTCATAACATGTTTTTCCGAATTCAAAACCGGCGCCCAAATGCAGTTGTCGGAAATCCCGGCGATCTCGCGAGATTGGACGGTTTCTTTTATTCTTAACGTAAACTTTAAACTCATCATCGGTTATAACCGACGCCTGAACCCGCGACACAAGCTATAACCGCCGGAAAACGTAATGACTTTGAATCAAGTCGGAAATTGGACCAAATTCATCGACGACTTGCCTTATAAGTACCCCCTCAAACCTCTGCAAGCTTTTTCGCTCAAAACCGCACCTTTACCCGACGTAATTTCATTCGCCGGAAAATTTCTGTACATCGCCGGAAAACCGAACCCTTCACTTCTGAGCCTTACTAAACCCCCTGAGCTTATACCGAAGTCACCCACATCCTTTTCAAGCTTTCTGAAGACTCTCTGCTGCAAGACACACGTCGCCGGAAGTGTTTGCTGTCACCGGAGTTTCGCCGGAGAAACAGAGGAGTCCAGTCGGTATACCTTACGCTTAATCCTTCATTCTTTTTATTTAATCTCACATGTAATTAACCATCAGACACTAACGAACATGATTTAATCATCGAACCAGTCGGACTTCCGATTCTGGTTAAAATCAACGAAGAAGACGAAGTTTCTGTAGTGTATAAGTATAATTAAAATCAAGTTATTACTCGGGTTAGACACACAGTCCAGCGGTGGACTGTGTGCACATTAAACACGTAAACGTCTCGAGTTCGAATCTTGTCCCACGCATGCTTGCCTTAATAAAAATGTCTTTTTGTTAACCGAACCGGAGTCACCGCTGTATATGTTAAGTATAATAATAACCGGAATAATAACCAAGATAGACACACAGTCTAGCGGTGGACTGTGTGTATGTTTAAATCACAGGACACGAGTTCGAGTCCGGGCTAGCGCACCGGCCCGGATAATTATTAAACTTTTATTTAAGACAGAAATGGAAATGTTCAGTTTGTATATAAGTATAATAAAAATCGGTTTATATAACAAGTTAAACACACAGTCCAGCGGTGGACTGTGTGTTAACCTAAACCACAGGTCCTGGGTTCGAGACCTGTGGAGAGCACCGGTCCGATTCACTAAAATCTTTTTAGAAATAAGTTGATTTTCGGATTAATCTAATTAATATATAAATATAATTAAAAACAGAAATATTTCGGGTTAGACACGTAGCTCAGTTGGTAGAGCTGCGTGCACGCGTACGGGAGGTCTCGGGTTCGAGCCTCACTCAGCGCACACTTACACGCATACGAACCGGTCAAACAGTCAAGGTCAACGGTCAACGGTCAAAAAAGTCAACTTTTTTTATTATTTTTATTTATTTATTTTAATTAAAAATCAATTAAAAATACTTAAAAATAACATTTTTAAGGTTAGAAAATAGCCTTAAACTCACAAAAATACACCCAACAATCCTACTAAAATGGATTAATAAAATCCGTTTACTTACCGAACCATAATGCTATTTATCTAGGTTAATTTCACTCGTGGTTAAAACCACTTCGCGTGCATTCAACATCATCAACCGAACGCACCCACTGTGAGTGAATCTTACAACTCCCCTTTTTTTTAATTACACGTTTTGGGATGTGTCATGTGTCACAAAATAATTAACTCGTTTATTTAAACTTGTGCCATACCATATCGTGATCTAAACTTAGATTGTTTATATTGTTGTAATTATGTATTTCATTTTGTCAACTTATATGAAATTCATTCATTAAGCCCATCAGTTCCTCGTGAGAGACGAGTTGAGCAACGCGTGCCTCAAAACCAATCCATTATTGTTCATGTGTGTATTATTGAGTTTATATTGTTTGTAGTTATGTCTTTCATATTATCATGTTTATGCAATTCATTCATTAGGCCCATCAGTTCCTTGTGAGAGACGAGTTGAGCAACGCGTGCCTCTAAACGATTCATTATTGTTCATGTGTGTATTGTTTAATATTAAATTGATTTATGAATAAGTTTATATCTATTTTTACTCATGTGTGGTTGTTCACTTTATTTCATAATCAATTAAATAAACTTGTTCAAATGTTTTTCATAGGATTCACTCGCCAACTTTTTGTTGATCCAAAAACCCTTTTACACATACAGGTGAACAGGATGAAGCAAGGAAAACATAGGAAATGCCTTAGAAGAAAACAATGAAGCCTAGATTGATATTTAGGACATGTTGTAATATTGATTGTAATTTTCCATTAAAGTGTATTAATGAATATGAAACGTTAAAATAAATGTCATGAGCTTTGATGATAACCCAATCATGCCCCGATCACCTTTTCCGCTGCGGGTCGGGGTGTGACAGATTGGTATCAGAGCCATGACTATAGGGATATAAGATAGGTTATTAGACCCTTAGAGCCTATACTATAGTCTGCCTAAATTTTAATTGATTAGGTGGTTACATACAAACTTGTGATATTTATTTGTTTCATATTTGTTTATACTTACAGTCAAACATACATACTTATATACATATTCATTATACATATATATCAATGTTCATATATTCAATTCATTTTCATACTCTCATTATTCAAAGATTTTGTTGCAATTTTCAAATCTCATCAAAGTAAGTTCTGCGACGGGCATGTAGTAACTGGAAGGGTACAAGTACCGGTAGTCGGAACGTCCTGTCTAGGTAGGCATTCGTATAAATCCAATATAACGGACCAGTTTGCCTACCTGGGGACTAACGATGAGAGTACGAAGGACCTATTAGGCCAAAGCATGCCACACCAAATGTCGTTCGAACTAACCCACTTTGAGGTGTCACCGTGTCTACACCTGGACACATTCCGAATATCACACGTTGTATACATATTTCTCGATTTTCTCCGGGTTTTAGTGTACGCAACCAGGCTAACACATGCGAACCATATGAAAAACCCGGTATTCATGGGGGCCCACATGATTACGAAGGTGAAGTATGGCGGCATGTAGGGCCTAATGGCGAGCAAAGCCCAAGACATCCTATGGATGTAGTAGATTTATTTTTCTATAATTATTTTATGAACGTTCATTCCTGAATGCGACCCATGATCCCAAAAGCATCCAACTCATACTATTGACATGTATTCCTTGTAGATGTCTTCTAACCACGCCCGTAGGAAGATGAGAGCAGGAAAAGCCCGCGAGCGCATGGCTGCCCTAATCGCTCAACAAATGGCTGCCGTAATACCCAACATTGTAATCCAAGTACAACAAGCACTTACCGCTAATCCTGTCAGTCAAGAAAACCAAAACATTATCAACTCTCCCCCAAATACCACTAAATGCACCTACAAGCATTTCAAATCATGCGACCCTCCGAAATACAAAGGGACTGAAGGCGTCACCGCTCTCCTCCATTGGTTTGAAGAAATGGAGAACACTTTTCTAAATTGCGATTGTCCCGATGATCGCAAAGTGCGATATGCTACCGGTCGTTTATATGGAATAGCACTTACTTGGTGGAATACAGAGAAGGCCAAACGAGGTGTGGAAGATGCTATGACTTTAACTTGGAATGAATTAAAAGAAATCATGACCAGACGATTTTGCCCAAGAAGCGAAATCAAGAAATTAGAAGATGAGTTCTATTTGTTGAAGCAAAAGGAAGGCGACCACACCACGTACAACAAAAGATTCCTCGAGTTACATCAAATGGTTCCCAACATGTTCACTCCCCTCTACCGTTTGATCGAGCACTACATTCGAGGTCTTCCGTCAAAGATTCAAGACTCTGTAATAAGTACCACACCTGCAACTTTGGAAGCAGCAATGGAGCTAGCAACAGCGCTCACCGAGAACCGAATCCAGAACAAAGACTTCAAGGAGGAGAAGAAGAAGGATAAAGCATCGACTGAAACCTCCGACTACACCCAAACCGAATCCCCTTCTCAACCCAATTCTAAGAGAAAAAGAGACGGGCAACTTTTCGCTGCTATCCAACGAAATCAACCAATTTCACACGCCATACCCATCCAAGCTATCCCAATCACTCAAGTGGCACCCAACTCAACTTACCCAAATAAGAAACCATATCTTGGACCTCACCCTCGATGCATCAACTGTTTTTACCACCATCCCCTTACCTTACCTTGTCGACTATGTGCAACTTGTGGACGCTATGGTCATTTGAGCAAGGTTTGCCGCACCTTTCAAAACCAAATCTCTCCCCCTACTCAAAACATGGTCCAAACCTATCAACAACCCCAATACCCCATGTTCCCATATGTTCGAGCTTGTTTCAATTGTGGCGACCCTACCCACTTTAGAAACACGTGCCCTCGATTGGTTAACATCATAAACGCTCAAGCCCAATCAAACCCAGTTAACCAAGTAAACCAAGAAAACCCAACCGCTAGGCCACCAGCAAGAGGAAGAGTCTTCAACATCAACGCCAATCCTGTCGAAGATAATGACGGCCCAAACGAGGATACCCAACTAGTCCTCTTCACCGAAGATCCAGATTTGACTCCAATCGTTTAGTTTTATGTTTTTCTTTATGTTTTAGAATCACATAGAACCAATCATAACTTAAGGATAAAGCCAATGAAACTTTGACAAGAATATGGTGGATACGCCACTGGTACTTCCTATATATAAGTATTCTTGTCAAAGGATCGGAGGCATTATCAGGCGGTTATAAGAGGTTCCATGTATAGGTTGTTTGTGTGATTATTGTTTAGATTAAATTTATTATTTTCAGTACATGCAATACGATCGGCTCCGTTTGATTGAGCCTTGATCGCACAGACATTTTCATTTTCAGTACATGCAATACGATCGGCTCCGTTTGATTAAGCCTTGACCGCACAGACATTTTCATTATCAGTATCTTGTGGTTGTTGTGTTTGTTGTAGAGTCGCATAGAACTAATCATAACTTGTGGATAAAGTCAATGAACATTTGACAAGAATATGGTACTTCCTATATATAAGTATTCTTGTCAAAGGATCGGAGGCATTATCAGGCGGTTATGAGAGGTTCCATGTATAGGTTGTTTGTGTGATTATTGTTTAGATTAAATTTATTATTTTCAGTACATGCAATACGATCGGCTCCGTTTGATTGAGCCTTGATCGCACAGACATTTTCATTTTCAGTACATGCAATACGATCGGCTCCGTTTGATTGAGCCTTGATCGCACAGACATTTTCATTATCAGTATCTTGTGGTTGTTGTGTTTGTTGTAGAGTCGCATAGAACTAATCATAACTTGTGGATTAAGTCAATGAAAATTTGACAAGAATATGGTGGATACGCCGCTGGTACTTCCTATATATAAGTATTCTTGTCAAAGGATCGGAGGCATTATCAGGCGGTTATGAGAGGTTCCATGTATAGGCTGTTTGTGTGATTGTTGTTTAGATTAAATTTATTATTTTCAGTACATGCAATACGATCGGCTCCGCTTGATTGAGCCTTGATCGCACAGACATTTTCATTTTCAGTACATGCAATACGATCGGCTCCGTTTGATTGAGCCTTGATCGCACAGACATTTTTCATTTTCAGTATCTTGTGTTTGTTGTATTGGTTGTAGAGTCACATAGGACTAATCATAATACACTGATAAAACCAATGAAAATTTGACAAGAATATGGTGGATACGCCGCTGGTACTTCCTATATATAAGTATTCTTGTCAAAGGATCAGAGGCATTGTCAGACGGTTATGAGAAGTTCTATGTAGGATTTAGTAGTTTCTTGGTAACTAATCATAACTTGTGGATAAAACCAATGAAAATTTGGCAAGAATATGGTGGATACGCCGCTGGTACTTCCTATATATAAGTATTCTTGCCAAAGGATCAGAGGCATTATCAGGCGGTTATGAGAAGTTCCATGTAGGATTAAGTATTGCCCTGGGTTAAAATTTGTGTTACATTTATATCATATCGCTATTTAAAGAAATTGGATTGTGTTCCATTTCTACATAAACTAACCTCTCCATCCTAACAAACGAGAGAGGAACTATCACCATTCAAACATATATGCTATCAGAATGTGGATTTAAATATTAGCTGTTGTGTTTATTTATGTTCTATAGTCATAGAACCAATCATAACTTACTGATAAAACCAATGAAAATTTGACAAGAATATGGTGGATACGCCGCTGGTACTTCCTATATATAAGTATTCTTGTCAAAGGATCAGAGGTATTGTTAGATGGTTATGAGAAGTTCCATGTAGGTTGTAGTACTAGAAGTTTTGCCTTAGGATATAACCATATCCTTCCAAACATATCCAAACTCTTATGCATGATACCATATTTAGCGAATCAATTCTGCTTATCAATACTTTTTACAGTAGGCAACAAAAAGCGATTCCTGTAATAGGGTACTTAACCCTTACAAGGAACGTTACCGCCTCAAACAAAAACTTAAAACCTTACTTTTTCTAAGCATGTAACTGTCAAACTAAACACCATCATTCTTTTAGTCAAACATATCACTATTTAAATTTCGGAACGAAATTTCTAAAAAGCAGGGGATACTGTAACATCCGTAAAAAAAACGGATTTTACCAAACCCGCTCCGTTTATTAACCGAACAATCAGTTAAAAATTTCTTTGCGAATTTAATGCCCAAAATAATTTTAAACGATACATAATTAATTATTATATTGGAATATATAATTTGTTTTTGAAAAATTGTTAAAAATAATGAAATAAAAATTAAATGTTTCTGCCGGGTTTCAAACCCGGGTCAGTCAGCCGGGTCAACGACTTAACACTCAACTCTCCAACCACTGCGCCACTAGTGTTTCTTGTTAATTATTAGAATCAATTAATTCATAACATGTGTTTCCGAATTCAAAACCGGCGCCCAAATGCAGTCGTCGGAAATCCCGGCGATCTCGCGAGATTGGACGGTTTCTTTTATTCTTAACGTAAACTTTAAACTCATCATCGGTTATAACCGACGCCTGAACCCGCGACACAAGCTATAACCGCCGGAAAACGTAATGACTTTGAATCAAGTCGGAAATTGGACCAAATTCATCGACGACTTGCCTTATAAGTACCCCTCAAACCTCTGCAAGCTTTTTCGCTCAAAACCGCACCTTTACCCGACGTAATTTCATTCGCCGGAAAATTTCTGTACATCGCCGGAAAACCGAACCCTTCACTTCTAAGCCTTACTAAACCCCCTGAGCTTATACCGAAGTCACCCACATCCTTTTCAAGCTTTCTGAAGACTCTCTGCTGCAAGACACACGTCGCCGGAAGTGTTTGCTGTCACCGAAGTTTCGCCGGAGAAACAGAGGAGTCCAGTCGGTATACCTTACGCTTAATCCTTCATTCTTTTTATTTAATCTCACATGTAATTAACCATCAGACACTAATAAACATGATTTAATCATCGAACCAGTCGGACTTCCGATTCTGGTTAAAATCAACAAAGAAGACGAAGTTTCTGTAGTGTATAAGTATAATTAAAATCAAGTTATTACTCGGGTTAGACACACAGTCCAGCGGTGGACTGTGTGCACATTAAACACGTAAACGTCTCGAGTTCGAATCTTGTCCCACGCATGCTTGCCTTAATAAAAATGTATTTTTGTTAACCGAACCGGAGTCACCGCTGTATATGTTAAGTATAATAATAACCGGAATAATAACCAAGATAGACACACAGTCCAGCGGTGGACTGTGTGTATGTTAAATCACAGGACACGAGTTCGAGTCCGGGCTACCGCACCGGCCCGGATAATTATTAAACTTTTTATTTAAGACAGAAATGGAAATGTTCAGTTTGTATATAAGTATAATAAAAATCGGTTTATATAACAAGTTAAACACACAGTCCAGCGGTGGACTGTGTGTTAACCTAAACCACAGGTCCCGGGTTCGAGACCTGTGGAAAGCACCGGTCCGATTCAGTAAAATCTTTTTAGAAATAAGTTGATTTTCGGATTAATCTAATTAATATATAAATATAATTAAAAACAGAAATATTTCGGGTTAGACACGTAGCTCAGTTGGTAGAGCTGCGTGCACGCGTACGGGAGGTCTCGGGTTCGAGCCTCACTCAGCGCACACTTACACGCATACGAACCGGTCAAACAGTCAAGGTCAACGGTCAACGGTCAAAAAAGTCAACTTTTTTTATTATTTTTATTTATTTATTTTAATTAAAAATCAATTAAAAATACTTAAAAATAACATTTTTAAGGTTAGAAAATAGCCTTAAACTCACAAAAATACACCCAACAATCCTACTAAAATGGATTAATAAAATCCGTTTACTTACCGAACCATAATGCTATTTATCTAGGTTAATTTCACTCGTGGTTAAAACCACTTCGCGTGCATTCAACATCATCAACCGAACGCACCCACTGTGAGTGAATCTTACAACTCCCCTTTTTTTTAATTACACGTTTTGGGGTGTGTCATGTGTCATAAAATAGTTAACTCGTTTATTTAAACTTGTGCCATACCATATCGTGATCTAAACTTAGATTGTTTATATTGTTGTAATTATGTATTTCATTTTGTCAACTTATATGAAATTCATTCATTAAGCCCATCAGTTCCTCGTGGGAGACGAGTTGAGCAACGCGTGCCTCAAAACCAATCCATTATTGTTCATGTGTGTATTATTGAGTTTATATTGTTTGTAGTTATGTCTTTCATATTATCATGTTTATGCAATTCATTCATTAGGCCCATCAGTTCCTCGTGAGAGACGAGTTGAGCAACGCGTGCCTCTAAACGATTCATTATTGTTCATGTGTGTATTGTTTAATATTAAATTGATTTATGAATAAGTTTATATCTATTTTTACTCATGTGTGGTTGTGCACTTTATTTCATAATCAATTAAATAAACTTGTTCAAATGTTTTTCATAGGATTCACTCGCCAACTTTTTGTTGATCCAAAAACCCTTTTACACATGATACAGGTGAACAGGATGAAGCAAGGAAAACATAGGAAATGCCTTAGAAGAAAACAATGAAGCCTAGATTGATATTTAGGACATGTTGTAATATTGATTGCAATTTTCCATTAAAGTGTATTATTGAATACGAAACGTTAAAATAAATGTCATGAGCTTTGATGCTAACCCAATCATGCCCCGATCACCTTTTCCGCTGCGGGTCAGGGTGTGACAATAAAAGCCTATAAAAGAAAATGCACAAGGAAGGAACACTTACCAGTGATTCCTAGGGTGCAAAAGAACTATGTTGGATGCTCCTTTTAGCTAGGAACTTTCAGAGGAGGGAGAAGAGTGAATAAATGAGAAAGGTGCAAGTTGGAATGGTGAACTTAATCACCTATTTATAGTTGGAGAGCTCAAAGGAGGTGAAGCCAAGTGTTTAGGGGTGTAAGAGAAAGCTTACAAGTGTCCCAAAACGTGGCATAGCTGATTACAAGTCCATGGTTTCGAATTAATGGTTTTGGAGTTTTGTTTGGGAGCCAAGCAAAACTTTCTGCTGCAGACCCTTTCTCGAGCTCCGGGAGAGACCCAGGCCAGGTCTCTCGCGGCCCGCGACTGCCCCTTGGCCAGTTTCAAAGTTTGATACTTTAGCCCCTTAACTTTAAAAAGCTTCTAAAAACCTTTTAAAACACCTTTTTGGCACTTTTAGCCCTCCGTAGCCAATTCTTGCATACCCGAGATTATGTCCGGACATTGTCGAGCTCTCGGTTCGTTAAAAGGTCACTCAGAGGAAAGAATTAACATGTTGACACTTTTAATCCCTCCAATATCTAACTTTCAAATATTTACAGAATTGAACCCTCTCGTCCAACAATGGCACGTATGAGAGTTAGGACTTCGCAAATGATAACTCAGAGGCTTATTATAAGCATGTTGATTCCGATGTCACTCAGAGGCTGGGCATGTTGACATATCAGTCACTCAGACGCCAAATTTCAAGCATATTGACATATCAGTTACTCAGAGGCTAATGATTTAAACATGTTGACATACCAATCACTCAGAGGCTGTTATTTATGCATGTTGACTTCGGACCGTCACTCAGAGGCTCTGTTTTAGCATGTTGACGCCTTTAGTCCTTATCGATCTTTAACAGACCATATTTAAAATACAACACGTGTCACTATATTATTGGACACGATTTTACAGGGTGTTACATCCTCACCCCCTTAAAAGAAATCTCGACCTCGAGATTTTATTAAAAAAGATAGGGGTACTTTTGTCGCATAGTGGACTCAACCTCCCATGTATACTCGGGACCTCTAAAAGCGTCCCACTTAACCTTTACTATAGGTATCATTTTCCTTCAGAGCTTCTTAACCTGTCGATCCTCGATTGAAATTGGTTTCTCAACGAACCTCAGGTTTTCATCAATTTGCACATCTTCGTGCGACATTGCTAGCGACTCACCGGCTAGACATTTCTTAAGGTTAGATACGTGGAATACATCATGAATTCCACTAAGCTCCTCTAGCAACCTGAGCTTATAAGCTACAGTACCGACACGTTGGATTATCTCGAAGGGTCCTATATATCTTGAACTTGCCCTTCTTTCCAAAACGCATCACACCTTTCTAGGGTGATACTTTTAGCATGACCTTGTCCCCTACTTGGAACTGAAGAGGTTTATGCCTCTTGTCAGCATAGATCTTCTGCCTATCTCTTGCAGCTTTGAGACGATCACGGATTTGCACAATCTTTTCCATGGTCTCTAGGACAATCTCAGGTCCTGATAGTTGGGCTTCCCCAATTTCTGCCCAACACACAGGCGTTCTACATTTTCTCCCATTCAAGGCCTCAAAAGGAGCAGCCTTGATGCTTGTATGATAGCTATTATTGTAGGAGAATTCTATTAGGGGTAAGTGGCCATCTCAACTTCCACCTAAATCAATCACACATGCCCTAAGCATGTCTTCCAAAGTTTGAATAGTACGCTCACTTTGACCATCAGTCTGTGGATGGTAAGTCGTACTAAAGTTTAATCGTGTGCCTAACGATTGTTGGAAACTTTTCCAAAAGTGAGATGTGTATCTAGTATCTCTATCAGATACTATAGATACTGGCACATCGTGTAGGGACAAAATCTTATCCACATATAACTTAGCCAATTTGTCTGAATATACATTTCCTTAATTGGCAAGAAATATGCTGACTTAGTTAGTCTATCCACAATGACCCAAATAGTGTCATTTCCACTTTTGGTCTTAGGTAACTTGGTAATCAAGTCCATAGTTACCATTTCCCATTTCCACATGGGAATTTCAAGCTGTTGTAGAAGTCCTGACGGCTTTTGATGTTCGGCCTTAACTTGCGAACACGTCAGACACTTCGCTATATAAGTGGCTATGGATTTCTTCAAACCTATCCACCAATAATTCTTCTTCAAGTCTTGATACATCTTGTCACCACCCGGGTGAACAAAGTATCTTGAATTATGCGCTTCCTGGAGGATTAGATCCCTAAGTCCTCCAAAGATCGGAACCCAAATTCTATCATTAATGTAACATCCGCCAAAAACCGGATTTACCAAACCCGCTTCGTTTATTAACCGAACAACCAGTTAAAAATTTCGTTGCGTATTTAATGCCCAAATTAATTTTAAACGATACATAATTAATAAGTATATTAGAATATAAAATTTATTTTTGAAAATGTACTAAAAATAATGAATTAAAAATAATATGCTGAAGCCGGGACTCGAACCCGGGTCAGCCGAGTGCTAGCAAAGCCTTAACACACATCCCTACTACCGCTCCGCCACTTGTGTTGTTTGTTAACATATTGAAACAATTAATACATAAATCAATCTGGAAATCAAAACCCAGTGCTCAGCGCGCCCAAATCCGCTTTCGCCGGAAATTCCGATGAATTCGTCAATTATTGACGTCTTTCTTTTGTCATAACGGACGCATTTACAATCATATCGGTTATAACCGAAATAAAACCATCAATTTCATTCATTGCCTTAAATTTTTTATTGAAACCGAAAAATACAATTCAAATCCGGGACTTATACTTTCTTCATTCAGTGAGCTCGTGAATTCTATCAAACACACTCATCATTTCGCTCAGAAAACTTCGCTGGAAGTCGCCGGAATTCTCTGAAAAATTACCGGAAAGTTTCGCCGGAAAACCGAATTCAATCCATCCTTTCTTTTTACCCAAAAATAAGATCATAGGACTCATACTGACATCACTCCCACTCACCTTAAACCTCTGAAGAATCTCTGTCGCAAGAAAATTCACTCGCCGGAATTCTCTGCAAGTCGCCGGAAAACCGGGACTTTCATATACACGGTAATTACCTCAATGTTTCTGTTTCATTCCATTATAAGACGAATTCTAACACCATTTCATCGCTCAGAATCAACCACAGACGACGTTGCTGGATTTTTCTGTTTTCGCCGGAAAGTTTCTGAAAGTTTCAGAATCACGCTGATAACCGGTATGATCATGTAATCTACTGATAATCATTACTCATTAGTTCAATTTCACATCTAATCCCTCCAAACTGCTAATTGACTCTAACAGCCGAAGGTCACCAGAACAGAGCCGACGAGCTTCGCCGGATTTTCTGAAGAAGACGATCTGTTCGGTATTTTCTTTCCCCAAACTCTTCGATTCAATACTTTCCAATTGTTCATTTTGTTCATTAACCGAATTAATCAAGTATCAGTTGCTTTGACCGATGTCTATGTTTTGAACGAAGAAGACGAGTTCAGATATGATATAAGATTAATTAAAAACAGTTTTATAAACGGGTTAGACACACAGTCCAGCGGTGGACTGTGTGCAAATAAACACATACACGTCGCGAGTTCGATTCCTGTCCCAACCTCATGCGCTGTAATAAAATGCCTTTTTTTTAAACTGAACCGGGTTAACTCCGTTAGATGTTAAGTATAATAAAAATCTGTATTTAAACCAAGTTAGACACACAGTCCAGCGGTGGACTGTTTGTAACATTAAGTCACAGGTCCCGGGTTCGAGACCTGTTGACGACACCGGTCCGATACATTTAAAACCCTTTTTAAAAATAAATGATTTTCGGATTAATTGAATTAGTGTATAAATATAATTAAAAACAGAAATATTTCGGGTTAGACACGTAGCTCAGTTGGTAGAGCTGCGTGCACGCGTACGGGAGGTCTCGGGTTCGAGTCCTGCCCAGCGCATACATACACACAATAAACCGGTCAACAAGTCAACGGTCAACGGTCAAAAAGTCAACATTTTTTTATTATTTTTATTTATTTATTTTATTTAAAAATCAATTAAAAATACTTAAAAATAACATTTTTAAGGTTAGAAACTAGCCTAAAACTCACAAAAATATATCCAAAAATCCTATTAAAGTTGTTAATAAAATCATTTATTTACCTTACTTTTCTTTATTAATTAGGTTAGTTATTTCTCGACGATCAATCCTCTAAACTCGTGCGCATTCATCATCATTCACCGAACGCACCCACTGTGAGTGAATCTCTACAAATTCCCCGTTTAAATCACGTTTTTTGGGTGTATCATGTGTCTTACTATTTATTATATTTAAATCATTGTGCATACATCATATCATGAATAAATGTGTATCTAGCCTGTGTAAACTGTTTGTGTGATTATTGTATAGATTTAATTTATTATTTTCAGTACATGCAATTTCATAGGCCGCCGCTCCCCATTACATTATGAGCGTTGAGCATGTTCCCCATTACATTATGAGCGTGAACCTGGCGTGCCAACATACGATCGGCTCCGTTTGATTGAGCCTTGATCGCACAGACATTTTCATTTTCAGTACATGCAATACGATCGGCTCCGTTTGATTGAGCCTTGATCGCACAGACATTTTTCATTTTCAGTACATGCAATACGATCGGCTCCGTTTGATTGAGCCTTGATCGCACAGTTTCATTTATGTTATATATTTATGCAAGTTGATATGTTATTGTATGCTGTTGGTTTGTTAATATATGTTATTGTTTGTTGTTGTTTGATATCGTATGCAAATGGTTTGTGTTTGTATGCTGTTGGTTTGTTAATGTATGTTATTGTTTGTTGTTGTTTGTTATTGTATGCAAATTGTTGTTATTGTATGTTTATTTAGGTTTGTTCATATATGAATATTGCACAATTTTTCCATATTAAATACAACCAGAAATAAATAATAAATGTTTTCTAACAAGGTTCACTCGCCAACTTTTTGTTGATCCAAAAACCATTTTTACATATGATACAGGTGAACAGGATGAAGCAAGGAAAACATAGGAAATTGCCTTAGAAGAAAAATAATGAAGTTTAGAAGGATGAATAGAACATGTTGTATTTGTTTGATATGATTGTATGATCTCTTTTAAATTGAAATAATAAATATGAAACATTATAATAAATGTCATGAGCTTTGATGATAACCCAATCATGCCCCGATCACCTTTTCCGCTGCGGGTCGGGGTGTGACAATTAAATCTTAGGATTCCATCCTTTCCAGACGTTAACTGATCAACAGTTCCGCCTAATCCCTCATTAGGAATATTAGCCTCTAACAAGGTTTGCTTTTGCGCATCTAATAGTTTTTCACTTAAGCTATTTCTGAGCTCAATGCTCTTGGCATTAATCCTTATTAGTTTAACTCATTCCTTGCGACTTAAAGCGACGGCAACTACATTTGCCTTGCCGGGATGGTAGCGAATCTCGCAATCGTAATCATTAAGAGTTTCCATCCAACGGCGTTGTCGCATGTTCAATTCTTTCTGATTGAACAGGTGTTGGAGACTCTTATGGTCAGTGTATATAATTTACTTCGTACCATACAAGTAATGTCTCCATAGCTTTAGTGCAAATACCACGACACCCAATTCTAAATCATGGGTGGTGTAATTCCTTTCATGCACTTTTAGTTGTCGTGATGGATAGGCAATTACCTTGCCATTTTGCATTAGCACACAACCCATACTGGTGTGTGATGCATCACAATAAACAATAAAATTCTCAATACCCTCAGGTAGGGATAACACATGAGCATTGCTTAGCTTGTGTTTAAGAACCTCAAAAGATTCTTGTTGTTTTGGAGCCCAATTAAATTTAACATTCTTACGGGTCAGGGTAGTCAAAGGAGTGACTATTCTTGAGAAGTTCTCAATGAACCTTCTATAATATCCAGCCAGTCCAAAGAAACTACGAATTTCAGATGGAGTCTTGGGAACTTCCCAATTCATTATGGCTTTTATCTTAGCGGGATCCACTTGGATACCACGCTCACTTAAATTTGTCCAAGGAATTGGACTTTTCTAAGCCAAAATTCACATTTAGAGAACTTTGCATAAATTTTCTCTTGTCTTAATAATTCTAGGATGCACCGAAGATGTTTCTCATGATCAGCTTGATTACGAGAATAGATAAGTATGTCGTCTATGAAGACAATGACATACTTATCCAAATACGGTTTGCAGACTTTATTCATGAGATCCATGAATGCTGCTGGTGCATTGGTGAGCCCAAAAGGCATCACCAGGAATTCAAATGACCATAGCGGGTCCTGAAGGCTGTCTTAGGAACATCTTCACTCCTAACCTTCAGTTGATGATATCCTGATCTCAGATCGATCTTGGAGAAATAACTAGCCCTTGAAGTTGGTCAAATAAATCGTCGATCCTGTGCAGAGGATATCTATTCTTGATCGTCAACTTGTTCAGCTCTCGGTAAACGATGCACATTCGCATCGAACCGTCTTTCTTCTTTACAAAGAGTATAGGAGCTCCCCAAGGCGAGGAACTAGGCTGAATAAAGCCTTTCTCTAAGAGTTCGTCTAGCTGCGTCCTCAATTCCTTCATCTCTGTTGTTGCTAGCTTATATGGAGCTCTAGCTACGGGTGTTGATCCTGGTATAATATCAATCTTGAATTCCACTTGTCTATCTGGAGGTAGGCCTGGTAATTCCTCAGGGAAAACATCGGGATACTCCGAGATAACTGGTTGATCTTCAAGGTTCGGCTTAGGTTCATTGATGGTTACTTGTGCCATGTATATAACACAACCTCTTCTCAAACACTTGGATGCCTTAAATAACGACACCTTGTCTGGCAGTCCATAGTGTGAGTATCCGGAGATGGTGATCATTTCACCAGATGGGGTTTTAATTTCGATGAGCTTTTTATAACAGGCAATGCGGGCTTGGTTATGAGATAACCAATCCATGCCTAAGACAACATCGAACCCCGCCAATTTCATTGGCAGAAGAAAGATAGGGATGAAATGATTCTTAATGGTTATAGAGCATCCATCAAGAATGGAAGATGTGGATTCTATCGTTCCATCAGCAAGTTCTATCTCATAAGTTTTATCCAGAGTTCTTATGGGTAGGTTTAATAGTTTACTAAACTTATGATTAACAAAAGATCTATCTGCACCAGAATCAAAAAGAACTCTAGCATAAATATCATTAATGGGGAAAGTACCTGTTATGACATTGTCGTCATTAACAACTTCTCTTGCATTTATTTGAAAGGCACGGACATTCCCTTTCTTGGCCTCTCCAAGCTTTGCATCATTACTTTTGGGTTTCTTGGAGCAATTGTACGTTATATGCCCTTTTCATTGCAGTTATAGCAAACTGCATCCTTAAGATCCTTGCAATCTAAGGTCATATGCCCTCTTCTTTTGCAGATACCATAGGGTTTGGTTTGTGTATTTATACTACACTGTCCCCAATGCCTATATTTACAGTTCTTGCACAGGGGTTTGTCGTTAGACGCGTGTTGGTTCTTCTTGAACCCAATTTCCTTTCTTTTTAAATCTTTAGGAGTTATTATCCTCCCGTTTCTCTTTCCATCAGTTTCAGTCATAACTGACCTTTGTCTTATCAAATCAAGGGTGAGGGAAAGAGATAGGTCTACAGTGGACCTATAGGTAATAGGCTGAGCAGCCTTTACCATGCCCTTTATCTCGGGTGCCAACCCATTTATAAAACGCGTAATGCGTTTGGATTTGGGGGTGATCAAATAGGAAACTAACCTAGATAGGGAGTTAAAGTCAGAAACGTACTTCCAACAATCTAGGTTTTTCATTGAAAGAGACAAGAAGTATGTCTCTAACTTCTCCACCTCATGAGGTGGGCAATAAGTTTGCTTTACCAAATCAACAAACTTGGACAATCCCAAGTTGTACAGGTGTACCTTACCTGTTGATTGAATCATGGCTTTCCACCATATTAGGGCATCGCCCTTGAAGGATTGTGATACGTACTTGACCACATCCTTATCAGCACAATTGCTGATATCTACAATCGTTTCCATTTTGTCTAGCCATTTTAGGGCTTCTACAGCTCCTTTCTCCCTGTTAAAGTCTCGGGGCTTACAGGAGACAAAGTACTTATAGGTACATCCGTCTTTAACAGAACGGGATTTTTCAGCAAAATCTAATTTCTTTGGTTCACTCTTCGCATTTGAAGAGTGAACGGAGCTCTCCTTATGAGCTGAAGATGGTGGAATAGATAAGGGTCTAGAGTGAGCGGCACTCGACTCTCTTAGTCTTTCTATGGCCCTTCCCATGGCCTTTTCGACAGCCGCATAAATGCAAGCTTGAAAATTTTCATCATCAATATTTTTGTTTTCAGCTTTATTAGATTCAACATTCATGTGGCTACTTTGTGCTTCATTTGAATCTACCATCTTTAAGTCTTGTTTCTATACACCAATAAAACTTCACTTAGCCATGGTATATCAACCATATTGGCTTTCAACATTGGATCTAACAATCCATTGCCTATACTAGTGTGAATAACATCACAACTCTTAGGCTTAACATATCTATCTTTGGCCTAGGTCTTAATAGGACCATCATAGGCAAATTACAATTTGGACGTGGTCCATATATCATTGGACAGTGGATCGCAGTGTCACAACTATCATTGTCATCATTGACAATTTTATAACTCATAGGCTTGTCCTTAATGGACATAATAATTGGGCACATTGGCCAGTCATATTGGACATAATATATATATATATATATATATATATATATATATATATATATGGCATATCAGCCTGTCACTTAGGACATAATACATTTGGCATATCAGCCTGTCCCGTTGGACATAAATTGGGCACATTGGCCTACATCATATCAGATGTATATGGCATATCAGCCTGTTCTGTTGGACATAAATTGGGTACATTGGCCTACATCATATCGGATGTATATGGCATATCAGCCTGTCCCGTTGGACATAAATTGGGCACATTGGCCTACATCATATCAGATGTATATGGCATATCAGCCTGTCCCGTTAGACATAAATTGGGCACATTGGCCTACATCATATCAGATGTATATGGCATATCAGCCTGTCCCGTTGGACATAAATTGGGCACATTAGCCTAACGGCTAGTGTGGTTCCTCAAGCCACACTATCAAGAGTATGATCATTTCTTAATGTTAACATAAGAGTACCTTAATGACCGATTAATGGTCCCGGTCACCTTCGACCTTAACGACCTTGGAGGTTTGGACCTAGTCCCTTACCTCTGGATAGTAGGATAACTTCCCTTAACTATCCTGATAGAAGACCCCTTCGTACTTAACTATCATTCTTGGCCAATGTGTGGTCTACGCCACTTGGCATAATCAAATCTATTAAGGTCTTTTGGAATTATATAGCAGAGCATAAATTTCGAGTAAAAATCGAGACGCTTGTTTTCAAGAGGATGAATACATATATATATAATTCCAAAATATTTCATTAAATTTCAAATTAAAAATTACAATACTAAAAAAATGAAATAAACTGTCCATGCAAGGGTTTTTAAAGAAATAAAAATGTCCACGCAGGGACTAAAGAAATACAATGTCCTCTTAGGGACTACATATTTATTAGAAGAGACTTCACTCGTCCTCCTCTCCTTTGACCAACTTGGAGAGTTTCTTGAAGAACTTGTTCGTCTTCTTCTCCGTTTTCTCCGCCTGTTGCTGCATTTCTTTCATTCTTTCTAAGGCCTCATTAATGGCCTCAAGTGCGGAGGTTGTGGTTGAGGTTGTGGCATAACCGGATACTGGTACCCATAAGTTGGATATCCTGTCGGTGGATAAGTAGGTGGGAAAGGAGACGGGTAAAGTGCATTGTGCATAACAGCTTGCATATAGGGGTCTTGCGACCATGCTTGGTAGTCTACCGGTGTAGACGGATTAAAAGGATCATATCCAGATGTGTCTGGATATGTAGGGATTGGGTTAGAATAACCCGATGGTGGTGGTTGAACTATAGGTGTGGGTGTTGGTGTTGGTGTTGGTTCAACCACAGGTGAGGTGTTGGAGGGCCCACCCTTTTGTGGGTCCTCTTGAATCGTGGGTAGGAGTTTGGTAAAGGTGGTAGCGATCCCGACCTTTATCCTACACGTACCGACATACTTGCTCCACGCTTCCTCCTTGGTGGTTCAGGTGGTGGTTGAGGTTGGTCCACCGGTTCCATGTGGACATCTTCTTGAACAGGAGGCGGTTGAGATTGATGGGAAGGTGTGTGGGTGAAGGTGAATTGGTTTCAATATTGGTCCCACTCATTAGGACCTTGGTAGGGTGATCCGGCATAGGAGTTTGAATCTCTTGATATTTCTATGGGATGTGCGTTCGATCCCGACGGCGGCATCTCCGGGTCGGAGTCCACGTCTATAGGGTTTGGTTGGTCCAACTGATTTTGATCGGCTGGAGGTGTGTTAAAGTAATGGTTAGGGTTAAATTCTTCATGGTATGAGTGATGAGAATGGGAATGGTGAGAATGGTAGAAGTGGTGAGAGTGGTAAGAATTTTGGGAATGTGAGGGCGAGTGTCTATGAGAGACAGAACGTGTCGCTGGTTGCCAAGGAGACGAATTTCCTGATTCTTGGTAGGCATCTGAGTTGTGAGGTTGAGGGGGAATGCGCCCCGATGGTCCTCCCCTCTTTGGACCTTTTCCTCTTCCATTTTTTCCTCGTACACGTGGCGGCATTTTCCTGTCAGAAATTAATTCAAAAACAATACTAATAACTTAATAATAAAATGAGTAATCCTAGGTCAATGCCTTAGACTTTCTAAGGAATGTGCTCGTGTAAGTTTGAGATTAAACACAAAAAGGCTGGTGTTCAATTCTCTCAACGTTGGCTCTAATACTAACTTGTCACACCCCGGATTTCCAACCCAAATCCATACACCGGTGGGCCCGGGTGTGGAGTATCGTGACGTCAGTTGATAATCATCATAGTCAATTAAACACGGCACAGCGGAAGTCTTGGAGTAAAATTACTATTATAAACCGAATATTCGAAAATACAAAATAATATACAGGCTCGTAATAGAAGATCCATAGGCGGATCATAAATTGTACATGGAAAGAATACAAAACAAACTTTGGGCAGATTTAGGATTTGCAAGATCCTCTATGACTACCAAGCACTTCCAGCCTATTTTCGTATTTTACCTGCAGTTTAGTCTTTTGAAAATACGTCAGCTTTCGCAAGTAAATAAACCCAACCGACTCATTTTGAAAAAAATCAAAAATATTTTAAGTGCGTATCAGCACAAATTCTTTTTATAACTTGGGTTAATTGACCGTCCAACCTTGTTAACAGATTTACATGTTTGTCCATACATACGGCGTTTGGTACGGACACTGAGACACAATTAACAAACACACTACTTTAGACTCACGAAGGAGTCAATTCCTCCCAACCTTGTGGGAATGCATAATTGAGGACCTATCGGGTGTATGCCTACACCCGCGCTAAGGTCGTGGCCATTTCTATTGTAATGAGCCGAGGATATCCAGGACACGGTAGTTAGCCCCCGATGTTTAATTATCAAATAAAACTGATTAAAACAGAATATGCAAATTTACTATCCCCAAACCGGCGTTCGATTGATCCCATTTCCGACCAAGCGGTAATAATTTACCGTAACCCAAGCCCGTATAGGGAAATAGGTCGAGGGTATTTACCTGATCTAGTCTTCTTCTAATTTTTTATAACTCGGCCGTACACAAAAGGACTAAATAAACTAACCAATTAAATACTAACGGTCTTATTTAAGTCATTGACTTAGACCGACTAGCGTACTTGATCAAAACGTATGACGCTAGATTAAACGATGGTTGGATAGAATGTAGTTTAATCCGAATAAGTACCTTGACTTGTTTAATACGGGTAAACTATTAACATTCTGGATTTTGAGATTAAAATGATAAGGTTAAACCCGTTTCGGTTAATTTTCGTAAAATAGTTACATATACTTAACCGTACGCACATTAGCGATATCGGGTAACCGGATAAGTCATGGACAAGTTCTATATGCCATTATATTTTAAATAAGTTGAGATATCAGTAGGATATCAACTTGTATGCCCGTTATGTTTTTAAAACGAAATTATGCCTTGTAAGGGCATTTCGGTACTTATACACCGCATAAAAGGAACTTGAACATATTTTAAGTTTATAATCATGAGTATTCTGGAAAAATATTTTATTTATGATACAATATCAGTAGGATATCAATTATATGTGTAAGTTACCTTTTATGACCAAACTATGCACCGAAGGGCATTTTGGTCATTTTACACATAATTTGTAAATTATTTGGGATTCTGAGTTTATAGCATGTACCTACGGTAAATATATTTAAAATAAGTTTTAAATAAGTAGGTATCAAGTGTTGGTCAATAATATGGTTTAAAACCATACTATGCGCCGAAACGGCGCTTTTGTCGTAAAATGACGTCTTTATGCGATGTTTATGAAAACTGATGTTAAGGTCAGATTAAAATGCTTAGAATATGTTATTTAATATAAAGTATCAGTAGGTAAATGATTTACCTTGAAAAGATTGATTAAATTCATTTTATGAGCCACAAGTGCTAAAACCGTCATTTATCGACATAGTTTAAGGCTTTGCTTGAAAACTCAGTTTATACCTTAGTTTAATATCCCAAATAATCCTACTTATAATATTACATTAGTAGAAACTCATTTTCAAGTTCAATACCATTTAAAACCTTGTTTTATACAAAAAGAGCATTTTGGTCAAAGATGGCATAATTATGGAACTTGCGCATAAACTTGGATTCTGATTATGATCATGTAATATAACCTCATAGGGTTATGGTACATTTTATTATGATCATAATGCAACTTTAGATCAGTATCTAACTAATCTAAATCGGGTCAGAATCGAAAGTCAAAGCAGAAGTCAAATTTCACGACTTTCGGTTGCGAACCGACCTAGAACTGAAATTGACGAGCCGAACATGTTCTTACATGTTAAAATAATTATTACCAAGTTGTTTATGTGTCAAAACAGATTTCATAACACATAAAAGATCAATTTGTGATTTTTCCGAAAAATAGCCTGTTTGACTTTTTAATAACTTAACTTTGACCCGTCAATTGGTCTAGCAAACGTGATCTTCAGGAGGTGCCCTATATAGGGACTAACACCTACCTTATTATGATCACTTAGCCATGTTCATTTTGAACAATGGCTGGACCATAATGGTCTTAACCGAAAGACAAGGCGTTTTCCGCAAAACGCTTAACTTTTGGCTATAAAAGCCTATAAACGAAAATGCACAAGGAAGGAACACTTACCAGTGATTCCTAGGGTGCAAAAGAACTATGTTGGATGTTCCTTTTAGCTAGGAACTTCCAGAGGAGGGAGAAGAGTGAATAAATGAGAAAGGTGCAAGTTGGAATGGTGAACTTAAGCACTTATTTATAGTTGGAGAGCTCAAAGGAGGTGAAGCAAGGTGTTTAGGGGTGTAAGAGGAAGCTTACAAGTGTCACAAAACATGGCATAGCTGATTACAAGTCCATGGTTTCGAATTAATGGTTTTGGAGTTTTGTTTGGGAGCCAAGCAAAACTTTCTGCTGCAGACCCTTTCTCGCGCCCTGCGAGAGGCCCAGGCCAGGTCTCTCGCGGCCCGCGACCGCCCCTTGGCCAGTTTCGAAGTTTGATACTTTAGCCCCTTAACTTTAAAAAGCTTCTAAAAACCTTTTAAAACACCTTTTTGGCACTTTTAGCCCTCCGTAGCCAATTCTTGGCATACCCGAGATTATGTCCGGACATTGTCGAGCTCTCGGTTCGTTAAAAGTTCACTCAGAGGTAAGAATTAACATGTTGACACTTTTAATCCCTCCAATATCCAACTTTCAATATTTACAGAATTGAACCCTGTCATCCAACAATGGCACGTATGAGAGTTAGGACTTCGCAAAGGATCACTCAGAGGCTTATTATAAGCATGTTGATTCCAATGTCACTCAGAGGCTGGGCATGTTGACATATCAGTCACTCAGAGGCCAAGTTTCAAGCATGTTGACATATCAGTCACTCAGAGGCTAATGATTTAAGCATGTTGACATATCAGTCACTCAGAGGCTGTTATTTATGCATGTTGACATCAGACCGTCACTCATAGGCTCAGTTTGAGCATGTTGACGCCTTTAGTCCTTATCGATCTTTAACAGACCATATTTAAAATACAACACGTGTCACTATATTATTCGACACGATTTTACAGGTTGTTACATCTCTATTTATGGTGCAAGATGTTCAAGAAGTTGTTTACTTGAGTGAAGAAAAGGTCATTCCAAAAAATTACGAGAACGGTTCGAAAGAAAAAGACTTGTGGTATTTGGATAATGGCGCGAGCAACCATATGACGGGTAATGTATCTCTTTTCTCTGAATTAAATAAGCGTGTTGGTGGCAAAGTTAAATTCGGGGATGGGTCTCAAGTCGAAATATGCTGGAAAGGTTCTATATTACTATTGGGTAAAACGGGGGAGCAAAGATTAATGATCGATATTTATTATATCCCTAGTTTACGTAGTAATATAATAAGTCTCGGTCGAGCAATGGAGTGTGGATGTTATATTCGTATGAAAGGTGATTATTTATTAATGTGTGATGCTCAATATTTATTATATCCCTAGTTTACGTAGTAATATAATAAGTCTCGGTCAAGCAACGGAGTGTGGATGTTATATTCGTATGAAAGATGATTATTTATTAATGTGTGATGCTCAAGGCAAGGTATTAATGAATGTTACTCGGTCTAAAAATCGCCTTTATATGATTAAATTAAAAGTTGGAGAACCCGTTTGTCTGAAAGCTCAGATTGATAATGAAAATTGGTTATGGCACGCGAGACTTGGTCACCTAAATTTCAAGTTCATGAAACAAATGGTGAATAAAGATATGGTCATGGGGATGCGAAAAATCAATCATGAAAATCAAATCTCTGATTCTTGCTTAGTCGGGAAGCAAACGAGACAACCTTTTCCGAAGACAGTGTTATTCCGGGCAACGCGTGCCTTGGAACTTGTTCATGGAGACTTATGCGGTCCAATTTCTCCGAGCACTATAGCGGGAAATAGGTATGTATTTGTCTTAGTTGATGATTTTCCACGTTTCATGTGGACTCTTTTTGAAGGAAAAAAGTGAAGCGTTTGAAACCTTCAAAAAGTTTAAAGTCATGTTGGAAGTGGAAGTTAGTAGAAAAATCAAGACGTTACGAACCGATCGAGGGGGAGAATTTACATCTCATGAGTTCAATCGGTTCTGTGAAAACGAAGGGATTATTCGACACTTAACCGCTCCATATTCACCTCAACAAAACGGGGTGGTGGAGAGGCGAAACCGTACCTTAATGGAAATAACTCGAAGTATATTAAAAGCGCGACAAGTTCCTAATTTTATGTGGGGGGAGGCGGTGAGGCACTCAACCAATTTAATAAATAAAACTCCAACACGAGCGTTACACGAAGACAAAACACCGTACGAGATGTTAAAACGAGAGAAACCGGATCTTCAATATCTTAAAGTTTTTGGATGTCCGGCGTATTTGAAAAAAGTTGGTGGGCCTCTTCCAAAATTAGATGATCGTTTGACTCGTCTAGTTTATCTTCAAAGCGAAAAAGGTTCGGGGGCGTGTCGTTTATACAATTCGACGACTCGTAGAATTGTTGTGGGTCGGGATGGAGATACGGAGTTTGATGAAACGCGTGGTTTGAATTGCGGAAAAATATTGTTTTTAATAACGAAGAGTCTCGCGAACCGGGTATGTTTTGAGTAGACTTTGGTGGCGTAATTGACACCGGAGATGGAACCGTAACTACAGAACTTAGTGGGTCCACTTCTGGAACAGATATATGCTCGGAAAATTTTAATGATGAGATTGGGACTGAGTCAACTGATCCATTGACTAGCAGCTCAGAAGAACCCAACAGCAGAAGTTCAGCGCATGCACATAATCACAGCCTATCATCAATGACGTCTGGCCCATTAGGTCCAAGTAACAATGGAGTGAATGTTGGGTCACGTGATTTGTTGCAGCAAACTCCAACAAGTAGTAATATTATTTCTCAAAAATCAAATTGGATTAATGGATCACATGGCTCAAATCATGAAGATAGTGTAGTTGGGCGTGAATGTCAAGCAAATATCAATTCTAATTTTGTGAATAGTAATGCGGAACAAAATAATTTTATGACGCCAGAGCCAGTTGTTCGAAGATCTAATCGAGCAACGGTTACCCTTGTACATTTTAACGGTTATGTTTTAAATTCGAGTTCTATTGATGAAGAATATTTATTGCTTGCGGATGGCGAACCGGCTTATTTTAATGATGCGAAAAATAAACCGGAGTGGATGAAAGCAATGCACGTAGAAACTGAATCAATTAATAAAAATAATACTTGGTCGTTAACCGAGTTACCACGTGGTGCAAAAGCGATTGAATTGAAGTGGGTTTTTAAGGTTAAAAGAAACGCGGATGGCTCATTAAATAAACACAAGGCTAGACTCGTGGCGAAGGGTTATGTTCAGCAACCTGGAGTCAATTTTGACGAAGTGTTCGCGCCAGTTGCTCGACTTGAAACAGTTCGGTTACTTTTATCTCTCGCAGCAAATGAAGGTTGGGAATTACATCATCTAGATGTTAAATCCGCGTTCCTACATGGCGAATTAAGAGAAGAAGTTTATGTCGTTCAACCGGACGGGTTCGTTAAAGAAGGCGAAGAGCATAAAGTTTATAAATTGTCTAAGACGTTATATGGGTTAAGGCTTGCTCCACGTGCGTAGAATACGAAATTAAATAATATTTTATTAAATATGAAATTTCATAGGTGCTCGCAAGAACAAGCCGTATACCGAAGAACTGTTGGAATGGACGACTTACTAATCGGCGTATACGTGAACGATTTAATTGTGACGGGTTCAAATTTGAAACTTTTATGGAGTTTAAGCGCGGGATGGCTAAAAACTTTAAAATGTTAGATTTGGAAAGCTTACTTATTATCTTGGAATTGAAGTGTCGCAGAGCAAGAACGGGATAAAAGTTAATCAAGAGGCGTATGCAAAGAAAATACTGACTGAAGCCGGTATGATTAACTGCAATCCTGCAAATGTTCCTGTAGACCCGAATGTGAAATTTTCTAAATTTGAAGACGAAGAAGATTTTGATGCAAAGAGATATCGAAAGATTGTCGGGTGTCTTCGGTACCTTTTACAGACTCGACCAGATTTGGCATTTTCGGTCGGAGTAGCCAGTCGGTACATGCAATGCCCGAAGCAATCTCATGCAGCTCTTATCAAGAAAATTCTTCGCTATTTACGAGGTACTTTTGCTATGGTATTACCTATACTCAAGGAGAAAATATGTTGGTCGGTTAAAGCATTAGTAGTCACAACATAGATCCGGACGATGGAAGAAGTACTACGAGACACGTGTTTTATTTTAGGTCTTCCCCAATTACTTGGTGTTCTCAAAAACAAAGTACGGTAGCTTTATCATCGTGTGAGGCGGAGTATATGGCGGCTAGTGCAGCTGCGTGTCAGTCGGTTTGGCTAAAAGAATTAATTGGTGAATTACTCGACAAGAAAATTCAAGTGGCGGTGTTACGTGTTGACAATACATCGGCGATAGCTCTCGTGAGGAACCTGGTTTCCATGGAAGAAACAAACACATAAAATCCCGGTTTTACTACATTCGGGAATGTGTAGATCGTGAAGACATCGTGGTTGAGCATGTTAGTGGCATTGATCAAAAGGCGGATATTTTAACGAAGATACTCGGGGAAATCAATTTCAAGGAGATGACTAAAAAGCTTGGAGTCGAAGACTTGTCAAATAATAGTTCGAAATTCTAGGGGTGATTGTTGGTAATTTCGAATTAAAGAATTCCTTTGCGTGCAAGGCAAGGAATAATATTAAAGGAGTGGATAATTATAGATAATTTAAATGTGTTTAGATTTAGATTATTAGTGATAATTATCATGTCCTAGTTATTAGCAATCCTAATTGTAGTCAGACGTGATATGTTAGGCTATAAATACTCAAGGATTGTAATTCAAGTTTTGTGTAAGTTTCTTGAATAATAATAAACGTTTTGATGCTTAGCCAAATAGCTTGCAATTTCCGATTCACTATTCATTTCAATACCGATTCATCTTAATATAGCACCGGCCGTAACGGCGTGACGCGACACAATTAGGCGCTACGAATGTTTGCCCTTTCCCACTATGGGTAGCGTTATAACATATGTCATACGTGTTTTATAGAAATTAATAATAATAAAAACTGTGACTAATTTGCTAGAGGAACGTGGCCTAAAGGTGAGTCACCAATTAAATTTTTCACACAACGCCTTCAAATTAATTGGCATTTCGATAAAAACAACTTCAAGTTATCCAAGCCTTTATACTTTAATATTTTTAGTTTGTAAAACTGTTTTTCATTACATTAAATTACGAATAAGAAATAAAATTTCATAATATAAAAGTTAGAATACATCCAGAAAGCTCTTCAGATACGTAGAATCTAATCTACCGGTATTATCCTTTAGAAAAAGACGTGGCAAAAATCTAACATGTGCAAGAACATTCTAGCACCTTATGGGACACTAGTCAACACATTATAAAACCTATGAAACATATCATAAGTTTAGAAAAACAACCAACAAGATAGCATCAACACAAACACCAACAGTCATGCAGATCGACGACAAGCAAGAAAAGGTAACGTTTCGAGCAGTAAGTGCCAACGAAGAAGGCCGGAAACAGGTGGAGAAAGTGGAGGCAAATACTCACAACATCGACACTTTGAAACATATTGAAAAGAAGTTGGTGGATAAGGGGTTGCACCGTCTCGAGCGCCATCCACGGGACGAGATACCGCTCGAGAAGCAGCCGAAAGGGGGCCGGGAGGGAAGTATACATGGGACGGTCCGGGCGGGATGGTTGAGGACGAACTAGACCCGGCTCCGGCCGCCGTGGATGAGAAGGACCCGAATTATGTTAGTGATGAGGAGGAGGAGAAGGTGGCGAGAGAGGTGGTGGTTGGGGAGGTTGAGGTGGCGAAAGTGGCGGAGCAAGGGGTTGATAGGGTGGAGGTGGATCCTCACTTGAAGGTTGCTTGATTAATTAATGGGGAATTGTTAATTTCAAGTGTTTTGTGACTTTTAAGTGAAATGATGTTTTATATGTATTGAATTTCTGTTATGGAAAGATAAATGTTGTTGTACTTGGATATATAACGATGTTGAATGAATGAATGGATGGTTTATTTTTGTTATTATCCAAAGTGAGCTTATGGAGTGACGCTTTATAAAGTGAACAGTCGTAATTTAACAAGCTAAACCCGTCACAAAATTAACAGTTAGTTCTGGGGCCTTCCTATATAGGCTATAGCCCTAAAAAAGCCACATCATTCATTGAAATCATGGTAGTGGAGGTAAGATTGTAAGAATCCGGAGAACTAGAATAAACGGATATATAGTGGTAGGCACTTTTGGGTGTTTTTGATAACACTGAGTGTTGACTAAAAGTCTAGAACACGGGTCTTGCTATAAGTTCATATGAATAACATTGTGAACTATGGTAGTAGCGGATGTAAGGAACTTGGCTCTTTCTAATTTAAGACCAGGTAGTAGATGTGGTTCTTTTATTGGCTCAAAATTTACACTAACACACGTACATTCAAGCCTATTAACACCACTTATGTGGTGATAAGGGGCGTGACTCTCAACTACGGGAGTTTAAGCTTGTCTTGTTTAAAGCTCTATTTTTTGATTTTGAGCGTTTAAGCTCGACTTGTTTAAAACTCTTTTTTTTATTTCGAGCTTTGCTCGACTCTACTATTTATTCATTATCTAATATACTTTTTTATACTCCAATAGTTATTTATTATTTAATTTTTTTTAACTAGGGGGACTTCCACGCTATGCGGCATGATTTTGGTTGGTATCGGATTGATTTGTTATAATACCAGTAGCATTTGATATAGCAATCAATATGTGTTTTACATCGACTAAAACAAAAAAAAAAGTTGAATGCTAGTGCCTATGTTGTTCAAACATTATCAGCTCGGTTTGTCATGGTATCGCCGTACCGATACTCGATATTGCTTACGAAACAAAAAAAATACTATTATTGCGAATATAAGTAGGTTTTTTAAAAAAGTTTATAACGATCTGTCAAGAAAACCAATGTTCGAGTGATATGATCATTTTCGTTTGACACGCTAAGGAAAAATATCAATTATATTTGATACGTTAGATTTTGAACAAAACGTTTTTAAATTTAGATAAAATTAAACCTGGCGCAACGGTATATTCAGAAGTCCATAACGCATTATATTATATTATTAGAATGATGAAAGGGTAAATTCGTCACTTAAAAAAAGGTAAACTATGAGACAACTTTGATGACATATACGATTGTGTTTCATTCACTTGTACATTATTGTATACCCATAACTCGGATTTCAATAAGATGATCGATAAAATAGATAAAAAAAATAAGCACATTGTAACGACATATGCTTGATAGTGTATAAAATAGCTATATTTAAAGCTAAAAAGGAAACAAAATATGTTTACAGCTAGTTATTAATTATAAGATTATAAAAAAAAATCCTGTTAGTACTCGAAGAGTTGTCTATTGAATAATAGCTATGATATAAACATATTAAATAAAAGTTAAATAGATATCAATCTTGTTCAGGTTCTTTGACGTTTGAGGTTGATATGTGAAGCCAGGTTCAAGTAAATGAGTCTCGATAACTGATCGAGAGCTCATTTAAACTTGGCTTAGTTCGAGCTTTTAACGAGTCGATATCGAGCAACTTATGAATTGCTTGGCTCGTCTGAACACTTGTTTTCCTTTGTACAACATTTAAACTTTCGCTTTCGTTACAGTTCACAGACGTGAATGGAGTATAATTCAAACGCCCAAAATTAATGAGAGTTATATGTTTGCTACAAAAATGGTGTGATGTTTCATATACCGTCAGCAAACCCTTTGGATCCTAATCATCTCATTCAATATCATAATTCAGTATCATTGATATGAAGAGAGACGGTTGATCTTACTCTCATTCACTTTCAACTGCTACTTTCAACCTATAAATTATATACAATCTACATGCCCATTCCTAAACTAAACCAACCCTCAATCTCTAACATGGCTCTGGTAGACACCAAGAGCAGTGCATCAAAAAGACGAACCACCCACAGCCGCCACAGCTCATCCGACAGCGATGACTACTCATTACTCGTTGACGAATCTTATGCTACCGCCCCAGACCACCACAATGCACCACTCATATCCACATACAATGACCGCATCCGCCCCTTACTCAACTGCATAGACAAGCTCCGCCAGCTCAAAGTCATGCAAGAAGGCATCCAACTCCCAACAATTGTCGTCGTAAGCGATCAGTCTTCTGGTAAATCAAGCGTCCTTGAATCACTAGCCCAAATCAGCCTCCCGCGGGCACAAGGCATTTGCACCCGTGTCCCACTCATCATGCGGCTTCAGCACCACCAGGACCCACACCCACAACTCCACCTGGAGTACCACGACAAGACGGTAGTTACCGATGAAAACCAGATTGAAGAGGATATTATTTCTGCTACTGATGAGATTGCAGGTATTAAACAAGCCAATTATATAGTTAATAATAACATTAGTATAGGGTATGAATTGTAATATTGTGCTCTATATAAGCACATCATTGTAACCCTACATTATTAACAACAGGGGCGACCCCAGGGGTGAGCGAGCCGCACTCCCAGAATAAATTTTTATATATAGTTTAATTATATATATATATATTAATAACGTTAAGGTTATATAATTCGTTAGGGCCTTTTCTTCGGCTGGCACAGGGCACATGAATTTAAGAACAACTCCTATTAACAATCTACAAGCACAATTTCTTGGTCTAAATGCAGGCATGGGTAAGGGTATATCCCACACTCCCCTAACGTTGGTAGTGAAAAAGAAAGGTGTTCCGGACCTCACAATGGTTGATCTCCCTGGAATCACTAGAGTTCCGGTACACGGTCAACCAGAGGAAATATACGAGCAGATAGCAGCAATTATCAACGAGTACATAACACCCGAAGAAAGCATCATTTTAAATGTTCTTTCCGCTTCAGTTGATTTTTCAACATGCGAGTCCATTCGGATGTCACAACGTGTTGATGTAACCGGGCAAAGAACGCTAGCGGTTGTTACAAAAGCGGATAAAAATCCGGAAGGTTTGCTAGAGAAGGTGACTGCTGATGATGTGCACATTGGTCTTGGTTACATTTGTGTGAGGAATAGAGTTGGGAAGGAAAGCTACGAAGAAGCTAGAATTAAAGAATCCAAGTTGTTCCAATCTCACCCGCTTCCTCGGTTGGTTGATAAATCAATGGTTGGGATACCAGTTTTGGCTGATAAGTTGGTTGAGATTCAATCAATGATCATATCCAAGTGTCTTCCTAACATTGTGAAAAAGATCAATGATAAACTTACCGGTTATGTTGGTGAACTTAACAAGTTACCGCGAAAGATGACATCTGTGGCAGAAGCAATGACAGTTTTCATGAGAATCATTGGTTTGGTTAAAGAGTCATTGAGGAAGATTTTGATCCGAGGCGAGTTTGAAGAGTACCCAGATGTTAAATCAATGCACTGCACTGCTCGATTATCCGAAATGTTGACTGATTATTCTGTCAAGCTGCAGCTGACCGCTGAAGGCGAACAGAAGGGGCTCTTTCTTGTTGAAGAAATTAGGGTTTTGGAGGAAGCCAAAGGGATCACATTACCCAACTTCTTGCCTAGAACCGCTTTTCTAACGGTTCTTAACAAGATGATTAACGGGATAGCCAGTATGCCAGTTGAGTTTGTTGGAAACTTGTGGAAGTATCTTGAAGATGTTGTGATAAGTGTGTTAATGCGTCATTCGGATAATTTCCCAACACTTCAAGCTTCAATGAGACGAGCTGGTCAAAGTTTGATTGTGAAAATGAAAGATGTTTCGGTCACACGAGTCATGGAAATGGTGGAAATGGAAACAATAACTGATTACACTTGCAATCCGGAATATAATGTGATATGGAACAAGCTCATGCAACACCAACCATCTTTCTTGGAGGCTGTAACTGATCATTCAAAACCGGTTGTGATTGGGTTTGAGTGGTTTAATGTGGATATCGCACATCTAAGAAGTTATGGTCATGATGAGGTAAAACAAGCGTTTGACATGAAGATGAGGATGGCAGCTTATTGGAAGATTGTGTTGGGAAGGATGGTGGATTCTATGGCTTTGCATATGCTTTTTAGTATACAAAATCTTGTGAATAAGGATATGGAGAGTGAGGTTGTAAATGAGATGATGCTACCACATGGTGGTGGGATTGAGCGGATGCTGGAGGAGTCCCCGGTGGTGGCCGGAAAGCGGGAGAAGCTTAACCGGAGTGTTCAGTTGCTAAGGGAGTCGAAAGATAGTGTGACCAATATGATGGATCAAGTAGCTACATATGGGGATTAGGTGGTTTTGAACTTTTGATATGGTTTTTGTTTCGTGTGTTTTTGTTTTTTGTTTGTGTTTCATCTTGTTTAGTTTGAAGCCTATGATGATTTATCTCAAAGTTTACTTATGATTGGAAACATGATCTAAATCTAGTATGCTATTTACTAAAGGTTTTTTTTAATTGACAATCATGTGATGGAAAATCTATCTACCAATTATGTCCTAAAAGTTGACTGTATTTACATTCTTAAAATTCTTATAGATAAATATACGTTTTACTTATAAAATATAAATTTATCATTCAAAATATATTGTAAGTGACTGCTAGTACAACTTCTGGTGCTATTGTAACGTTTTTGGTATTATTCTATGTGGCGAGTATGAGGAGTTCAGTAAGCAAACTATGCGGTTAATAATTGGTTAATCAAAATCAATCGCTTAGGTGTTAGCCTATTAGAGATGAGACTCAGTCCATGGGCCCCAGCTATATCCTAGAAAAGTAGAAATAGGCTGAAAGAAGGCCCATGTTACCATCATAACTCACAAGTACAGTATCCATTTGTTTTGCCCATTTCATTATCTTTCTTTAGAGGTCCACAAAATGAGTTTTGGGCCGTACCTGAAACTGGGGAGGAACCGGGTAAGGCGCAATCGGATATAACTAGACTCGGGTATTTCAAGGAACCGGGAAGAAAACGGACCCGGTTTCGAGAAGTGTAAATGGATACCCAATATAACCGATTAAGGTAGGGTCGGGAAGGGTTCCTACCCAAAAACCGGGTACAACTGGTTCTTCTTTAAAAACATGTTTTTTTAATATTAAGTTTAATATTTTTATAAAAATAAAAAAAACACATCAATAAAACTAAAAAAATTCATTATTTATTAAGTGTTAATACTTCACCAATACAATTTTTTTCTTTTAATACAACTTTATTTTCTACGAGTCGTTGCATCGTCGGTGAGTTCTTCATCGGGTACGCCTGAAGCTAGTCCATCCTCCACTTCTTTATCATGAAGGTTCGTCTTGTCTTATATGCAATCCACCGCATCCAAATAATCTTTTAGGCAAATGCACATCTTTATCGACTCGGGGGATGAGTCTTGTTCTTCGTATCGACAATACCCTGCCACTAAGAGAAAAATCGGATTCCGATGCTATTGTAGAAGCTTGGACGGTTAGTAAATTATGGACCATGGTTGATAGAATCAGATATTCCTTTCCTTTCCATCAAACCAAAATATCAAAGTTGGGATAATCCTATGTAGACATAGTCCTACCTAATTCAAATGACTGTACCTACCAAGTTCACTTGTAGGGGTGTCACCTCTTTGACGTTTATTTGTCTCATCTTGAACAACATTCAATATAGTCGGCTCCCGTATCGAACTCACAATAGCACTTGAGCTCGATTCTTGAGACACGTTTATGTGTGTTGTCTGTCCATATTTATTTACATACCAATCAAACACTTAATTCAAACTTTTGTTGAGTTTTTCTTTAGTTTTGACTTTTAAAGTTGGATTTCTCTCATGCATATTCAAACCGTCAAACGTTCCGTCAATAAGTGCTTCAACCTCTGCGACATTTAAAAAATGGTTTAAAGCGACAACACAAGTAAAAACGGGTGATAGTTCCAAGAAATAATTTTCAACTTTTTATTTCATTGGTTCAATCATCAATTTGAACAATGAATTTTTATTTTCAAAATTTTTAAAGTTTAACGTTATTAAACACATTTCCGAAAGATGTAAACAACTTGTGGGATAGTAAACGCCGGATATTTTTGTTGTTTTCCGTTTTGAATACATGTTCAAGAAAATGGATGAGATTTTGAATATTATTCCAAGCCGATGGGGAAACGGTTCCATTTTATGTACTTCATAAAAACATCATGAAAAGCTTTTAAAGGGCCAACCTCGCCAAAACACTTTCAAACATGTGACAAATTGAATTATAACGAGTTCATACACCCTAGTTAGGACCAAATTATTTGGCACAAACATCGTCACAAAGTTTTATATAATCTTGATAGCTTTCTTTTCCACTATTAAAAACATCTTGTAACACCATTCTAACAGCTTTTATAATTTGTTAACATGTTTATTTTCTAGCGCGGATTTCACTATCGAATTAATAATATGCACAACACAATGAGTATGGAAAAATTCGCCTCCACAATCGGTTTATATTTTAGTTTTAAATTTTCAATCGCCACGGTATTGTTCAAGGCATTATCAAATGAAATTGATTTTTTTGTAAATTATATGTTATTATTGTATTATTCATAACTTAAACAAATTATTTGCAGTATGTGGAGACAAAAAGCCATCAAACGAAATCGTGTGTTTCATCATTTGCTATGAATTGGGACGATTCCGGTAAACTATGTGAAGCCGACCAAACATCACTAGTTAAGTTTACACTGGGGTCAAAAACCAGTTCTGACCGTTGGAAAACGGTCCCAAACGGCTATAATCGGCTAATGCCGGCAGCAACGATAAGAACATGGTTTTTTCAGTTCGAGTTGGAACCGAGTCAAGTAGGAAGCGTGTTGGAACCGATTTAAAAAAAGGGAACATGGTAAGAACTATCGGTTAAAAAGGGCCCGAACCGGTTCTTCTTCATATCGTATAAGAACCGGAACTAGATCCAAGTAGGGTATGACACCACGTATTTTGTAAACCACCATGTTTCTTTTCGTTCCGTTAGTTTCTAACCAAAATATATTTTATTTTTACATGTAAGATTGTAAGCTCAGGATTAAAAAAAAACAAATAGTAAAAAGAGAAAAAATCGTAGTTATAGAACCTGGAAAAAAAACCATAAACCAAGGTTTAAAACAACCTGATTATTAGTATCCGGTTTTAAAAAGGGCCTACTCGTCGGTTTTTCATTTAGCTTTGAACCCGAAACTGGTTACAATAAGATTGTTTTTTTATTATCCGGGTGGGTATAATCGGTTATTAGGGCTGTTCATGAGTCGAGTCGAACCGAACGGACCTTTACTTGTGCTTGGCTCTACGAACCGAACTGAGCGTAACGGCTCATTTAAAACCGAGCCTCAATCAAGCGAGCATTTTCCGAGCAGTAAATATTCCGAGCGAGCGTCAAGCGAAGTTCGAGCGATTTGGACAACCATGTCGCCCGATTTAAATATGCTGAGAGAGCTAGTGACAATGTTGGGTCTCAAGTTTAATGTTTTAAAAAAATAGGCACATTTCATGGTATAATATATTTCTTATGAATAACAATGTTGTGGCCGACGAGGCGATGATCATATTGCACGAACAATGACCTTGAGAGCAGGAAACGATCGACTTAGGGTAACGACATGAAACATTAAGGCAATGAGCAAACTGTCATTTATCGGTTTAGGGTTTAACTTTTAGATATGATAGGAAATTTTTTATTGGTGTGATTGGGCTAGTACGTATAGATATACTTGTAAATTTGTATATAATTGACCAAAATCTAATAGAGTGATATATATAAAACTATAAATTTAATTTATATTTAAGTATATATGTATTTGTGTATATTTATAGGTGTTTGTGTGTATATATATGTATATTTACATTTGTATATATATATATGTGTGTATATACATGTTTATATATGTATGTGTATATGTATATGTATATATATACCAATTAAAAACAATAATTCGAGCCGAACTGAGCCGAGCGAACCTTTGCTCATGCTTGGCTCATTTACAAACCGAACCGAGCAGAGCGGCTCGTTTAGAACCGAGTGTCAAATCTAACGAGCATTTTCCAAACCATTCTGAACGAGAGTCGAGCGAGCAACGAGCGGCGAGCGGTTTGAATGGCCCTACCGGTTATAACCATTTGTATGTTCAAGTTTTACCCCTTTCAACCCACTTTTGTATTTTTTTAACCATTTTAGCCAACGTATGTTAGTATATATAGGAGGTGGATGTTCTGGCTTAATCACAACACTAAAAATGCTCTCTTATATAGGAGGTAGATGTTCTAGCTTAATCACAACACTAAAAAATGCTCTCTATTTGCATAAATCTCAAAACTGCATTAGCTTAGGTCAGTGTAAGCCGTTATTTACACTAGTCACATATGTCGCTGGCTTTCTTATTATTTAGGAGTTCCAGTGAAGGATATATTTCTTTATCATGGTGCATTAGCGTTCTATTTTATTCAGTATTGACTAGCCAAATATTATGTATGTTGTTAGTATTATCTTTTTGTTTCTAGAGATACCCTGACTCTACAAATATGTGTATCACTTCACATAAACTCAGTTAAGTATTTAAGTAATTTTTTATACGTGAGGAAATATATACATAGTTGCACTCATGATTAGGGTGTGTGGCAAGTTTGAGTGATAAGAGTTGTATACAGTGGCGAACTCAAAAATTATTTAGTGGGGGTGTGATTGTGAGTCTTAACCAACATTTCAATGTGTGTGGTCGGGATTTTTGCCTTTAAAATACACTAATTTTTTTTCAAAGGGTAAGTCCACCCACCCAACATGTAACCTAGGTCCGCCCCTAGTTCTATAGCCCTAAAATATGTTAGAAGATATATAGTGAATTATATAGGCTCATTTGGAGAGAAAAATAGAAAATTTTAATAAATTTGAGTGACTAATTCCATGAAGCATTCAGTAGCACATTACAACGTAAACTTAAATGGACATACTAAGATATTTACGAATAATGTGACATTCATGTCTTGTTTAAAAGAAAAAGGTGACAATAAAGCCTTATTCAACTCTTGTTAATCATCATTATAAAGTTTTCTAACCCCTCTTTAAATAATCTTTAATCATACTGTCATTGACTTTGGTGTCCACTAATTGGTACTTTTTTTCTTCTTTTAACTCTTCTTTGTGTCCAATGTTATTACTCTAGCGACATCTTGTGAATAACAATTTTAATTTATAAAAATAAACTCAAAACATATAAGTTAATTATACAATCATAGACAAGTAGACGTGTGCACCTAAAAATAAACTCACTGTCAAGCATTAATCTTGTCAAATACCATGAAGATACGATCATTGTAAGCTAGAACATTTCATGGTCTTTTATTCCTTAGAATCAAAGATGTGTGTGGTGTGGACAACACCAAATTGACTAAACTATAGCGGGTTTAGAAAAGATCTAACATAATTGGCCCAAACTTAGAGCAACACGACGAGTTGTTTCTAATTTTTGATTTTGAACTCGATTGGGCTTGCATGCTAAATGATTCAAGATTATTCTTGATTAAAGTAATGAGAAGCTCTAATCGAAAATAATGTTCTTTTATCTTGGATGAGTCAGATGCTTCATAGAGCTGTTTGATTTCTAAAAAGGTTAATATCGTTTAACGGAAAATTGTAATTTACTATCTTCCAATGATGGGTAGCCTTGATAAGATAAAGGAGAAGTTGATCTAAACTTATTTCGATGTCGAAATTGTAATCAATACCAAGAGACATATCATAAAACTAGGGTTGATAGGTTTCTTTTCATTTTTTCTTTTATCACTTGGGGTTTTTAATGGTCTTGTAAGAACACTAAATTATGCATGTATATAAAGAATTATGGGAAGATAGATGAAACTGAATGTTTAGTGGTTTAAGTCAATATTAGCAAATTCATCTTAGTGAGGTCTATTCCTTAATCAATTAATTTCACTATCAGTGTCTCACTATTGGTAAATATCACTGTCCTTACGTCTTGCAGTCATAATTAACATCTCACTAGATAGGTATACCTTCTTCGTCTTATTGTAGTTATCGCTTCTTTTCGTCGCACTAGTTAAATTGCGTTCACCTATAGCTGTTTCATCAAATTAGTAGTGATTACAAATGACAGTGAAGACAAATAGAAGATCAGTTTATCTCCCATTTTTATGGATTTGTAATAGAAAAAGGAAGCTGAATTTGAACTATATCAACTGATCAAGTGGATTTGTAATCCAAACTCCTTATACAAATATAATTGGTTTCTTGTCTTTAGCTGCTTACTCGTGTGCCTTTTAATAATATGATGCAATAAAAAAGAATTACATTTTGAATTCAGTGGAGACAGTATTTTAAAAATATTATTCATATAGATTGGTTGAGCAGCACTATAATTGGTTATCAAAAATTTTATTTTTCATAGAACTAATTTGGTAGTTCATGAGGGGTCCATTTCATTCCTTCCAAACATCAATGCAAAAGTTAGGTTCACATCATAACCATATCTTTCTTTTACCGAATTTTTAGGGTCATTTTTATTTTTATATATTCAAGATAAAATAAAAACAGATAACACACTCAAATATCGTTTTTCTTTAACTTTTTATATATATTTTATAAGTCACATAAAATACTATTTACTTATTTATCATATAAATTAGCAACAAGTCAAGGCATTAAGGTGTTGTATCCCATATTTTGAGGGGTTTTTTTAATTTTTTTTAATATTTTGTTTTAAACCCAAAACTACTTGATTTTGTAGGTTTAACCCAAAAGTTTTTAGTTTTTTCCAATTTAACCTCACAACTTTTTTTACTTTCAACTTTGATCCCCAATATTTTTCATATTTTGAAAAATTTTTCGTTTTACATTTGGTTCTAAATTTTACGAGTTAACACGGCACAATGTGTGTGTGTGGTTCAGTGATTTTACGTTTTGTTATACGCTTTGTTCTAAATTTTACGAGTTAACATGGCGTAACGTACGTGTGTGGTTCAGTGTATTTACGTTGTCTATTTTTTCCCGTTTAATAAGTTCGTCACAACGAACGAGTTCTAAATCGAGTTAGTTATTATTTTCTCTGTTTTATATAATTTCTCCACGTTAAGACGCCACAACTTCAATGTTGGTGGTCGTTGGCTATAGTGTGTCATTGGTGCTATTTGTCACGGTTTTATGCCCTCGCGGCAACGCGGAGGCTTAATACGATAGGTAATTTATATGGATACAAGTTATGTAACGTAGTAATTATGATACCATTAATTGTATTTAGCTTATTTCGTGAATAACTTATTTATATAAGATAGTTATACAGATTTAACCGACAAAAAACATCTTTAACATACTATAAATAAATGTAAATCTGATCAATAGCATATTAATTTCGTTGGCCGCGACGCAACGCGCACAGATCAAATCTTCTAGTTTCGTGTAAATATAGTAGAATAGTACAATACAACTTGTAAGGATTTAAACAACTAATATTTTCACATATTAAAATTTTAGAGCGCTAACTTTTTAAAGTTCAATATTTCATAATAGTTATAGGGGCCACTTACTTGGTTCTTGTACTTTTTATTTAATTTTAAACATACTTAACCAACTTATAAATTTTTAATTTAACAATTGAAGTCAATTAAGCTCAAATAGATCAAGATTTTGCATCAAGATTGATATTCTATGCTTATGAGATCCTATTCTGAAACTAATATGTTTTTACCGAATTAAAACATCCAGATCATAATATCTTGATTCTTAATTAATGTCAACATCTTAAGTTTAACACCAAAATTTTTTTTGAACTACAAGCAACGAGGAGCCAACCACCGTGACATCGGGCGTTGTGACCAAGGTCGACTGCTCGACCGCCGCCAGCCCCTTGGCTCTCCCAGATGCGCGGAAACCCGACCTCCACCCGCTCGAAGACACGTGGAATAATCGGTAAAACCTCGCTTCCTATCCAAGACGAACCGGCGCCACCCGTATTCATCCTTCACCTAGATGCCGCAGAAAATAATGAAGAGAGTGAAAGTCGAACCTGGATCACAAAGAATATCAAGTTTTTCTTCAACCACTCCACCACTAGCTAACTGGCAACACCAAAATTGATTTACAAAATTATTTTCTGGCATATGTTCTAGAGCATTTCTTGTAATATAGGGATGTGATTTTTAAGCCTCATGTAGATAGAATTTGACTATATTGTTAGTCTATTGGTTGTTATTTATTTATTTTTTTATTTATTTATATTTTAACTTAAGAGCTCATCCTTTATAATTATTCAAACAAGCTTAAGTAGGTGTTAATCAGGTTCAAATTTAATTCCAGTATAACTATAAATCCAACAATTTACACTGCATAAAAAGTTCGATAAAATTTACACTATAAAGTAAAAAAATAGAAAAGACTGGGGACCCATCTGACCATCACTAAAAACCGCCACTAAAGGGTCGTATAACCTTAAATCTGCCTTTCCCTCCAAGTTCCTTCCATGCTTAAAAAGTATTTGTCTGAAAATCAAGCATATAATTTGTTATCCGAGGATGATAAAATGTGAGGGAAAAATGTTAACGAAAACAGTTTTTCTTGATTTTTCTGTGACAAAAATTCGAAAACAGTATAAAAATGAGTGAAAGGTCTTTGATGGAAATCCATTTCTTTTGGAATATTTGTCTCTACGTGTAGGTTGTGCATTCTAGTCAAAAAAACGACAATGAAAGGGCACATGCAATCAACTCTAAAATTGAAAAATATTATTAAATATTTTTCAATTTGAACAATATTATAACAACAAAACTAAACTCAATAAATATCACTAGTAACAAGAATATCTGAAATGTTTGAAGAGAGTGAGATGTAGATGACCTCTTCCCCTTGAAGTAGTGAGTCTGCTTTACAAGGGACCCTGACTCCAAAACAAATGATGTACTTCTAGTGGTTTCAATAAACTAATTAAATTAACTCTAAACTAAACACTTTAAGTTTTAAATTTATAACCTAACACTCTTTAAGGCTATGTCTATTCACAACTCAATTCAACCCAACCTTTAATAAAAAGAAAATAATTTCTCTCTCTTCAATCTACACAACTCAACTCAACTCAACCTTCAACACTCATTAGCAACCCAACCCGAACTAACTTTTTTTAAACAAAATATATTTATAAATACTTTTTTATTTCATTAGAATTATTAAAATATTTTTTTATTTTGAAACAAACAGTTTATTTACTTTAAATATAAAAAAATAAGAATAAAGAAAAAATAACATTGATAAAATGATAAATATTTATTTAAACTAAAGAAAAGCGTTTTTTAAACCAACTTTGTTTTTAACAAAATTTATATTGCTATGTTAAAAAAACTAAGAAGTACCATGTATTTCTTTATTTACTTTAAATATAACAAGTTATTGAAGTAAATAAATTGTGAGGGAAAAGAGAAAAATAAGAAAAAGAAAATAGAATAAAAGCCACTAGTTGAGTGACATGTGGTATACAAATTGGTTGCAACCCAGGTTGCAAGCACGAACAAGTTGTGGAATTAAAATGCATTTTTCTTTGTTTTTATTTAATTTGGACAACCCAACCCTAAGAAAAGGTTACCGATGGAGATAGCCTAAACTTAAACCACAAAACCGTTAAGTGTGTCGATCAATGTAGTAAAGCCTAAAAAGTCTGAGCATCAAACTCACGAGACTTTACTGAAAATGTATATTAGACTCGATTGCGTATCTAAACTGACTCAATTTAATTGTTTTTATGTTATGAGGGGGGGGGGGGGGGGTTCTAACAACCTAAGTGTAGTTAATAAAAATTTACTAAAACTAACTAAGACACGAACTTTACTAAAGACGAGATCAGATGATGGAAAAGCACTACCTAGGTTAAGAAACTTATTCATGACTCATGGTTTTATAACGGAATTGGTATTAGATGGAATCGGGATCTACGATACTAAACTAATAAGGAATCCTAGAGTATCATCAACCCTTCTCAAGGATTTCAATTAAAAAAACTCTAAAACTATTAAACACACCGGTTGGTCAGATAGCTTCACAACGAATCTGACAATACTAAAATACCCTAAAAGATGGTCTACCTCACAACGTGAGAATTTCAATATACCCTAAAGTGTAAATGGGTAATCTATAATCAGTTCATCATATTCAGGTATGCAGCAATCAAGAGACAGTGAAGGAAGACCCGCTCACACGAAATCAGACCCTAAACCGTCAAAAGACGAATATAAACCTAACTAATCCTCACCTCACAGCTATTGGACTAGGAATAAACCTCAATCACATTTCCTACGAAAATCTCCAAAAAATATTCATGAACTAATCGCTAACACACAGTCCGCAACCTAAGTAGCAATCATACATGAAAGACATTTACAAAAACGCAAGTAGAACATATGAAAGAGTTTGAATCAGTAATAAGCATGCGATACGTTTGACTTCAAGATTAATACATGTACTAAAGTATTAATCCATCTAAGCTTTACCATAAACCGAAAGAAAAACCATGTATCAACAAATATTCATCCTAAACTAGGTAGTAACAAAGTATTTTAGCCCATAATCATCTTTAAAGCACAATCACAAGTCATAACGAATCTAAGCAACATGTTTTGAATCAAGAAAACAAAGAAACTTGAAACTCGAATGATGAACACCCAAGAAATCTTGATCCGTTGCTTCAAATCTTAAACCTTAGCCTTCGTATGTTCCAAAATTCGTCTATGGTATGTTGTGGTTCGTCTAGGATTAGTTATTTTTCGTATTAAGGTTAATTGAGGGCTTACATAGGGTTAAAATCAATTTTTTGCGTTGAACTGGCATCCCCTCGCGTCGCGTGAGAGGGTTTAGGTGAATCTCTCGCGTGACGCGACGCACATCAGATTCTGGAAAACTGTTTTCGTCATAACTTCTTCATTTCAACTCCGTTTTCGCCTACGTCTTTGCAATTCAATTCTCTATCATCTCATATTCTTAATTATCCATTTCCATTACATGAGAATATTTCACCAAGCCCAAACATTCTCATGTGTGTTCGTTTCTTTAATAATGTACAAAATACAAGGAAAAATATGTGTATTTCACACCACATCAAATATCCCCACACTTAACCTTTTTCCGTCCCTGAAAAAGAATTCTGCAATGGAATCACAGTCAGGTTTAAGGGAGTGTTTGGCTTAGCTTTTCCAAACTACGTATGACTTTTCACATCACATACACTCCCAATCCCAAACACTATTTAACTTTTCAAAAAGTCAATAAGTTATAAATTGGCTAAAATAAGCAATCTCAAACACCCCTAAATCTGGTTGCAATATTAACGTTACTTAACTTTAAAATCGAATAACATGTTAACTGTGATTGTAGGTATACGTGTCCACTTAAACCCAAACACCAGTTTTACAGGCCCCTTATCATGTAAATTTAAGTTCAACTGGGTCATTCAACCTAGGGCCTCACACTAAGGAAGCGATAGTTCTACCTAATCATGCCTCAAGCTTATGAAACAAAAGGAACAGTCAATTGACTCTTCCTAACCATTTTATATCAAAATAAAAATAATTTTAACATCAATTATTTTCCTTTTTTTCTTTCATGAGCAACTAGACATACTTATACCTTACCCAGAAGCTGTCTCTACTAGAGTCACCATCCTTAAGAATGATAACACAAGCTTCGTCATTTTTTTTACTAACTTAACCTAGAGGGATCTTCGATCAGAGTCATCATCCCCAAGGGAAATTACATAGGCCTCGTTATTTTTTTATCTAGCTCATTTTTCAATTTTTTTTCTTCTTGATAAAAAATTCTAATGGTTTTAATTTATAACATCATTTCTTAAACTGTTATTGACGGTTTCTGTAACACCCTGTAAAATCGTGTCTAGTAATATAGTGACACGTGTCGATTTTATTTTTTTAGTCTATTAAAGACTAACAGGGACTAAAAGCGTCAACTTGCTCAAACTAAGTCTCTGAGTGATATTTTGATGTCAACATGCATAAATCAAGCCTCTGAGTGACTTTAGTGTCAACATGCTTAAATCATAGCCTCTGAGTGACCATTAGTGTCAGCATGCTAAAACTTGGCCTTTGAGTGACCGTTGTGTCAACATGGCCAGCCTCTGAGTGACATCGGAGTCAACATGCTTATAATGAGCCTCTGAGTGATCTTTTACGAAGTCCTAATGATATACGTTAAAATATACATAATTTAGTTCCCCATTTTGCCGCCCTTTTGTGCATTTTTGGCTAAAATATCGTCATATAGGTACTTAATCGGTTAATTTTATATTTTCAGGTCCAAAACGACGTACCGCATACAAAGTTGGAGAAAAGTGGGATTAACGAACCTTCCAGATAAATTCTGCAGATTCTGCTGAAGTTACGGATGTCGCAAGGCCGTGCAACCCATTGGCACGACCGTGCGAGACTTGCGATCTCGGAAGCACAGACCGTGCGAGAGGCAGTGCAGCTCATTTCTCGGCACGCACTACCGTGCGGCCCATTGGCACGGCCGTACGCGACGTGATTGCTGATCACATGTAACCTGAAGCCTTGGCACGGCCGTGCTACTTATTGGCACGACCGTGCACATCTGAAGATTTTGCCGCTCAAACATCCACTTGTCTGCCCATGCCTTGCAGTGACGTAATGCTGATGCGCACGACCGTGCGCATAAAGTGCACGGCCATGCCGATATGAAACTTGTCTATAAAACAGAGCATTTGCGACTGATCAAAACATTGGGTAATTTTCCATGTTTCTGGGCGAATTCTGAGGTCCGAGAGCTTCCTGGCAGGGACGGTTTCAGGCCTCAAGGTTGCAAGAAGCTTTTCATTCATCCAATCCATCATATCCTTGCTTGTTTATGGTTTGATTTCTTGTTCTTCACATTTATTTTGAGCACATTTGCAAGCATTGAGCTGATGTTTATGTAATATTGTTATGAATATTATGAAAAACACTTGTTTTATGATCAATATTTAGTTTGTTATCAAGTTAAAATGAAGCTCAGACAACTGTTCATGTCTGAATCTTGATGATCAATCTTGTTTCATTGATGTTGGATTCTTGATTATGATTGTTTATCTTGGATGATTAGTAAATGGTTAGTTAGGATAAGTTGAATAAACCCCATAATTAATCATTTATTAGTGAACTGTTAACTTGATTAATATGTTTACACCATGAAACTAGAAATGTGTATTGGTTTAATAAAAGATAATCTGATTTTGATCAAGAATGCTTTCTTACACGGAAGGGCTCTAACGGGTCAGATGGTGATTGCGGGTTCTTAATAAGGTCATAATTTTTGTTGAGTATTTTTTGCCAAAATAACCAACTTGGTAGATTTATGTTTAAGACTTGAAAAATGAATAAGTTTGTGATATGATCTACGTTATGCTTTCCTCGGTAGTTGTATTGTGTTTATCGGTATTGCTTTCCTTGATAAAGTGAGGTTACAAAACTCTTAACGGATGACTAACTTATTTTTAAAGATTCACATGAAAATATATCAATAGCTCGCTAAAGAATAATTTTAGGTGGTTAAAGTGTGTTTATCGCGTTAACTTTCCGAAGAATTATCATATTAGGATTCCCGAAAGGGATACTAGTTGTCTTTATAATTGGAAAATTGATCAAGTGCCTTGTGACATTTTTGATAACATGCTTATATTGTTTATAAAACAAGACAAAAGAAAAAGAAATTATATTTTTATTTGAAGTCTTATATATTTTAAATATATTTTTAGAAATTCTCATGTAAAAACTATTTCACATATCTTTTTACCATTAGACAAATGACAACGGTTTAGTACATAGGCGACTGTCCGCGTCCATGGATCGACATCTGGTTCTTACCCATACTTTACTACATATACGATAGGGTACACTTGTCCTTTTGTGTGTGTTTTAATTTAAGGTAGAAATCATTTTTATAAATATTAAAACCGAGTTCGTGTGTAAAGTTCATTGTAAAAATGTGTATATATACGCACACGTCACCTAACTCTCACAAGTCCCATTTGTTGGAAGAGAGAGATTAAATCCGTAATTATATAAAAGTTGGACAATGGAGGGATTAAAAGTGTCAACATGTTAATTTATACCTCTTAGTGACTTTTTAACGAACCGAGAGCTCGACAATGTACGGGCATAATCCCGTATACGCCAAATATTGGCTATGAAGGGCTAAATATGCTAAAAGGGTGTTCGTTGAGAAACCAATTTCGATCGAGGATCGGCAGGTTAAGAAGCTCCGAAAGAAATTGATACCTATAGTAAAGGTTAAATGAGACGCCTTTAGAGGTCTCGAGTATACATGGGAGGTTGAGTCCACTATACGACAAAAGTACCCCCATCTTTTTGAATAAAATCTCGAGGTCGAGATTTCTTTTAAATGGGTGAGGATGTAACATCCTGTAAAATCGTGTCCAGTAATATAGTGACACGTGTTGTATTATTTTTTTAGTCTATTAAAGACTAGCAGGGACTAAAAGCGTCAACATGCTCAAACTAAGTCTCTGAGTGATCTTCTGATGTCAACATGCATAAACCAAGCCTCTGAGTGACCATTAGTGTCAACATGCTTAAATCATAGCCTCTGAGTGACCATTAGTGTTAACATGCTAAAACTTGGCCTTTGAGTGACCGTTGTGTCAACATGCCCAGCCTCTGAGTGACATCAGAGTCAACATGCTTATAATGAGCCTCTGAGTGATCTTTTACAAAGTCCTAACTCTCACAAGTCCCATTTGTTGGACGAGAGGGATTAAATCCGTAATTATATAAAAGTTGGACAATGGAGAGATTAAAAGTGTCAACATGTTAATTTACACCTCAGAGTGACCTTTTAACGAACCAAGAGCTCGACAATGTCCGGGCATAATCCCGGGTACGCCAAATATTGGCTTCGAAGCGCTAAATATGCTAAAAGGGTGTTTTAGGAGGTTCTAGGAGGTGTTATAAGTTGAGGGGCTAAAAGTTTCAAACTTTAAAACTGGCCATGGGGCGCTCGCGGGGCGCGAGAGGCCTGTTTCTGCAGAAGATTTCCTTGGCCACCACTCAAAGGTGCCAAAAACCATTAAATCGAAACCATGGTCTTCCAAACTGCTATGCCACGATTTGGGACATTTGTAAGTTCCCTCTTACACCCCTTCACACCTAGCATTATCTCCTTCAAGCTCTCTAACTATAAACAGGTGCCCAAGTTTACCATTTGAACTTGCAACTTTTTTATTCATAACTCTTCTCCCTCCTCTTGAAGTTCCTAACTGAAATGAGCATCCAACTTAGTTTTATTGCCTTCTAGGAACCTCTTGTAAGTGTTCCTTCCTTGTGCATTTTCGTTTATAGGCTTTTATAGCCAAAAGTTAAGCGTTTTACGGAAAACGCCTTGACTTTCGGTTAAGACCATTATGGTCCAGCCATTGTTCGTAATGAACATGGCTATGTGATCGTAATAAGGTAGGTGTTAGTCCCTATAAGGGGCACCTCCTGAAGATCACGTTTGCTAGACCAATTGATGGGTCAAAGTTACTATATTAGAAAGTCAAACAGTCCATTTTTTGTAAAAATCATAAATTGATCTTATATATGTTATGAAACCTGTTTTGACACTTAAACAAGTTGGTAATAATTATTAGAACATGTAAGAACATGTTCGGCTCGTCAATTTCAGTTCTAGGGTCGGTTCGCAACCGAAAGTCGAAATGTTTGACTTCTGCTTTGACTTTCGATTCTGACCCGATTTAGATTAGTTAGCTACTGATCTAAAGTTGCATTATGATCGTAATATAATGTAGCATAACCCTATGAGGTTATATTACATGATCATAATCAGAATTTGAGTTTATGCACAAGTTCCGTAATTATGCCATTTTGACTATAATGCCCTTTTTGCATAAAATAAGGTTTAAAGGATAATGAACTTGAAAATAAAGTTCCTATTGATGTAATATTATAAGTAGGATTATTTGGGATGTTAAAACAGATTATAAACTGAATTTATGAACAAGTCCTTGTAATATGTCGGTAAATGACGGTAAAGCCCTTATGGCTTATAAAATGGTTTTAATTATAGCTTTTCAAGGTAAATCTTTCACCTACTGATATGTTATATTAAATAGCATATCTAAGACATTTTAATCCGACCCTAACATCAGTTTTCGTTAAACATCACATAAATAGTCATTTTACGACATAAGCGTCGTTTCGGCGCATAGTATGGTTTTAAACCATAACTATAAACCAAGACTTGTTACCTACTGATTTTAAAACTCATTTTAAATATTTATACATTAGGTATTTGGTATGCACTCAGAATCCCAAATAAATTGTAAACTATGTGATAATGACCAAAATGCCCTTTCGGTGCATAGTTTGGCCATAAAAGATAAATTACACATATAATTAATATCTTACTGATATTATATCATAAATAATGTATTTTTCAAGAATGCTTATAGTTATAACATCAAATTATATTCAAGTTCCTTTTATACGGTATGAACTTACCGAAATGCCCTTATGAGGCATAGTTTCATTTTAAAACCTTAACGGGCATAAAAGTTGATATCCTACTGATGTTACAACTTATTTTAAGAGTAATGGCATATAGAACTTGTCCATGACTTATCCGGTTACCCGATATCGCTGATATGCGTACGGTTAAGCATATGTAACTAGTTTACAAAAATTAACCGAAACGGGTCTAACCTTGTCGTTTAAGTCTCAAAATCCAGAATGTTTATACTTTATCCATATTACACAAGTCAATGTACTTGTTGGGATTAAACGACATTCTATCCAATCATCGTTTAATCTGGCGTGATACGTTTTGATCAAGTACGCTAGTCGGTCTAAGTCTATGACTTAAAATAAGACCGTTAGTATTTAATTGGTTAGTTTATACCATAATCCAGACTAGAGACCTGCCGGTAAATGCTACCTGCACTTATTACTTTTGTGTACGGCTGAGTTATAAAATTTGAAAGAAGACTAGCTCAGGTAAATAATCTCGACTTATTTCCCCTATACGGGCTTGGGTTACGGTAAACTATTACCGCTTGATCGGAAATGGGATCAATCGAATGCCGGATTGTGGCTAGTAAATCCGCATATTCTGTTTTAATCAGTTTTGTTTGATAACTTAAACATCAGGGATTAACTACTGTGTCCTGGATATCCTCGGCTCATTTCAATAGAAATGGCCACGACCTTAGCGCGGGTGTAGGCATACACCCGATTGACGCTAAATATGCATTCCCACAAGGTTGGGAAGAATTGACTCCTTCGTGACCAAAGTGGTGTGTATGTTAATCATGTCTCGGTCTACGTACCGGGCCCTATATGTATGGACAAACATGTAAATCTGTTAACAAGGTTGGACGGTCAACTTTCCCAAGTTATAAAAAATTTTGTGCTGATACGCACTTAAAACATATTTTTAATGTTTTCAAAATGAGTCAGTTGGGTGTATTTACCAGCGAAAGCTGACGTATTTTCAAAAGACTAAGCTTGCAGGTATAATACGAAAATAGGCTGGATGTGCTCGGTAGTGATAGAGGATCTTGCAAATCCTAGATCTGCCCAAAGTCTGTTTTATATTCTTTCTTGTATAATTTACGATCCGCCGGTGGATCTTCTATTACGAGCCTGTATATTATTTTGTATTTCGAACATTTGGTTTGTAATAGTAATTTTACGCCAAGACTTCCGCTGTGCGGTGTTTAATTGACTATGATGTTAACAACTGACGTCACAATACTCCCCACCCGGGTCCACCGGTGTATGGATTTGGGTTGGAAATCCGTGGTGTGACCGTTTCAGTTTCCCTATTTCTTCTAGATGAGAACCCACAGGGTATCCTTAACATTATTAAGTATATTAGCTCAAAGGAACCTATCATCTGGCTAAGCCTACGCACAAATCACAAGTCAGGCACGGTTTCGACCAATTATCTTAACTATATATAATATTTGAAAACCAGACACCTGACTTTACCTATCATTTTCCATATTTTTATTATGCAAACTTCAAAATCATGGAAATTTCTCTTTCTTTTTTTTGGTTTTTTAGGATTTTCTAATTTTAGTTCAGACTAACCTAAAGAAAACGTAGTTCTCATCCCCACACTTAAATCACACATTTCCTCAATGTAAATGGAAAACTAACTAAAAATAAACAAGAAATAAAAATCTAAAACTAATAAACATAGAGAGTTGCAAAAGAATTATCTAGTTAGGATAAGCATCAGTGCCAGTTGTACGTGTCTTTAATCCAACGAAAGATCATATAGCATTCCATTCACGATCGTTGTTTGAGAAACTACGCTGCATCAAGATATCGGCTCGAAAATTCCCATCCGAATGGTGATTGAGTACGAAGGGTTATAACCAAACCTGTATAAACAAAGTAAAGCAAAAACCCAAGCAATGCTGACTCTAAACAAAAACTGACTCGAAACTACTAACTTAGACTCAAGGTATAGAAAATACATGTCTCAAATTACAAGGAAACGCATACTGTAATCGTTCTGAGTCCTAGAAACTGACCAGACCATCCAAAAGCAACAAAACTGGCCTGAAAAACCACCCCATTACGTCATGCGACAAAGATCTTCTTTACTTCTTGCGTGACGCAACAGAAGCTTGCACTTCCGTTGACTGAACGATTGTCGCGTTGTGTGACACAAACAACCTCTGCCTCTCGCGCGACGTGAGAGGCATTTTTCATAGAAAGGTTTTCAATTTTTTTCAACTCTTCATGCCCTAGTAATTTTTCTTGATTCACTTCCAACTTCCCCTAAAACCCAAAATAAGCCAAATTTTCAATTGTAACTCACTTGGAACCTTGTTTCTTCATGTTCTCCACTCCATATCGAATATGTATCCTTGCAAAAAGACTCAAACACAAACCGAAAAAACTACAAAAACATAAATAATTTACACATATACAACTCTATGAAACCTCCCCACACTTAAAACTAATTAGGAGGTTTTTCTTTTACCTGGACCCTATCCAGCTCGTTCAATTCCACCCGATTCTCATAAACAGTTAAAATTTTATTGGTACAAATATAAAACGTTTTAAAAACGAGTTAGACCACCTATCTTTATACTTACCCGGACTAAATCTGATGCTTTGCATGTAGGGAGAAGATCGGTCGTGTCTAAACTTCAAAGATCTCCCTTGCTCCTCTATAGACCATCTTCTGACCCGCAACAAGTTTTGGTTCCCTGGTGCTCTTTTCATTACCTTCTCCCGTGGTTTTGATTTTTGAGTTGCATTTATTATGAGTACCATGGGCCAGCTGTGGTGTTCTTCCGCTTCCACCACCACCACCACTTCTTCTTCTTCTATGTCTTCAATTTCCTCGTCTTCTTCCTTTGCACCAAACATAAAACTAATGAAATCTCCCAAATCCATTTCCTCTTCAATCACTTCTTTCTTCACAAACGACCTCTAATTTGTAGCCCACTCTTCTTCGTTTATCTCATCATCACAATCACTCCAGCAATTATGTTTAGTAACCTGTAGCACCAGAGGTGGGACATCATCGTACATTTTCGTCTCTGTTTCTGGAATGATCTCCTCATCTAATTCATCCCCGTACTCCATATACGGCTCCTTTCCTGGTTCTAGAAATGTTGGGAACAACTCACCCTGAAGACTCATACAACCCGGGTATTTGCCCTCAGCATCATATATGTAACTAGTCGTCTGCAGCTGCTCTGGCTGAACTTCTACCTCTTCTTCTTTTTCTTCTTCCAATATCCCACATTCAATCAAAAACTGGTCTGAGGCCTTTTCATCTAATCTCCTAGCATTGTCTCATACTAAACAAAGAATAATCAGTACTTGTAACTTGAATATCGAATAACTTGAATGTGTGCGTGATTACAAGAACCAAAGACTCGATACCCTATTTAAACTTTGTGAAACGTCGCGTCTTGGGAGGCGTCGATTCATACGTATCGATAACAGTATGAGCAGTTATCTCTTAATTGACATGCCGCTTCACAAATATTAACCTAATTGGACTCTAATGTTTTGACCTAATACGAATACATGGCCTACGGCCCAAACCGTAAATAAAATTGTTTAAACATTCAACCCATTAACTAATAAGTATAAAAAAATAAGATAAAAGCCCAAAAACCGTTGAGTTTAATCTTTCAATAGGCACCATCATGCTTACTATTAATGGCTCACGGTTCCTTCTAAGGCTATGCATAATGGGCATTATAGAGGTGTAAGAGTTTGCTAATGCGCCCATACCATCTCCATGAGCATTATAGGGACATGAAGAGGAATGAGTATTTCTAGAATAATGCCTAAAGAGGAGGAAAACACGGAAAGTAATGAATAAAATGACATTGTGGGGCCTTAACCATTACATGAGGCGTTATGATGCTGATGTGGCGAAAAATGCCCCTTAAGAGCCATTAACCATTATGGATGGTCTAAGCAACCAAGTTACGTGATAGCAGTTATCACTGAGCTATTATTAATTATAAAATGATTTTTTCAATTATATCCATAATGCTTTTTTCAATTATATTCATATTGTGCGTATATAGCTAGTGAACTTGAATGTTCATTATGTTTAGAGAAATATTAGAGTCCTCACACACATAAAAACTGAGATGTATGAGCAACTAGGTGCAACTTGTTTTTCATAAGGTAAAATGTCTGCAGTCTGCGGTCAACATTTACAAACATCTGTAGAAGAAGAGGGGGACCAAACATCTACAGTCTACAAAAAGAAGGCTATTTGTTTTTAACGTATGTAGACTTCTAAAATAAATTGTTGATGGTGTACGGATGGTGGTGGTGGGTTGTCAACTTGGACAGTGGGTGGTGGTGGGTGATGGTGTTTAACACTCTACAGACCTTAGAAGATCTTAAATGTGGCTGGGCCAAATCTGCAGCAAGAAGAGCTCGCACAGACGTTTTTTAATGAAACGTATTCGGAAAAATAAACAACGTCCAGATGGCAATTTATGCGCATGGTCTGTATGGCGCAGACAGAAAAGACTGCACAGATGTTTTTTAGAAAAACAAACAGTACCTTAGAAATCCGACCATTAAAAAGTATTCTTTAAATTGTTCCTTCCCTACTTGGTTTTTCTCCATGAACAATTAAGCACCGAAGAAGACATGGTGTTATGGGAGACATAATCCTGAGCCACCGCTAATAGTCTAGATTATTCTGTTCTTGTAATCAAAGGTTCTACAAGAAGACGTGGTCAAAGACATCTTGGTTTGAATCACTTTATGCTTATATAATATTTATTTCACATTTCTTTATTGTAATTCATTTTGTTTACACTATGATACATATTATCATTTCCTATAATATAAAGCAAGCATTTTTATTTTATCTTAACCGAAAGAGATTCAAATTCTGTAAAGATTTGAGATGCATTAGTCATATTAACAAAAGGTACCATCAATTTTTGTTTGTCCTGCTAGATGCTGGCTACCTGATGCTAGCATATTTGATATGTCTCTTCATAAATTATACAATGTTCCATAAAAATATATGAAACCTTTTCAAAGTAGTATTGTGTATCAAATCTTAACCAGTGTACTCGTGCGCATGCATGCATGAAACAGAACTAGGTGATGTTTTATAAAAGCTTACATGCAAACAACAATTTAGTAGTTTACATCAAATAATTTTTTTTAACAATATTATATAATCTGAAATTTGTGTTTCTAGATGATCGAGCTAATTCTCATGCATAATTGATATTGAAAAGCAGGACAACCCTTGGCAAAGGCAAGGTGGGGGTGACTGCGCATGGCTCACCCGGGCCCGATATTTTAATTCTTTTAAATATTATATTATATTATATTATATAGGTAGGGTTACTGTTAAAAAAATGTATTTTGTGAGAAATGTAGAAAGTAATTTACACTCTTTGATATATAATCTAATGGTTAAGTTTATAATGATAAAATCGTAAATAGTGTCTACCATTAAAATAATTAATTTTCAAGATTAAGTGTATAAAGGTAAATTTAACATTTTGAAATTCAGAAACTCACATGTAATACATACGCAAGTTCCCTTGTCTTTTTTAAATGTCAATAACATTTTATACGTAAGTTTTTTTTAAAAAAATTACAACATAAATAACGAGTGTTTTTTTTAGTCTTTAATACTAGTACCATATTGTTATACTTATATAGAAAAAAATTACATTTCGATCGGATGTTTTAGTCCATGGTGTTTTGTCTATGTTTATACAATAAAACACCACAAACGTATATAAAACACTATAACATTGCAAATATCATTGAATTCAGCAAACTACCATTTTCTTATATAGAGAACACCATGAAACTAAAATAAAACACCATATAAAATAAGACGCCATACAAGTATACAAAGACACCATTCCATTAGCAATAAAAAATATCATTAAATTCAACGAGCTAACTTTTTCCTTATACAAAAAACACCATAAATCTTATCAAATCTCATATAATGTACACAATCATACCATCGAAAACAAGACAACCAAAATCTATTTGAATTCCTAAAATAAAACAACAAAGAAACAAGATTGAAGGATTTAACGTAAATAAAAAAATTATTTGAATTCCTAAAATAACTCCAAAAAACGGTCACAACATAATCTTTATCTTTAATTAGCTTTTTTATTAAAATACTTTTTTGAACGATAAGGAATGACATACCAACCACCGTGACACCGGGAGCTGTGGCCAAGGTCGACTACTCGATCGCCGCCAGTCCCTTGGCTCTCCCAGATGCGTGGGAACCCGACCTCAACTCGACCGAAGGCACGACAATGGAATAATTGGTAAAACCTCGCCTCCCATCCAAGACGAACCGGTGCCACCCGTATTCGCCCTTCACCTGGATGCCGCAGAAAATAATGGGGAGAGTGAGAGTCGAATCTGGGTCACAATAAACACCTAGTCTTTCCCAACCACTCCACCACTACCTTATTTGCTTTTTATTAAATTACTTAATTGCCATTTTCCTAATAAATTAAATAATGACATGTATCCTTATTATTTGATTTTTTATCCTTCTCACATATTAGATCTTTTTCATACGATTCTAAATATTATATTATATTATTTAATATTCACTCTTATATTATATTATATTCAAGCGTGAATGTCAATTTATTAGAGTTTGAGTTATAATTCATATATCTCTCTAATGAAGTTATAATATGGCTTCCACAATTTTAACTGGGCTTATCATTTAAACGTTATAGTTTTCCATTATTTTAGTACAGCTAGAATTTTCCACGTGACCCACTCATAACTTTTTTTGTATTTCTCTTCTAACTTTATGCTGTTTTTTATAAAATTCGAGACTCTGCAACGTGCTTATATTGATCCATGTTTTAGTGTAAGTTTCATTCAAAACGTAGTTGTGCGTAATAATGTACAAGCAATCGGAAGTCAAACATACAAGTTGTTAAAGCTAATTCATGGTTTTGTTTTTACGGGTTTGTTTTGTTTTCCTATTGCACCTTATATCCGGATTTGCAGTTGCGACGTGCTTATTTTGATCAGCGTTTCAACGTGCTTCTTTTAAATTACCATGGCAGAGTGTTTTTTAAGTATGTTTTGATAATTAGAAAGGAGCGATACTAACTTCATATGATTCTCTTTACACACCTTACTACGTAAGTGTCAGCACCACCACCTCGTTTTTATATACAAGTATAGTCAATGTGCTTGGAAGCTAGGGAACGTGTTCTACACTGTATAAGTATTTCTACACTATATAAGTATTATATATATATATATATATATATATATATATATATATATATATATATATATATATATATATATTCAGAAAATGACCATAAAAGAGCACTATTTGGTTAACATGACACGTTTTTTGAACTTCTTGGTTAACATGTGATTTTACACTATGTGCTTTGCTGCTTGCACATTTTCTTGACAAAGACAATGAGATCATGTATCGTGTAGAATACGATGTGCAAACCACTTTACGTGTACATACATACATTTTATATGTGTAGCAATTGTTAATTTGTAGTGTAAATATATAGATTGTCCTTTATTTATAACTAAATTGTACTGTTTGTCCTTTGCCTTTAAAAAGCACATAAAATGTCCTTTATTTTCTAAAATTTGTATGCTTTTTCTTTTTTAAGCCAACTGAAATTAACTTTTTAGTTAAGTTCAAGGTAAAATGATCATTTTATCCAAAGAACATAATCCAAAGCGTATTTACAAAGGACATAACATGTAATTTACTTAAATTCTTTTCCTTTGTTTTTCTTTTCTTTCGTTTTTTTATTAAATTTATCACTATTGTTTTATTGGTTACTTTAAAATTTTCTTAATTCATCAATTAACATTTTCTTTTATAAAAAGTATGTGGTTTTATAATTTATTTATTTTCATTTGTTTCATTAAATGTTTACTTTTTTTATTTTACAAATGATTTAATTTTCTATACTATTTTTTTATATAAATTGTTGGTGTGATTGAGTTAACTTTTTCATCCCTTTTACAATTATTATATGTTATTCAAACGAAATTTACACCAAAATATGGAGAAAGATAAGCACGTCGGTCGTGCGTTACAATGAGTCAGATTAAACTATGATGTTCTATCACATTTTGAAAATTCGTAAAATGTCCGACGTACGTTCATCTCAATAATACAACATCGCGGCATTTTTTTATCTATATTTAAACCGCCTCGTTGTCGGGTGACCAACGTGCTTATCTTTTTTTTTCTTCATATTTTGGTGTAGTTTTCGTTCGAATAACATATAAAAATTATGTTTTTGTAAAATAAAAAAGTAAATAATAAAGAAAATAAATTAAAAAACGTATATTTTTATAAAAAAATGTTAATTAATAAATTAAGAAAATTTTAAAGTAAGCAATAACATAATAATGATAAATTTAATAAAATTAACTAAAAAAATTAAGTAAATTACATGTTATATCCTTTGAAAAATAAACTTCAGGTTATATCCTTTATAAATAAATTTCAGATTATGTGCTTTGGGTAAAATAGTCGTTTTATTTTAAAGTTAACTAAAAAGTTAACATTATTTAGCTTAAAGGACAAAAAGTCTTACGTGCTTTTTAAAAACAAAGAAAAAATTGTGCAATTTAATACATAAATGAAAAACAATTTGTTTATTTTACTCTAATTTATATTATTTTTCTTTTATTGATGAATGATGACCCAGTCATGAAAGCAGTTGGATAAAAACTGAAAGAGTCAAAGTTTTAGGCTGACATGAAAACAATAATACCTACCTTTCATACTTTTTTTTTGCTATTTTTTAACGTTATTACCTACCTTTCAAACTTTTTTCTTTTTCTTTAAGGTTATATGTTTGTGAACGAGGGAAATTAGAAACAAAGTGTACCCGATTTTTTGTGTAGAATCATTTTTAAGTATAAAGTATAAGAGCATCTGCACAAGTTTTTTTAGTATCATTTTACTTCATGTGGAGTAGAGGGAAGAGATGTTGATATGGAGGAGAATGTGAATAGTGAAGTTTTTATACTGAAAACGCCCAAGAACAACCTTTTTGAAATACGAAGCGTGGTCATTTTTGGAGTCGTTTTGGAAATGAGAAGGTAAGCCACGGGCACGGGCCAGGTGGAAGTATTTTTGGAGTTTTCCATTGTGGATGCTCTAAGCATTTATAAGTAATGTTTTAAAAATATAGCGAGAGAGAGATAGTATCGATTCTTCGAATGTATAACCGTATCATGTATCACACTTAAAATTATATGTATAATTACTTATATTGTTCTTCTCTGCTTATCATTAATGATGTATTAAATTATTTTTATTTTTTTTATTGAATGACCAAGAGATTGTAGCACAATGATACCAATGTATTTAAGTGGTGATATCTATCCCTCTCAAGCGGTGAGGGTTAAAGTCCCGTTGTGGTTAAAGCATGTGCAATCTAGGAGTAGATTTAGTTGCGTGTATTAGTTTGTCATAACAAGGTTAGAGTTAATTACACAGATATAGTTTTTGTGATTTAGGAAGAGTAACACTTTTGAAGACAAATGTTTAGAGTAACATGTTCAATGACTATGCTTTCAAATTTGCAACATATTTTAGCATTAAATGTGTTGAATTTTCCATTTAGCTTAGTAAAATAATCAAAATACCCTTTTAATAAAAAAAGTGCAAGCATCATTCATGTCAAAGAATGAAAATTAAAATACAATTCAAATTGTTGGCCGCCAGCTCTTTTTGTGAACCAACACCAAGCCGAGCCACCTCCACCCTAGAACTTCGATTACGACTCCCAAAATTTCGATTATGAGTCCAGGAATTTGTTTTTTCTAGTGATCACACCAACCACACACAGTTCACCATTCTTCGCCATCAAATACCAAAATCGACGGTGTTCAAGATCCAGAAACAAATCATCTTGGCCTAACTCCTTCTCTACAACATTGATACTATGAATGAACAACATACTAAAACCAATTCTTGTCAAAATCGATCAGGTCAATGACTCAATCCACAGATGTCCAATCCACGATTTGCGAGTGGTTAGATTTTGAACCTGTTACCGAAAATCTTAGTACTCAAATATGTTACTTTTGGTAAACCAAAAGAATATGTACGTAATTAACTCAAAATGTTATCTATTGAATGAGTATACTAATACAACACATGTTACATTTATATATATATATATATAATATATATATATATATATATATATATATATATATTTGTAATTCGCTTGTGGTCTTTGGTATTAGCATAATGTCAATAAGTCCGTCTGATTAGACTTTAGACATCGTGTTTGAACAAAAAACTAGATTGTCGGAAGCACTTGTACGTGAGAAGGTTTAGACTTTGTAGTAAAACAATTACCGTCATAATATAAAATAAAGGTATTTGACTAATACGTCCCTCAAGGTACTTATACAATCCACAAGAAGTAATTATTTGACTCGCAATTCTATTCATTGACAATGACAATCACTAAATGTATTATATAAATAGCCATAGCTCATAAGTCAATTTTAATATTGTAGTTATTAACAGTTTTAAACGATATCTCAATATCTTAACTCGATTAATAAATGTTATATATCACTTTTTTTATTCCCTCTCGATGTTAAAATATTCTTTTAAAAATACCTTGAGGTAAATTTATATTTAATTCTTATACATTCATTTAATTTGGTGTCACATATCATTCAACTGAATCAGTTTGGAAGGTTTGTTCAAAAGTTATTCACATTTGTGTTTTGAAAACGTGAAAACCATCTAAAAATGTATATCATCTATCACACATGAAGATTGAGGGCGTTAAAATCTAAAGACAACGTACCTGTAACTTTTTTATGAAACCTTTTACAATTAGCCAATAAAATGTTAAGTTGTACAAATCGGTTGTTAGAAGAGCGAGAGTGCCCTACCGATGGTAGTCCATGGGCACCCAAACACCTTGGCAGAGGTCCAACTAGCATGGTTGAGGGAGAGTCGGCCTTTACACGTCTTCTAGAACAAAATCCCTGTCGTAAAACAAAATTAAAATTACAGATTCATTGTGTGTTGTTTCCTACACTAGTTTAAAATATAACTCTTAGTCAATTGTAATTGCTAGTTCATTATAAATAAAAGTCAGTTGTAGATCACTATTATGTTATAACCCTATTAGTTGATATGTGTTATTTAGCTTTTTTAGTGGTCATATACCCTAACATTATACCCTAACATGTTGAATATTTTAATTATAACCTAAAATAAAATGCTATATGAAGGTATCATTGTTTTTCCTTCTTAAGTTAGAGATAAATATAACAAATTATGTTAGAGACTACTCTTATGTTTTAGGGCGAGTTTTAATAATCTTAATCTCATATACTTGTTATTTAATACTTAATTACTCTAGAGGGTGTCGTGAGGTGTCCAGAGTAAAAGTTGGGTTTGTATTTGTGGTCTCCAAATTTATAAGCATACTTACTTACCAATACAAATACAAAAAAATAACAGTAACTTAGTGAGGAACTGAGAAGTAAATTTACAAATTAATATAGGGAAAATTAGGTTTATGCCTATCGATATACCCATTTATTATTAGATATAACATTTGTTATGGTTAAATCAAAGATATTAGTTAGGATTTGTTATGCAGATAAGGTTTGTTGTAGTTATCTTTATTATAATTAAAAGTTATGATTAAATTAAGTTTTCTTTGTAATTATTTTTATTATACCTATAAATAATAATAATAATAATACACAATACCTTATGAGTTTATGTTTTTCCGGTCGTAGCTCTTATCACAATGTCGTTAGAGCAAAACTTTATGTTTCATAATCTTGGTATATTTTGTAATTTTAGTAGGCATATGAGGGTACTTTTGTAATTTTATTCATTTAATTAAAAAAACAAAAAATTAAAACATTATACCGATTCTCTCTTGTTTTCTCTCTTCTTTCTCTCTCTCTCTCTCTCTCTCTGTCATCATCCACCATAGACCACCACCAACCCATCACGACCTTCGGCGACCCACTCCTCTCTCCCTCTTTGCCATTGCCACCATCAGCCTCCACACACCACCTCTACACCGACACACCACCACCATAGCCCCATCGTTCACTCTTTCTCAACTCTCTCTCTTTCTTAGACTTTATCCACCACCCCACAACCTTCAACGACACCACTCACCAAAGCCTTCACTGACACCACCTATCCCAGCCTTCATTGCCACCACTCCCACCTAGTGAACATCACCAAATAGATTGCTCGAGACATCATAACACTATTTGCGACAATATTAAGTTCAAAGACTCGTTTCATTTCATAAATCAAATAGTCAATTACAACATAAATCCAAATACAACAAATTCAACAATATTACAACATTAAAAAAACATAACATTCTAGGTGCGTTTCTATGGCGCCTCTACTAAGTTTTCGTCATTTTCAACATCCTTAACCTGCAACATGTTAAAAGTATAGTTCAACAAAAAGCATTGGCGAGTACACAAGTTTTAATTACATAGCATAAGTATAAAAGAGTTTGCTCAAATCCCACATGGCAATTGTATACAAGGTAAGCTAGCATGCAATACTAAATGTCAAACCCAAGTGTCCACAAGAATTAAGTGTCCTTCGCCACAAAAGTAACGAGACTAAATAAGAATAACCTTAACAATACCCCGACGGGCAGTGTACTACTCCTATAGCGGTATATATGTTAAGTTCGGGCTAGCTAAGTTAATGACAAGAAGCATGTATGTATCTAGCATGAACCTAAGCATAACACTAAGCATATATAACGGATTGAGTGCATAAAGTGTCACACCCCAACCGATGGAGGATACATCGGAGTGAGACGAATTAGATTTCTCAAGGCATCATAACACTATTCACAACAATATTTAAATTAAAATTCATTTCATTTCATAGATCAATTGTCAAATACAACATAAATCGAAATACAACATTTTCAACAAAATTACAACATAAAAGCCTAACATTCTAGGTGTGTTTCTATGTCGTCCCTACTAGATTCATCAGCATCAACATCAACCTGTAACATGTTAAAACTATAGTTCAATACAAAAGTATTGGCGAGTACACAAGTTTAAGTACATAGCATAAGTATAAAAGAGTTTACTCAAATCCACATGGCAATTGTATACAAGGTAGGCTAGCAGGCAATACTAATTGTCAAACCCAAGTGTCCACAAGACTGAATGTGTCCCTCGTCACACGAAGTAACGAGACTAAAGTATGAATAAGAATAAGAATCAGCTTAAGCTTAACAATACCCCGACGGGCGGTGTGCTACTCCTATAGCGCTATATATGTAAGTTGGGGCTAGCTAAGTTAATGACAAGAAGCATGTATAAATTTAGCATGTGCCAAAGCATAACAATAAGCATGTATGAAAGATTGAGTGCATAAAGCATGTAGTGTGTGTATTTGTGTGTTTTTGTATGTTAACATGTTACAACCCAAATTGTGTAAAAGGTAAATGGGTCAAGTGTACTCACGGTTTTGCAAGCTTTCACTTGTTACTTCTCGAAGGGTTTGGAGGGTTGGAGGAACGCCAAGTTATCTTTTGAAAGCCTTGAACCTTTAGATAGAGAGCGCTTTAGAGCTTTAGAGAGAAGAGAGAAGTGTTTGAGGTGTGAAATGAGAGTGGGAGGAGATGGGTATTTATAGTTGAGGTTTGGGGGTTGAGTTAGGTGAGTATTAAATTCAAGAAACACAATCCAACAAACACAAAATGGACCAATCCATGGGCAAGAAACCACGTTCTCCAGATTATGCTATTTTTAGTCCTTGAACTTGGTTTATCTTACATTTCATGGTAAAACTTGATATTTTCGCATGTTTTCAAGTGTATAATGTATATGTAAGTATATTTTAGGTATCAAGTATGAATGTATGAGTATTTGCACGTATAACAAGTATTGGTTTGTATGTAAACACGTATTTAACAATTAAATGCATTTAAGACAAGTATGTATCAGGTGTGAATTTTATTACGATCAAAGTCTCGGATTATAAGATTGGGAAATGAATTACGAATGCGATACGAATACAAGATTCCATAAATAGAAATACGATTACACTTTCTAATTAAGGAAAGTACGAAAAAGCGAGGCGTTACATAAAGCATGTTGTGTGTATTTGTGTATTTTGTAAGTTAACATGTTACAGCCCAAATTGTGTAAAAGGAAAATGGGTCAAGTGTACTCACGGTTTTGCAAGCTTCCACTTGGTAATTCCGTGGAGAGTTTTGAAGGATGGAATGCCGAGTTATCCTACATAAAGAAAACGTAAGCGCGTAAGTATTCGGATGATAGCGGAGGATTGGGAATTTAAATACACCAAAGTATGTATACGAGAAAGTAATTATCCAGACTTAATACTCATTTTTTGACACTACGAATCCCATTTGGGTCGATGTGTTTTCATGGGTTGGATACGATTAGAATCGTAACGAGAAATTAAGTACTTAGATGATATAACTTAGTACCATGACAAACAATCATTAGATTATCGTCAAGGTTCGGTTAGTATATATTATAATATAGTAATAAGTAGATCATATTTATCATGGAAGTTGAACTCATGCATGGAGGTAGGAGGATAACCTTCCTTTAACCTTTTTCGTATTGTTCACCAATGCACAAGTTGTCGCAAGAACAAGGATGGTCATGAATAAGTTAAAATGAAAATAAAAGTTGTAGAATATTCAAAATCATCAAGCGAGGTGGTAGATTGAAGGTAGGATAACCAAGGCTTCCAAGTAATCACACACTACCAACTCAAGTCTCGTTACAAGAACAAACTTGGAAGGATACAACACTTATGGGTTAAAACCCTATTAAAACGGAAAGTTTCTTACACTTGTAACCTCAAATATGGTGATGTTCCATATTGGTTTTCCATGGAAACCTATGTAAACACTCCTAAAGTTGTTCCAAGTGTTAAGAAGGAAGAAAAGAGTAAAGAAGTGAAGTAGAGGTGAGTTAGAACTCACTTTGAAAGCCTTAAACTTTCTGATTAGGAGCGGCGTTTAGTGAGGTTGAGAGAAGAATTTGTGAGGTGCAAAGTGAGTGTGGAAGGAGGTGGGTTTTTATAGTTGAGGTTTGGGGGTGAGTTAGGTGAGGAATAAATGCAAGAAACACACTAAACAAACACACTTTTGCCCAATCCATGAGCTGATTGCAACATTCTACGGATTATGCCCTCTGGCGGGCCGCGAGAGGTATAGAGTAAGATGGTCGCAGGGCGCGAGAGGCTCCGGGCCAGAAACTTGTTTGATTTTTGTCACTTTTAGTCCCTAAACTTGGTTTTTCCTTCATTTCATGCTAGAACTTGATATTTTGGCATGTTTTTAAGTGTATAACATATATGTAAGTATATTTTGAGTATCAAGTATGAATGTATAAGTATTTGCACGTATAACAAGTATCGGTTTGTATGTAAACATGTATTAAACGATTGAATGCATGTAAAAAAAGATATATATCAAGTATGAATTTTATTACGATCAAAGTCTCATATTACAAGACAAGGAAAAGAAATACGAATGCGATACGAATACAAGTTTCTGTAAATAGAAATACGATTACACTTTCTAATTAAGGAAAGTACAAAAAAACGAGGCGTTACACCAATTCCACCACACTACCCCACCTATCGACCACCACAACCCCACTGCACCCACCATCACCACTGCACCCAAATCACTAATGTTCATCACCCACAATGTCACACCCCGGGTTTCCTATCCAGATCCTTACACTGGTGGGCCTGGATGGGGAGTATTGTGACGTAAGTTGATAGCATCAATGTCGATTAAACACGGCACAGCGAAAGTCTTGGAGTAAAATTAATTATTACAAACCGAATGTTCGAGATACAAAATAATATACAGGTTCGTAATAGAAGATCCACAGGTAGATCGTAAAATGTACAAAGAAAGAATATAAAACAGACTTTAGGGCGGATCTAAAATAATAACGAAATGGTTCGGTAAATAAATGGATTTTATTTGAGATTAATACTTTTAATTAACAAACTTCATAGGATTTTTAAATTTATTTTTGTGAGTTTAAGGCCATTTTCTAACTTTAAAAATATTATTTTTAAGTTTTTTTTTAATTGATTTTTAAATTAAATAAATAAATAAAAAGAAAATAAAAATTTTGACTTTTTGACCGTTGACCGGCCGTTGAACGTTGACCGGTCGGACTGTGGAAATGTTGTGCGCTGAGTGAGGTTCGAACCCGGGACCTCTCGTACGCGTGCACGCAGCTCTACCAACTGAGCTACGTGTCTAACCCGAAATATTCTATGTTTTAATTATATATATATATATATCACTTAAATGTTAATTTATTTGGTTTATATTAAAAAGGGTTTATATGTCGAACCGGTTGCAGGGACCCGGAGTCGAACTCGGGTCCTTCGGTTTGTAAGCGCACAGCCCAACCAGTTGGGCTGTGTGTCTAATCTGTTTAACTTATGGTTTATATTATTCTTATAAACTTACTGTGACTTGATCTGATTCAGTTTTAAACATTTTGGTTTTAATTCGGAAAGTCGGTGCGTTGTAAGGTTCGAACTCGTGACGTGCGCTGTGTGATTGCACACAGTCCACCGCTGGACTGTGTGTCTAACCCGGTTTAATATCCTGTTTTAATTAAACTTATACACAATGTTCGACTTCGTCTTCTTCATTCATGAAGACACAGACAAAGATGTTCGACTGTTCTTGTTTAAGTCGTTCGACGAACATATAATTGATTGAAATGTAATGGATAAAGAGAGTTACGGATTCGAATGTACGAACAGGATGTTTTTCTCAGAATTCCGGCAAGGGTCGTCGGCTCTGATTTGTGAATTCCGTCTGAGTGGATCAATTAACAGTTTTGATCAATGAGTTGTGAAATTAAGTGACTAAACAAGAGATATCAGGGGGTTTAGATGATTGTACCGATTTACAGTGTGATTTCGGAATTTCCAGAGATTTTCCGGCGAGTGCAGAATTTCCGGCAACGTCGTCTGGAACCGATTCTGGTTGAAGGATTGAAGTTAGTATATGTCTAACAATGGGTTGAAAATGAAAGAGTCGAGAAATTTACCGATTTGGTGTAAGTCTCGGTTTTCCGATGAAAGTCCGGCGAGTGCATAATTTCTCCGGCGAGTGCCAAGACTTCGATAAATTGTGCGATTTTGAGCGAAAAGATTACCAGAGACTTGGGTGTGTATTTATAGGGAAGAAACAGAACGAATCGAGTCCGAATTTGATCTTGATTCGTGGTCAAAACTTTTCCGGCGGTTATGACTGGGATTGCGGGATTAGACATCGGTTATAACCGATGTCGAAGTTAATACACGCGTTCAGTCAAAGGAAACGGTCGAAGTCTCGCGAAATCGTCGGTAATTCCGGCGACTGCGGATTGGGCGCGCTGATTACTAAATTTGATTTCGAGTTTTATTATAAATATTATTTGTTTTAATAGTTATCACAAACGAGTCAAGTGGCGGAGTGGTGAGATGTTTGTTTGTTTGATCCGGCTGACCCGGGTTCGAAACCCGGCAGCTTGATTTTATTTTTTTAGCACTTGTTTTTACCATTTAATGATTATAGTTTTTAAATTCTAAAATGTTTATTAATTATGTATTGTTTAAAATTAAAATGAACCATTTATACGCAACAAAAATTATAACTGACTATTCGATTAATAAACGAAGCGGGTTTTGGAAACCCGTTTTTCGACGGATGTTACAGTATCCCCTACTTTTAGAAATTTCGTCCCGAAATTTAAGTAGTAGTGGTATATTTGACTTGAAGGGAGGATGTTTTAATTTGACAATTTCATAACTAGAAGAGGGTGAGAGTTTAAATCTTATTTGAGGCGGTAACGTTCCTAGTAAGGGTTGAATACCCGGCTACAGGAATCGCTTTTTGATGCCTAAAGTATAAGAATACGGAACATGGATAAACAGAGTTGATTGACTAAGTATGATTTTATGCATATGAGTTTTGAGAGATTTGATACGTTTGGAAAGATAAGGTTATATCATATAATAAAACTTCAACCATGACGATACTAAAACCTACATGGAACTTGTCATAACCGCCTGACAATGCTTTTGATCCTTTGACAAAAATACTTATATATAGGAAGTACCAGCGGCGTATCCACCATATTTTTGTCAAATTTTCATTGGCTTTGTCAGTAAGTTATGATTAGTTCTATGTAACTCTAAAATCTACAAAACAAACACAACAACCAAAACTTGAGTCTCAAATCTGAAAGAATACATGACTGAATGATGACAGTACCTCTCTCGTTTGTTATGATGAAGGGGTTAGTCTATGTAAAAGTGAGACACAACCCAACTTCTTTGAATGATGAGATTGAGATACGTCGAGATGTATGATGTTATGAATGTTAAATCAGTGAGTATAAAACAAAACTCAAATAGTAATTCGCATTAAGATTCTTGGATACATAAATTTCAAATTTATAATTGAGATACGTAGAGATTGAGATAACATAAAGAAAACATAAAAACTAGACGGTTGGAGTTGAGTCTTGATTCTTGGTGAGGGAAGACTAGTTGGGTGGTTCGTTTGGGCCGTTATTATCTTCAACAGGATTGGCGTTGATGTTGTAAGCTCTTCCTCTTGCTGGTGGTGGAGCTGGGTTTGCTTGATTTGCTTGGTTAACTGGGTTTGCTTGAGCTTGGGCGTTTATGATGTTAACCAATCGAGGACACGTGTTTCTAAAATGGGTAGGGTCGCCACAATTAAAACAAGCTCGAACATATGGAAACATGGGGTATTGGGGTTGTTGATAAGTTTGGATCATGCTTGGAGTAGGGGTGAGGTTTGGTTTTGAGAGGTGCGGCAAACCTTGCTCAAATGACCATAGCGTCCACAATTCGCACATAGTCGACAAGGTAAGGTAGATGGATGGTGATAAAAACAGGTGTTGCATTGAGGGTGAGGTCCAAAGTAAGGTTTCTTATTTGGTTACGTTGCGGTGGGTGCTACTTGAGTGATTGGGATAGCTTGGAGGGGTACGGCTTGTGAGGTTGGTTGATTGCGTTGGGTGACAGCGAAAGTTTGCCCATCTCGTTTTCTCTTAGAAATGGGTTGAGAAGGGGATTCGGTTTGGGTGGATTTTGAGGTTTCAGTTGATGCTTTATCCTTCTTCTTCTCCTCCTTGAAGTCCTTATTCCGTATGCGGTTTTCGGTGAGCTCTGTAGCTAACTCCATTGCTGCTTCCAAAGTTGCAGGTGTGGTACTTATTACAGGGTCTTGAATTTTTTAAGGAAGACCTCGAATGTAGTTCTCGATCAAACGGTAGAGAGGAGTGAACAAGTTGGGGACCATCTGATTCAACTCAAGAAATCTCTTGTTGTATGTGGTGTGGTCGCCCTCCTTTTGTTTCAAAGAATGGAACTCATCCTCTAATTTCTTGATTTCGCTTCTTGGACAGAAGCGTCTTGTCATGACCTCCCTCAATTCTTCCCAAGTCAAAGTCATAGCATTCCTAGTACCTCGCTTGGCCTTCTCTGTATTCCACCATGTAAGTGCTACTCCAAACAAACGACCAGTAGCATATCGCACCTTGCGATCATCGGGGTAATCGCAATTGAGAAAGGTGTTTTCCATCTCCTCAAACCAATGGAGGAGAGCGGTGACACCTTCAGTCCCTTCGTATTTTGTAGGATCGCAGGATTTGAAATGCTTGAAGGTGCATTTAGTGGCTTTGGGGGGAGGATTGACAATGTTTTGATCTTCTTGGTGGCTTGGGTTGACGGGATTTGCGGTAAGGCTTGTTGAACTTGAACTACGATGTTGGGTATTACGGCCGCCATTTGTTGAGCGATTTGGGCAGCCATGCGCTCACGGGATTTTCCTGCTTTCATTTTTCTACGAGCGAGACTAGAAGACATCTACAAGGAATACGCATCGAGAGTATGAGTTTGACGTTTTAGGTGTCATGTGTCGTATTTGGGAATGAACATTCATAAAATAAGTATAGAATAATAAATCTACTACATCCATAGGATGTCTTGGGCTTTGCTCGTAATTTGGCCTTGCATGCCGCCATACTTCACCTTCGTAATCATGTGGGCCCCCATGATTACCGGGTTTTTCATATGGTTCGCATGTGTTAGCTTGGTAACGTACACTAAAACCCGGAGAAAATCGAGAAACATGTATGTAACGTATGATATTCGAAGTGCATCCAGGTGTGGACACGGTGACACCTCAAAGTGGGGTTAGTTCGAACGAAGTTTGGTGTGGCATGCTTTGGCCTAATAGGTCCTTCGTACTCTCATCGTTAGTCCCCCGGTAGGCAAACTGGTCCGTTATATTGGATTTATACGAATGCCAACCTAGACAGGACGTTCCGACTACCGGTACTTGTACCCTTACAGTTACTACATGCCCGTCATAGAACTCACTTTGATGAGATTGAAAAACGAAAAATGCGACAAAATCTTGAATAACGGAAGTATGAAGATGATTTAAATATGTGAACATTGAAATATGCGTGATGAATGTATATGTAAGCATGTTATGTTTGACTATAAGTATAACTCATTAAGTATCACACAAAATGATAGTGGGAGTGTTTGCATGCATTTGTGTATGTAATAAATACGAAACAAATAAACATCATGAGTTTGCATGCAACCACATAAACAATTAAAATCTAATCAACTATAGTATAGGCTCTAAGGGTCTAATAACCTATCCTATATCCCTATAGTCAAAAGCTCTGATACCAATCTGTCACACCCCGACCCGCAGCAGAAATGGTGATCGGGGCATGATTGGGTTTTCATCAAAGCTCATGACATTTATTATAAAGTTTCATATTTATTATTTCTTTTTAAAGGAGAATCATTACAATCAATAATACAAATACAACATGTTCTATACATTTTTCAAGACTTCATTAATTTTCTTCTAAGGCAATTTCCTATGTGTCCCTTGCTTCAACCTGTCCACCTGTATCATGTGTAAAAATAGGGTTTTAGGTCAACAAAAAGTTGAAAAGTGAATCCTATGAAAACATTTAAACGTGTTTATTGTATCGATTATAAAATAAAGTGCATAACCACATATGAGTAAACGTAGATGTAAATTTAATCACAAAACACATAATATTAATTATTGTACACACATACACCAAATGATTGATTTTGAGGCACGCGATGTTCAACTCGTCTCCCACAAGGAACTGATGGACCTAATGAATGATTTTGAGGCACGCGATGTTCAATTCGTCTCCCACGAGGAACTGATGGGCCTAATGTATTGATTTGCACGCACCTTGACTAAATGTAAACACACATTACAACAAACAATATTTACATTATAAGTTTAGATCATATAATGGTAATAGCACGAGTTTGAATAAGCGAATTAATTTAAGCGACACATGATACACCCCAAAACATGAATAAAAAGGGGAATTTGTAAGAATTCACTCACATTGGGTGCTTTTCTTTTGATGACGTTGGATGGGCACGAGTTTTGAGATTTGATCGACGAGGAAGACTAACCTAAAATAATAACGAAATGGTTCGGTAAATAAATGGATTTTATTTGAGATTAATACTTTTAATTAACAAACTTCATAGGATTTTTAAATTTATTTTTGTGAGTTTAAGGCCATTTTCTAACTTTAAAAATATTATTTTTAAGTTTTTTTTAATTGATTTTTAAATTAAATAAATAAATAAAAAGAAAATAAAAATTTTGACTTTTTGACCGTTGACCGGCCATTGACCGTTGACCGGTCGGACTGTGGACATGTTGTGCGCTGAGTGAGGTTCGAACCCGGGACCTCTCGTACGCGTGCACGCAGCTCTACCAACTGAGCTACGTGTCTAACCCGAAATATTCTATGTTTTAATTATATATATATATATATATATATATATATATCACTTAAATGTTAATTTATTTGGTTTATATTAAAAAGGGTTTATATGTCGAACCGGTTGCAGGGACCCGGAGTCGAACTCGGGTCCTTCGGTTTGTAAGCGCACAGCCCAACCAGTTGGGCTGTGTGTCTAATCTGTTTAACTTATGGTTTATATTATTCTTATAAACTTACTGTGACTTGATCTGATTCAGTTTTAAACATTTTGGTTTTAATTCGGAAAGTCGGTGCGTTGTAAGGTTCGAACTCGTGACGTGCGCTGTGTGATTGCACACAGTCCACCGCTGGACTGTGTGTCTAACCCGGTTTAATATCCTGTTTTAATTAAACTTATACACAATGTTCGACTTCGTCTTCTTCATTCATGAAGACACAGACAAAGATGTTCGACTGTTCTTGTTTAAGTGGTTCGACGAACATATAATTGATTGAAATGTAATGGATAAAGAGAGTTACGGATTCGAATGTACGAACAGGATGTTTTTCTCAGAATTCCGGCAAGGGTCGTCGGCTCTGATTTGTGAATTCCGTCTGAGTGGATCAATTAACAGTTTTGATCAATGAGTTGTGAAATTAAGTGACTAAACAAGAGATATCAGGGGGTTTAGATGATTGTACCGATTTACAGTGTGATTTCGGAATTTCCAGAGATTTTCCGGCGAGTGCAGAATTTCCGGCAACGTCGTCTGGAACCGATTCTGGTTGAAGGATTGAAGTTAGTATATGTCTAACAATGGGTTGAAAACGAAAGAGTCGAGAAATTTACCGATTTGGTGTAAGTCTCGGTTTTCCGATGAAAGTCCGTCGAGTGCAGAATTTCTCCGGCGAGTGCCAAGACTTCGATAAATTGTGCGATTTTGAGCGAAAAGATTACCAGAGACTTGGGTGTGTATTTATAGGGAAGAAACAGAACGAATCGAGTCCGAATTTGATCTTGATTCGTGGTCAAAACTTTTCCGGCGGTTATGACTGGGATTGCGGGATTAGACATCCGTTATAACCGATGTCGAAGTTAATACACGCGTTCAGTCAAAGGAAACGGTCGAAGTCTCGCGAAATCGTTGGTAATTCCGGCGACTGCGGATTGGGCGCGCTGATTACTGAATTTGATTTCGAGTTTTATTATAAATATTATTTGTTTTAATAGTTATCACAAACGAGTCAAGTGGCGGAGTGGTGAGATGTTTGTTTGTTTGATTCGGCTGACCCGGGTTCGAAACCCGGTAGCTTGATTTTATTTTTTTAGCACTTGTTTTTACCATTTAATGATTATAGTTTTTAAATTCTAAAATGTTTATTAATTATGTATTGTTTAAAATTAAAATGAACCATTTATACGCAACAAAAATTATAACTGACTATTCGATTAATAAACGAAGCGGGTTTTGGAAACCCGTTTTTCGACGGATGTTACATGACAGACGGGTCAAACTACTTTTGGTCGTAAATTGGCGAACTTTGTTTTAAGTTACTTTTGTTAGTAAATGAATTAACCTTAGTAGTTAGTAGTTTAAACTCTACGTCGTCGAAACATTTTGTGGTTACGTATGTTGTATCAAACCTAAGGGTAATAATGGAAAATTTTAAGTTATGTTGTAAAGATCAAAAATTTATAGCTTTTTGGTTATAAAAAAAGAGATGGACGTTACAAGTTGGTATCAGAGCCTAGGTTTGAGGGAATCAAGCATGAGTTGAAGTGCTTGAACTCAAACCAGAAGCTCATGCGTAAATGTGTTCGTTCCGCGACGCCATTCAAGTAAGTGTCTTTTATGTATTAAATATAAATATATGATGAAATAATGTATGGGGTGACTACGGAATGGTTTGGGTTGTTGCGGATATTATGGGTCAGTTTGGGTTGAGTCGGGGCCTGTAAACGGGTTCCATGAGATGAAAAACGAAAAATTTGCATCTGCAGTACAGATGGGGCGTCGCCGACGCTACCCTTATTCTCCGACGACCTAAACTACTGTCTACGCAGCTAAAGCCCCAACGCAACTTTCTGAGATGCGTCGCCGACGCCATGTATGGGCGTCGCCGACGGCTCTCCTGAACCCAACATGCTTTCTTTTATATTTTTAAACCAAGTTTCTTAGAAAACAACTCGTAACTTATATAGAACCTGAAAAGCGAAATGTAAATGTAAAAGAAAGATATGTAAACATGTTTTTGAAAACACGATAAGGTATGTTGGGAATGTGGCATGTCAAAACAAGAGTAATAATGCATGAAGGAATAAGCCTTATGAATTATTAAGGACGAGTGGATGATTCTTGATCATTTATGATCATTATACAGAATGATCATTTGAAATGTGAAATAAAATAATAATTACTATGAATGAACATGACAAGTTGAAGAATGAATGTTATAATGTAAGTGACAAATGTTTATGTAGATGGAAGAAGAAAGAGACTTGAACAATAATGATTTAGCCTGTCACGAAGCAATGAATGAAAAGATTTCAGAGGAAGTGGCAAAAGCTATGCAGGCCAGTCTGCCCCAATTGGCGCAAGAAGTAGAAAGTCGTGTTTTAGAAACCGTAGAGGCCATCATGACTAGCAAGACTGAAGAGTTGAAAGAATGGATGGGCGGGGTTCAAAACAAAAAAGGGACCCGTAGGTGCATAGGGACTTCATGGCATGTAACCCTACAACGTACGATGGTAAAATAGATCCTATAGTATGTCAAAGATGGATTTCCCACATGGAGGCCGTTTTTATTCGAAGCAGATGTGAAAAAGAGGATCAGGTGATGTTTGCAACGGGCCAACTCCAACTCCAAGCAAAGGATTGGTAGGACGCTCATTGCAAAGAATTGGGAGAAGAAAAGCTTCAGGAACTTACATGGCAAGAGTTTAAGGAATCTTTCTTGAAGTTCCACTGCCCGCAGTCTGCAGTTGATCGAATTCAAGAAGAGTTTTTACGTCTTCGACAAGGCACAGAATCTATAGATGAGATCACAAATGTGTTTCTTGACAAATTAAAGTTTTGCCAAGACCTCATGAAGATAGAAAGAATGAAGATTAAACGTTATCATGACATGTTAAAGGCGGAAATTAGGGAGTTTATCACTCCCTCGAAGTGTGAAACTTTAAACAAACTGATCAACTAGGCAAGGGATCGAGAGATAGAGCTCAAGCGTCAGGTAGAACGAGAGGAAACGAGGACGATGGAGAAGAGTATAAACCTGACTCTGGCCAAGTAAAAAAAAGGTTTATGATTACAGCAAGAAGAATAATGCGAAAGGTGGCATTCCTCGATGTAAAACTTGTGTAAAGCTTCATTCAGGAGAATGTTTGTTGGGTAAGAAAGGATGCTACAATTGCGGACAAGAAGGACACCCTTACTACAAATGCCCGAGTACAGCCAAAACATGTTTCAATTGTTTCTCACCGGGACATGTCAAGGCAGATTACCTGAAGCTGAAAGAGAAAGGGAGTAATGATGGGAAGAAAGATAATACTTCAAAAGCTAAAGGAAGAATGTTCCAAATCGCCACCGAAGAAGCTAAGGCACTTCCAAATGTTATGTCATGTATTTTCTTAATCAATTTAATACCTAAAAATGTGTTGTTTGATTCTGGAGCAAGTAGGTCATTTGTATCACGCGAACATATAACCCATCCCTCTTTTAGAATTGAACGAATGCCAATACCTTTAGAGGTAGAAATAGCCGATAGCAAGAGCTACTTATTGAACGAAGTATGTAAAGGATGTAAAATTGTTATAGAAGACTAGGAATTTGAAATAGACCTTGTGCCCATGATTCTGGGAGAGTTCAAAGTAATAGTAGGCATGGATTGGCTATCCTGATACCATTAAGAAATTCATTGTGAGACTAAGATTATACGAGTGCTATCACCGAGTGAGAAATGGTAAGTGTTCACGGAGAAAGAAAAGTTGAAATGAAGCTATGCACCCTTGTAGAGACAGTCAAATACGTACGAAATGAAGGTAAGGCATTCCTAGCTTACGTAATAGACACCTCTAAAGACGTGTCAAAATTTGATGATGTAGAAATCGTAAAGGAACATCCAGACGTGCTTCCAGATGAATTACCGAGACTTCCTTCCGAGCGAGACGTGGAATTTCACATTGAACTATACCCAGATGCAAAACCGGTGGCTAAGACTCCCTATCGATTAGCCCCTACAGAAATGCGGGAGTTAATGACCCAGATAAAAGAATTACTCGATAAAGGCTTCATTCGCCCGAGTATTTCACCTTGGGGAGCCCCCGTATTGTTCGTAAAGAAGAAGGATGGATCGATGCGCATGTGCATCAACTATTGGGAATTAAACAAATTAACGGTTAAGAACCGATATCCTTTACCCCGAATTGATGACCTTTTCGACCAATTACAAGGGGCAAGTTGGTTCTCAAAGATTGATTTGCGCTCGGGATATCACCAACTGAGAGTACGTGAAGAAGATGTGGCAAAAACTGCGTTTAGAACTTGATATGGACATTACGAGTTCTTAGTAATGTCTTTTGGATTGACCAACGTACCGGCTGCGTTTATGGACCTTATGAATCGAGTATGCCTATCCATGCTAGATAAATCTGTAATAGTGTTTATAGATGACATCTTAGTGTATTCTCGGAGCAAGGCCGATCATGCAAACCATTTGCGTGAAGTGTTAGAAATTCTTCGTAAGGAAAAGTTATATGCAAAGTTTTCTAAGTGCGCCTTTTGGCTTAGAGAAGTGCAATTTCTCGGCCACGTGATTAAAAAAGATGGTGTTTTAGTAGATCCGTCAAAGGTAGAAGTAGTTATGAAATGGGTTCCTCCAAAGAATCCAAATGAAGTAAGAAGTTTTCTAGGACTAGCAGGCTATTACCGAAGATTTACTCAAGACTTCTCCAGATTAGCCCTACCCATGATCAAATTAACAAAGAAAAGTGAGAAGTTTGTATGGGGTCCCGAACAAGAAAAAGCATTTCAAGTTCTGAAAGAAAAACTGTCTAATTCACCGGTGTTAACCCTACTAGATGGAACGGAAGATTTAGTGGTGTACACGGATGCCTCACGTCAGGGGTTAGGAGGTGTATTAATGCAACAGGGTAAAGTTATAGCATACGCCTCAAGACAGCTCAAACCACATGAAGAAAATTACCCAACGCATGATCTGGAATTGGCCGCTGTGGTGTTCGCCTTAAAGTTATGGCGACATTATTTATATGGGACAAAGTGCACCATATACTCAGATCATAAAGTCTCAAATATTTCTTTGAGCAAAAAGACCTCAACATGAGACAGCGAAGGTGGTTGGAACTGATAAAGGATTATGATTGTGAAATCCTTTATCATCCGGGCAAAGCAAATGTAGTGGCGGATTCTCTTAGCCGAAAGGAACATCCACCCCCGATTCGAGTGAAGTCTATGAGGATGATTGTTACGCCTCATCTCCTTGAGATGATACGGGAAGCACAAATCAGGTCACTAAATACAGATAATCCTAAGAAAGAAAGAACAAAAGGGATTGTGGATAAGTTGGAGGAAAATACAAACGGAATCAGATCTCGGTATGGGCTAATCTGGATTCCATGGCTATGTGAAGTGAAAGCCGTATTACTTGAAGAAGCTCATAAATCACGATACTCGGTACATCAGGGAGCAACAAAAATGTACCGAGATTTGAAGAAGAACGCCGGGAATGAAACGAGATATTGTTAAATATGTTACTAAATGTTTAACATGTTCACAAGTGAAAGCAGAACATCAGAAGCCATGCGGTAATATTACAACCCTTAGAAATTCCGAGATGAAATGGGAGGACGTGACAATGGATTTAGTGGACTAAGCTTCCCAAAACACGAAAAGGGCATGATGCTATATGGGTAATTGTGGATCGACTCACCAAGAGTGCTCATTTCCTACCTATCAGAGAAGGCTATTCGTCAGCAAAGATGGCGGAGATTTTTACAAATGAGATTATGGCTCGACATGGGGTACCCGTCTCCATCGTGTCGGATCGAGACACTAGATTCACATCACGTTTTTGGCAAAAATTTCATGAACAAATGGGGACGAAACTCCACTTTAGTACCGCTTACCATCCACAAACGGACGGAAAAACAGAAAGGACAATACAAACACTTGTAGATATGTTGAGAGCTTGTGTCTTAGATTTTGGAGGAAACTGGGATGATCATTTGCCACTAGTTGAGTTCGTATACAATAACAGCTACCATAACGGTATTCAAATGGCACCATACGAAATGTTATACAGAAGAAAGTGTAGAACCCCCGTGTGTTGGGGGGAAGTAGGTCAAAGAGATATCGCGCTAAAGACGTAGTAGCCGAAACTAATGAGAAGATCGATATCGTAAGGATCCGACTGAAGGCGGCACAGGACCGACAGAAAGCTTATGCAGATCGAAGAAGACGACCCATCTAGTTTCAAATAGGCGATCATGTGATGTTAAAGGTTTCACCATGGAAGGGAGTAATCCGATTTTGTAAACAAGGAAAGCTCAGTCCCGTTACATCGGGCCTTTTAAAATTAAAGCTCGGGTTGGAAAGGTAGCTTACTAGCTTGAATTACCGCCGGCCTTAGATGGAAACATAACACTTTTCATGTGTCACAATTGAGAAAATGTCTCGTAGATGAGACCGCTTATGTAGCACTCGATGATATTGAATTAGATAAGAAAATGAATTATATAGAAAGGCCGGTAGCTGTAAAGGATTTTAAAGTGAAGCATCTACGCAACAAAGTCATTAGATAAGTTTTGGTTCAATGGCAGCATCGAAGAGGATCAGACCTTACTTGGGAAATGGAGGACGAAATGCGCAAACACAATCCAGAATTATTTGTTACGTGATCAGGTTTTGAGGACAAAACCTCCCCTAAGGGGGGTAGATTTGTAACATCCCAAAAATCTGAACATACACACACACACACACACATATATATATATATATATGTCTTATTGTTAAGGTAAAGATATAAACAAACATCAAACTATAGGGGTAAAAATTGATTAAATTAGAAAGATGTTAGATAAAAACTAAAACACACATACATACTTCTGGAGTATGTCGACAAACAAGAAGAACAATCAAGGGAAGAACCCTAGCTCACCAAAAAATCAACAGATTAATAGGGAAATCGAAGTCTAAGCTTATGCATGAATTGAGTTTGGTGATCATCTAAGTGATCTTATTATCAAGTAAGTTGAAATTATATATTGTGGTTTGATTCAAGTGGGTTATGTGAAATCCATAAATGTTTGATGAAATTGATCATGAATACTAACTAGTAACAACATTTAGAAGATGAACTATGTCTAAATTTTGATTGATTTAATGATTTGAATGAAACCCATTTGAAGAAGAATGTTGATGATTTACTAAGATGTTTTAGGACGATGTTTGATGTATGATATATGTAATTGTTGATTAGGATTAGTATTAAATGTTATGAAACTAGTTAATTTGATAAACCTTGTTATGATCGGGTAAGTTATGCATAAGAACACTAGTACATGATGCTTAAAGAGTTGTATGCATACCAAGTGTTTGACAAAATGCCTAAGAGAAGATTATTGTGACTTTATATGAATTGAAAGTTGCTAGTTTATATTTATAACAAAAATTGAACTAAATAAGGCTTCGGTAGTAAGGGCGAAAAATGAGTAGAATGGATTGCGTAAAATGAACAAGCAATCTAAATATGTGAATGGATTGTGTAGGAGTGACAGAAGAAGGAACGAGTTCGGAGAAACGACTAAAAGCATAAGACCAAGGTACGTTATTCGTACGTCATACTTCCACTTGAAAATTATATCTAGTTGGAATGAATTATTTGGTATTATTATGAATGAATATAGTTATTATGTTGACTAGAGAACTACCAAAAGTATGGTTTCGTGTTGACTCGTGTTGAACGGGTCAATCGGACAAACAATGAGAAAGTAAAAGTATGGTTTCACGAACGGGTCAACCGGATAAAGAATGAGAAAGTAAAAGTATGGTTTCGCGTTGGCTCGTGTTGAACGAGTCAACCGGACAAAGAATGAGAAAGTAAAAGTATGGTTTCGCGATGAGTCGTGTTGAACGGGTCAATCGTACAAAGAAATGGGAAGTAAAAGTCTGGTTTCGCGTTGACTCGTGTTGAACGGGTCAATCGGACAAAGAATGAGGAAGTAAATGTATGGTTTCGTGTTGAACCGTGTTGAACGGGTCTACCGGATAATAACAAGAATGTAATGTTATGAAATTGTTATAAATTACTATACGAAATGTTAACCGAATTCTTGTGATGTTTAGGTAAAACTCCCATTTGACGCTGCGCCTTGCTTGGAACGAACACACTCTGTGCCCTCCTTACGCTTCCGGATAAGATATTGACGGACGGGTCAAACTACTTTTGGTTGTAAATTGGAGAACTTTGTTTTAAGTTACTTTTGTTAGTAAATGAATTAACCTTAGTAGTTAGTAGTTTAAACTTTATGTCGTCGAAACATTTTGTGGTTACGTATGTTATATCAAACCTAAGGGTAAAAATGGAAAATTTTAAGTTATGTTGTAAAGATAAAATTTTTTTATAGCTTTTTGGTTGTAAAAAAAAGATGGACGTTACACTAAGTTTATAACATGTACCTACTGTAAAAATGTTTAATAAGTTTTAAAATCAGTAGGTAACAAGTCTTGGTCAATTAATATGTCGTAAAATGACGTTTTATGCGATGTTTAATGAAAACTGATGTTAAGGTCAGATTAAAATGTCTTAGATATGTTATTTAATACAACATACCAGTAGAAAAATGATTTACCTTGAAAAATATTTGATTAAAATCATTTTATGAGCCACAAGGGCTAAATCGTCATTTATCGACATAATTAAGGACCTGCTTGTAAACTCAGTTTATAATCTGATTTAACATCCCAAATAATCCTACTTATGATATTACATTAGTAGGAAAATTATTTTCAAGTTCATTATCATTAAAACCTTGTTTTATGTAAAAAGGGCATTTTAGTCAAAAATGGCATAATTACGGAACTTGCGCATAAACTCAGATTTTGATTATGATCATGCAATATGACCTAATAGGGTTATGCTACATTATATTACGATCATAATGCAACTTTAGATCGGTAGGTAACTAATCTATATCGGGTCAGAAACGAAAGTCAAAGAGAAGTCAAACTTTGTGACTTTCGGTTGCGAACCGACCCTAGAACTGAAATTGACGAGTCGAACATGTTCTAATAATTATTACCAACTTGTTTAAGTGTTAAAACAGGTTTCATAACATATATAAGATCAATTTATGATTTTTCCGAAAAATGGTCTGTTTGACTTTTTAATATCATAACTTTGACCTGTCAATTGGTCTAGCAAACGTGATCTTCAGGAGGTGCCCTTTATAGGGATTAACACCTACCTTATTACGATCACTTAGCCATGTTCGTTACAAACAATGGCTGGACCATAATGGTCTTAACCGAAAGTCAAAGCGTTTTCCGTAAACGCTTGACGTTTGGCTATAAAGCCTATAAACGAAAATTCAAGAGCAAGGAACACTTACAAGAGGTTTCTAGAATGCAAGAGAACTAAGTTGGATGCTCCTTTCAGGTAGTAACTTCCAGAGGAGGGAGAAGAGTTATGAATAAGAAAGGTGGAAGTTTAAATGGTGAACTTGGACACCTATTTATAGTTGGAGAACTCAAAGGAGGTGATGTCAGGTGTTTAGGGGTGTAAGAGAGAGCTTACAAGTGTCCTAAAAGGTGGCATAGCAGTTTACAAGTCCATAGGCGTATTTACCAGCGTAAGCTGACGTATGGTCCAAAGGCTAAACTGCAGGAACAATACGAAATAGGCCGGAAGCTGCTCGGTAGTGAATAAGAGGATCTTGCAAATCCTTAGATCTGCCCTAAAGTCTGTTTTATATTCTTTCTTGTACATTTTAATGATCCGCCTGTGGATCTTCTATTACGAGCCTGTATATTATTTTGTATTTTCGAACATTCGGTTTGTAATAGTAATTTTACTCCAAGACTTCCGCTGTGCCGTGTTTAATTGACTATGATGATTATCAACTGACGTCACGATACTCCCACCCGGGCCCACCGGTGTATGGATTTCGGGTTGGAAATCCGGGGTATGACAGGTTGGTATCAGAGCCAAAGTTTGAGAGAATTAAACACTAGCCTTTTGTGTTTAATCTCAAACTTACACGAGCATATTCCTTAGACTTCCGAGTCTAGGCATTGACCTAGGATTACTTATTTCATTATTAAGTTATTAGTATTGTTTTTGAATTGATTTTAACAGGAAAATGCCGCCACTTGTGAGAGGACATAGTGGAAGAGGAAAAGGTCCAATGAGGGGAGGACCATCGGGGCGCATTCCTCCTCAACCTCATAATGTAGATGCTAACCAAGAATCAGGAGATTCGTCTCCTTGGCAACCAGGGAGACGTTCTGTCTCTAATAGACACTCGCCTTCACATTCCCAAAATTCTTACCACTCTCATGACTCCTATCATTCACCCCATACCCATCATTCCCATTCTCATCACTCTTACCATGAAGAATATAACCCTAACTATTATTTTAACACGCCTCCAGCCGATCAAAATCAGTTGGGCCAGCCACACCCTATGGACGAGGACTCCGACCCGGAGATGCCGTCGTCGGGATCAAATATGCATCCCATTGAAATTTCGAGCGATTCAAACTCATATGCTGGATCGCCCTACCAAAGTCCTAACGAGTGGGACCAATACTGGGATCAATTCACCTTCACCACACTCCTTCTCATCACTTTCAACCACCCCAGTACAAGAAGATGTCCACATGGAACCAGTGGACCAACCTCAACCACCACCTGAACCACCAAGAAGGAAGCGTGGAGCACGTATGTCGGTACGTGCCGGATAAAGGTCAGGATCGCTGTCACCTTTTCCCAACTCCTACCCCACAATTCAAGAGGACCCACAAATGGGTGGACCCTCTAATGTTTCACCTATAGTGGAACTAACACCAACACCTGCTGTTCAACCACCACCATCGGGTTATACTAACCCAATCCCCACATATCCAGACACGTCTGGATATGCTCCTTTTAACCCGTCTACACTGGTAGACTATCAAGCATTGTCGTAAGACCCCTATATGCAAGCAGTTATGCATAATGCACTTTAGCCATCTCCTTTCCCACCTGCTTATCCACCGACTGGATATCCAACTTATGGATACCAGTATCTGGTTATGCCACAAACACAACCTCCGCCGCCACTTGAGGCCATTAATGAGGCGTTGGAAAGAGTGAAAGAAATGCAGCAACAGGCGGAGAAAACGAATAAGAAGACAAACAAGTTCTTCAAGAAACTCTCCAAGTTGGTCAAAGGAAAGAAGGATGAGTAAAGTCTCTTCTATTTTATGTAGTCCCTGCATGGGCATTATCATTTCTTTAGTCCCTGCATGGACAAGTTATTTCTTTTTAGTCCTTGTACGGACAATCAGCTTCTTTATTTATTTATTTATTTCAAGTAATGTACTTTCTAATTATCATTTAATGAAATATTTTGGGATTATATATATGTAATTATCCTCTTCAAACGATCGTCTCGATTTTAATCGAATTTTTTATCAGCTATATAATTCCAAAAAGATCTTAATGGTTTTGATTCATCCGAGTGGCACAGACGACACATTTGGAAAAAAAATATATAAATGATAGTTAAGAACGGAAGGGTCTTCTATCATGATAGTTAAGGGAAGTTATCCTTCTATCTAGAGGTGGTGGACTAAGTGCAAGCCTCCAAGTCATTAAGGTCAATACGACCGGGACTAATAATCAACCATTAAGGTCCTCTTATGTTAACATAAAAGTAATGTGCAAACTCATGGTTGTGTGACTTGAGGAATCACACTAACCTTCAAGGATATGGACTCTGTCCTAACCTTATATAGCCCTTGTGTTCATTATGATCCCGGCTAATATCACCAGTGCGGTGATGAATAAAACATCCATTAGTGATGTATTACCCTTTCGGGTTATGATTTATTTTATATAGCCCAAGTGAATAAGAGGATCTTGCAAATCCTTAGATCTGCCCTAAAGTCTGTTTTATATTCTTTCTTGTACATTTTAATGATCCACCTGTGGATCTTCTATTACGAGTCTGTATATTATTTTGTATTTTCGAACATTCGGTTTGTAATAGTAATTTTACTCCAGGACTTCCGTTGTGCCGTGTTTAATTGACTATGATTATTATCAACTGACGTCACGATACGCCCCACCCGGGCCCACCGGTGTATGGATTTCGGGTTGGAAATCCGGGGTGTGACAATATTGCAGATGGAGATTGGGGAGATGAAGCAGGTGAGAAAGGTTAGATTACTTTTTTTCCTATGTTTTTGGATTGAATTGGATAAGCACTTAAGCAAGCCCCCAATAATAATAGTATATTTTATTCTTTTAGAAACTTGGCTCCGTTCAATTCTAAACCACCACCATTACCGTCATCTTGAGGCTGGAGAGAGAGGAGAAAAGAAGAGGAGAGAGAGGAAATTTAGAGAGAGATGTGTGCAGAGGTTTTGTTTATTTGTAAATCTTCTTCCTTTTTTACACAACAGTCCCTGACTATAAGTTGTTTTGCACACCAGTCACTGAGGATGGAAAATGACAAGCATGCCCTCATGTGCAAGGCACATGACCAGATTTAATCAAAAAATCTATCTGGGTTTCACCAAAAGGATACAACGTACAAGATTTTGAAACATACAGCACAAAACTGCAAAATTTTGCGCTAAATGACACTGCCTGCAAAATGGAATAAACATAAAAGACAAAACTTGTAATTTACTCAAACCAAATAAAATACATATACAATTTCCTAAGCAATAATTATCCAATTATGTTTATGACTCAATACATGAGTGTATATGAGTTTTTTGATTAACAATATTATAGAAAAATGTTTGCATAATATATAAGTAAATATTATTATAATTTTGGTAATTATTAATTCTAGAAAATTTTAAGTAATCCACCAATTATATGCTATCAACTAGGTATTTATAACAATTCAAGTGAAACTATTAATTTTAGCACAATAATCATTTTTATAATAAATAAATTAGTCTTTCTTATAAAAATAATATAACTAGTTTTACAATTTCTTTAACGTACATATTGAACAATCACCAAATTAAAAATAAAAATGGTTATGAAAATGCCACATCTAAATTATATGTTGAAAAATCAGATTACAAGACTGGGATATGATACCCTGATTATCTTATATTTTTACATAAATTTACGAAACTAATATAACAAATTTAATTATCCCATAAATCCAAACAAAGTCTAATTTAGCACAATAATCATTTTTATAATAAATATATTAGTCTTTCTTATAAAAATAATATAACTAGTTTTACAATTTCTTTAACGTACATATTGAACAATCACCAAATTAAAAATAAAAATGGTTATGAAAATGCCACATCTAAATTATATGTTGAAAAATCAGATTACAAGACTGGGATATGATACCCTGATTATCTTATATTTTTACATAAATTTACGAAACTAATATAACAAATTTAATTATCCCATAAATCCAAACAAAGTCTAATGATTCTCAAAAATTACATAATCTATACTAATATATACAAGATCAGTTTAGGACATTCAATTTCATCAAAACACAACTTTAAATTAAAAATCCTCAAATTTGATTGTTCAAGAACCCTAGAATCAGAACATTATAAATTCGAATTCATTTGCCCTTCTATCACATAAATGAGTAGTAGGATTTTGTAGAGCATGAAAAATTAAATAGATTAGACTCAAGAATTACCTAAGTTTGTTGAGAAATGAAGGAGAAATCGTTGAAACAAGATACGTGCCATAGATTTCTTTTAACCTTGAATCCGTGGATTAGAGTGTGTTTTTTAGAAATTGAAAGTGAGGATTTTGTGAGAAATGGTAAAGGATGTGGGATTGATTTTGCATAATATGATTACCAAATTAGAGAAAGACTTTTTGGGTTCTAAAGTATTTTAAGTGGGGTTAATTTGAGACATTAAACTGATTAATTAAGGGTGTAAAGAGCCAATTAAAAGGTGAGTAATTGTTCTCCATTATTGAAAAAAATAAATGGAATCAAATGGAAGGCCAAACATCGTGTCAACGAGTCAAGGCAGTCAGGTCGGGTCTTTAGGTTCGCGAAATTAGTTATGTGCAGAGGGGTTTCAGGTGAGATGTTGTTTGGGGTGATTCGAGTTGCAGACAACATAGATGAAAATGACACGTGAAAAGGGCATGGTAGTGAATATGGGCAGGTTTAGCCCCAAAAAATCATAACCATGCTAACTTTAATGGTTAATCTCGTTACTTCCTTTCTTTTATAAAAGCAACGACTCTGAAGGATAATTACTTATAACGTTATTATTTTTAACCCGAATATAATTAATGCTACACGTATTTTATTAGAATAACATATAATAATAAAAAAAATCTCATTCTTATTAAATTCATTTATGATCTGGTTTGCAAAACAAGTCGGGTTTTTTAAGACCCGCTTTTGGCGGATGTTATAAGTTGGGAGCAAACCTGTGATTGTTTTGGTATACGTAGACGATCTAATAATCACTAGAGATGACGAAGAAGGCATCACTCAGTTGAAGGAAAATCTATGTGTCAGATTTCATATTTCATATGAAGGACCTAGGAATATGGGTCATGTGCATAAGTTAAGAAAAACAATAGTTGGCCTTAAGCAATCCTTTAGGGCATGGTTTGGAAAAATGGGAGAGTTTCTTCAATACAATGGCTTTGTTATGTCAAAGGCTGATGCAAGTTTGTTCACAAAATTAGTTGGGAGCAAAGTTATGATTGTTTTGGTATACGTAGACGATCTAATAATCACTAGAGATGACGAAGATGGCATAACTCAGTTGAAGGAAAATCTACGTATCGCATTTCATATGAAGGAACTAGGAATGTTAAGTCATTTATTAGGATTGGAGATTTAATATGAAGAAGATACCATTGTTTTTCACCAACGAAGGTACTGTCAATGTATTAACAATGTTTGGAACGCTGGATTGTAATCCGGCTAACACTCCGGATTATAATACGGCTAAGTTTTATACGGATAGGGGGAAAGAGTTAGAGGATCCGACTATGTATCCTCAAATTGTTGGTAGCCTTATATATATCACCCTTACACGCTGGATATTTCTTTTGTGGTGGGTATGCTCAGTCGCTACATGCAAAAGCCTCCTAAGCGTCATCTAGATGCGATAAAAGGTTGTTAAGGTATGTGAAGTCGAACATTGGATATGACCTAAGGTTTGGTAAAAGAGTAGAGTTTATTGTGTGAGCGATTTAGATACACGAAGGTCAACAATGGGGTATGTATTCATGCTAGGATATGGAGTTGTAGCTTGGTGCGACAAAAGGCAATCTATGGTGTCGTTTTCGACCACCGAAGCGAAACACAGAGCTTCTTCAATGAATTAAATGATCAAGGATTTGAATCAAAAGACGACAGAAAAAGTGACTGTGTATTATGATAATATCTCATCAATTTTACTTGCCGAACAATCCAATGTTTCATGCAAGATCAAAGCATATTGAACTGAAGTACCACTTTATACGAGAGAAAGTGCTAGAAAGTGAAACCGATGTTAAGTATATTGATACTCAAATGCAGGTAGCGGATGCATTTAATATAAGTTTACCGGCTGGAAAGATTAAAATTTTATATGAGAAGATGAACATGAAGAAGGCTAATATTGAGGGGAAGTATTGAACGAGTACAATTTTAGACCGGAAAGGAAGGTTCAGTTACTGTCGAGGGGTGGAAGGAAGAGATCTTAATTAGTTCAAGGGTCATTAGTTAAATTGCTATATAATTTAACTATGTTTGGTTTATCTAAATGTAGGCTAGATATGTATTAGAATTTGGAGTAAATTACTATTTTGGCCCTTGCAGTTTAACTAATTTAACACCTCCAGTCCAAAAAGGAATCTTTTAACATATCAAACCCTAAGATTACATTTTATAACGGTTTTGACCCCTAACACTAACTATGTTACTTTTTCCTAGTTAAGCCTAAGGGTATTATGGTCCTTTTATAGCTTAGGGTTTTTATGTATGTTATATTTTCATTTGTGCAACTACTTAATTTTTTTTATTTCTTTATTTCATGATTATTATTTAACAAAATACGTTTTAAATATACAAATAAATACATATTTATTTAACAGTTTGTTTTTTTTATAAACGTCGTTTTTAAAAACATCTGTTTTTTAATCTTTTTAAAATCGTCTATCGTTTTTAAAATTGTTTCTTTTTAAACTGTTTGTTTTTAGAATCGTTCTTTTTAAAGTCCTTCATTTAAAAAACCCCGTCTATCGAACGGAATGAAGGAGGCGATGGGAAATTTAGGTTGGAAAGACGGGTTATAAGGCATTTATAAGATCCACAGGTTGAGTAATGGTTCGGATCTGGACCCGCGTAAAGGAACTTCCAGATCTTAGAATCTTTGGGTCATTGCTTGTCTTCTCCGACCACCTCATCGATCATCAAAACCACCGTCGGAAGAATCATAGTTCACCCACAATCCCCAACACCCATTGTTTTCGTTGGCGGAACAGGATGGCCGACTGGAGGCTGCCTCTCTTCTCTCTCTAGCTCTGATTTCTCTCTCTCTCTTGCGAGTTCTCATTATCTCTCTATCTTCGATTTCTTCCCCCCTCTCTCTATACCTATATTACTTAAATGTCCTTCATGTTAATATTATATAAATTACGTAAATGGTCCCTCATATTACACAAGGTTATTTTTGTTATTGTATTCAAACTTAAAAGAAAAGTTAATATTTGTTAGTCTTAGTACCTCAAGTTGTTACAAAATCAAAAGTTAAAACCTTAAAGTGTGATTTTAAACTATTAATACATGATCTTGTTAATTTCCACAAACCACATGGACTAACAGTGTAATTAACTCTTCTTTTTTAAAACCATATGTTTTTTAAACTTTTTTAAACAATTCATTTTTATACAATTTATTTTTAAAGCGTTCCTTTTAGAACCCTTTTTGTAAAGCATTCCTTTATTTTTAATGCGTTATTCGAATCGTTTAATTTTTTAAATCTTCCATTTTTTTGGACAATTCGTTTGTTCTAAATTCATTCAGTTTTTAATCATTTTATTTATTAAAACCATACGCTTTTTAACACCTAATATTTTTAACATAATTTTTAGTACCTTTTGTGTTTTTTTACAAACATCATTTTTAGATCTTTAAAAAAAACCGTTCGTTTCTTTAAAATTGTTCATTTTTAAATTCCTTTGATTTTTAAAACCGTTCATTTTATGAAGTTAGTTTTTGCTATTGGAAATAAATAAATTATAGAATACAAAGTTTAAAAAACAATTGTTAATAAAGAAAGGTAAAAATAAACAATTTTAAAAAATGAACGGTTTTTTAATATATAAAAAACAACATTTATAAAAAAAAATAAAAGGTATTAAAATTTTTTGGTAAAAATATAAGGTTTTAAAAAGCGAATGATTTTAGTAAACGAAAGGTTTTAAAAAACGAATGATTTTAGTAAATGTAAGGCTTAAAAAATGAACGAATATCAAACAACTAAATAGTCCAAAAAGTGGAGGATTTTAAAAAGGATGAACGATTCAAGTAACGCTTTAAAAATAAAAGGAACATAAATGGTTTAAAAAAGCTTAAAAATAAACGGTTTTAAAAATGAATGATTATAAAAAATGAATTCTTTAAAAAAAGTTTTAAAAACATATGGTTTTAAAAGAATGGTTTAAAATGAACTGTTCATTTAAAAAACGAGGGACTTAAAAAAGAACGATTTTTAAAAACAAACAAATTAAAAAGAAACGAAACAATAGACGATCCTAGAAACGATCGTGAAATATAGAAATTAAAGAATTAAGTAATTACACAAATAAAAACATTAAAAGAACTTTATAACTTACATAAACAACCCCTAACCTATAAAATAAACCATAATACCCTTAGACTTAACTAGAAAAAAGTAACATAGTTAGTATTAAGGGCTAAAACCACTATAAAGTGTAATATTAGGGTCTAATATGTCAAAAGATTCATTTTTAAACTGAAAAGGGTTAAATTGATTTAGAGTTATTACTTGTAGGTCTCGTCTTTAAATACTTTGGTTCCCTTAATTATTAACAATTAATAGAAAAAGAGTCGCTAAGAGTTTTAGCAGATCATCGACTTGAGGAATTTGTTTCCCGGTTGGGATTTCTAAACTAGGATTAACATAAATGATTAGTTATAAGCAATGTTTTAAAAACCGGTTTAAACTGGCCGGTAGTATCGGTTGAACCGGCCAGTAGAATCAGTTAAACCACTCGCTACACCTGTTGAACCACCCGATACACTCGGTTAAATTGTTTCAGAGGCAAATCCAGTACGCAATAATAACTGGATTTTAAAACATTGGTTAAGAGAACAGTAACAAAACTTTTCATACATAAAACATTCATTTGTAAAATAATAAAATAAATAAAATTGAAGATTGGGTTTCAATGATAGCATGATATTTTAATTATTTATACATAAAAAGTTATAACTTAACCACGAAAATTGATTATAAAAAATTTATAGCTGAACAATGGGTGTCTCAATTTATACTGTTATTTGAATCATGAAATAGTTATACGTTACCTTCGAAGTCACAACTCACAACCAGGACACTTGAGTCGGTCGGTAATTGCGTCAACCTGTTGAACCGTCAAACCATACAGGTGATTGGACTGGCTAGACCAGCAAGTTTTTCATGGATTATATAGAGAATATCATGCACATTTTTTTATTTTATTTAGTAGATTTGTAGGGGGGGGGGGGGGGGGGGGGGGGGGGTGTTTGGTAAATCCATTGTGTGTGTAAATTTAATTGTTTAAAGATATTAATTAGTAGTATAAGTGTTCATTTAGTCTTCAACGCACTCCTAAAGGCTAAAGCGACCTTTATTTGTATAATAAAAGCTGTACATGCAATTTTCGGCCTAACATACTAAGATAGGTTAGATTGGACTCAAACTTTAATTAATTAATTTAATTTTTGACATTTTCAAACAGTTAGAATGGCCTAACATACTAAGATACCTTAGATTGGACTCAAAACTTTAATTATAATTTAAGTTTTGACATTTTCAAACAGTTAGAAAAAAAAACATTATATTACATTCTGATTGGACAACCTGAAGGATTTTGAATCAGTTTGGATATAAAAAAATCAAATTCACTATGATTTTGGATTGGCATATTATTTATTTAATATTTATAATAACCGAATACTACAAATAAGCAGAATAGTTTATCTATATAAATATCCTCTATATAAAAGTTATTAGTAGGTTCCCCTGCGATTTGGCGTGGCCTCAGAAACGTGTAAAAGAGTAAGAATGACATGTCGTTGCGATTGTAATATGAGAAGTTGTTACAACACTAATATTGAGAACTATATGAGTGTTTGTTGAAAATTTTAGTGAAAATAAGGTTTTTATTAGATATTTTGGATACTAGTAATTATATTTATACATGTGTCGTATAAATAATTATTCGTGGATTTGTGTTCTATGCTATGAGCTTGTGAGAGCATTATAACAAAGTAAATTATCTCTAAAATAAAGCTGAGATGAATGAGATATTGATACTTGAATTGTATGATTGAAACAACCAAAGATAAAAAAAATAGATTAAACTTCGTTAACTTACCCTATATAAGTGAAATACAAAACTTAAAATGGTATATAAGAAGAAGCACTCCTTATATACCACCCTAACAAGAACACACATGTGCACTTGGCTAGGATCATCATCATGTACAGGTAACCAATAGAAAAAAAAACATACCCTTTCTTAATCCAATAGTCATCAAAATAGCTTGATTTCGCTACTCCATTTAATCTAAAAGAAAAATGAGAGTACAAAAGGCAAATACGCATACCCGAGGAATCTCCAGAATTTAAATAAAATGAAAAAAAATTAAAAAAAAATCCCCACTTCACTTCTCATATTAAGAACCGTTTGTATCAGAAGCTCATTATTTATAAAAACAATAATTTGAAAGCGTTTTGAACTATATTCGTACAAAAATGCGTCTCTGCTAGTATAACAATGAGGCTTACTTCAACGTCCACCCAATACATAGTTCGTTTACCTTTAATTTAACGCCCAATCCCTTAGGCTGTCTCCTACGATCTACGCCCTAATGCCATGTGGCATTGGATCCGGCGTGAACGGGCATGCTGCTCCGACGGGGGAGACGGGAGTGGGGGGCTGGTTGTGGCACCGGCATGGAAGTGGTGATGTTGCTGGGCTATGCTTGCTTTTCCAACACTCACCTGACCGTTTTAGATTTAAAAAAAAAAATAAATTAGTTTAAATCTTTCCTCATATAAACTCAAATAATGAAATATATATTCCCTCTTTCAACACAATTACACATTTCTTCCATCTCTATCTTTAAAGTCTTGTATATTTTTGTTGTGATGAATTTTCTAATCGACTCGTCCAATTCCGATCTTGAAGACGAGATAAAAACGAAAACCGCTAAGTTGGGTATGTAAGCTTTAAGTTATCGAGGTGAAAGTTCACAACCACGTATAAGAGCGCAAAGGCTTGATAGGGACCTTTAAGGTGTTCACAATGTTTGCTAAATGATTGCTTTTCTAATAATCCGATGTATCGAACAGATTTATTTTGGAGGCGTTTTCGTATGAGTCGCGAACTATTTGTACAAATTGTTAACGCCTTAGAGGGGCGATTTACCTTTTTCCAACAAAGGGAAGACACAAGACATTTACTTGGATTCATCGCTTTACAAAAACGCACATAAGCAATTCGTTGCTTTGTCCGATTTTTTGGTATCTACAAATGTCAAATACATGTTCTCGAGATAGTCTCCGCCATTTTTGCAAAGGTATTATTGATATTATTGTTATTATTATTATTATTATTATTATTATTTTATTATTATTATTATTATTATTATTATTATTATTATTATTATTATTATTATTATATGGAGTATACTAATGTTTATGGGTAAAAATAAAATAAAAATGGGTAAAAATAATTAAAGCTAAAAATGTGTTATATAAAAATATAAAGTTAAAAAATGTGAGCATATATGAAAACTTGAAGTTAAAAAATAAGGGTAAAATAAACATTTATTAAATTATTTCAATAAACTGGTTTATTTTATATTTTAACTACTTTGTAAGGGCATATATGATAGTTTTAATTTTGGTTGGGTATGTATGAAAATTTTAAAGTTTGTAAGGATATATATGAAATTTTATTTTATTGATATTATTATTATTTTTTATTACTGCTTTTATTATTAATTTATAATGTTTTTTATTACTATTAACAAATTAAATGTATTTTTTATTTATTTTATCTAAACTTTTTATATTTTTTTATTCTTATTTATATCATTACCCAAATAAATAAAATATAAAACCCTATTTTCACCTTGTTTACGCACCGCTCCACTTCCCTTCTCATTATTCACATCAAAATTTATTATCGACCTTCTTTCAACGATTAGGGCATCAAGGTTTAGCGTTGCTCCCGTTCACCATCCACCTCGGTCGTCTTCACTGATTTTATCTGTGTTCGTTTGTATTCATGAACACATTCCTTTCCTTAATGAACGAACACGAATATAAAATCTTATTCAGTAAGTGTTAATGAACCGTTCGTGATTAATGTTGTTCGGTTCGTTTACAACCCTAATCATCATAGTGATAATGATGCCCCGACCATAACACTTGAGGTCGTGGAGTCATATGATCTTTAGATATGACATGCATATTTTGAAATGGCCAGTTCAAATAATGATTTTAATGTCATTGAGTAGTCGCCTGTATTTAACGATGTGATTAATAGGGTTGCACTAGGCTCTTCTTTATATACCAATGAAACTCATTATGAGCACATGTACTATTCTACTGATTGATCTACCCACATTGGGCGACTTTAGTGGAGACGTTCTCATATTTCAATGATAAAAGAAACTATTTCACATAAAAAAACAAGAACCGGCCAGGAAAGATGTTGAGCGTGCCTTTGGAGTGTTCAAAAGAAGATGGCGTATCATTGCACAACCGGCACGCTCGTGGGCAAGGCATTTATTAAGGGATATCATGCACACTTGCATCATACTCCATAATATGATATTGGAGGACGAGGGGAATGTGGTTTGTCAAAATTATGAAGAAGGCGCCGAACCGCCTGAATATACACTATCATTTGATAAGAAACTTGCTAATCGGGCGAAGCTAAGGTCATAAGCAGTAAATGCCGTATTGTGAGCCGGCTTAGTAGACCGTCTTTGGTCTTAACGTATCGAAAATGCCAACGATGCCAATGATGAAGACGCGGAAGATTAGATTTTATATTTTCGTTTGAATGTTTTAATTTTAAGTTGTTTGAATGTTTTAATTTTAAGTTGTTTGAATTTTAATGTATTAAATTATTTGAATTTAAATTTATTTTATTTAACTTAATTAATTTTTATTGATTTTATAATAAATGTTATATTTGTTTAGTTATTTAAGTAAATTAGTTTTTATAAAAAAATATTAAGTATTAAGTATTAAATAAATAGGTAATGATTAAAAAATAATTGGGTTGGGACGATGTAGAGTGAAAGGGGAATGAAACCAAATTAGGGGTTAGGGAAAGAAAGAGGGAGGTGATATGTAACTGAGGTGTCAGGAACTTTATGATGTGACGGTAATGTAAAATAAAGGGACGTGAGCTGATAGGAGATGGCCTTACAATTACACTGGACATATTGATTTATCATATCTTGATAACTTTGACACCTCCTTATTCCTTAATTTAAACTTTTTTAACATAACCAATAACATAGCTAAGTCATTTGCCATATGAACATGGGGGTGGTACTATATTGTTAAAGACAGCTTTTAAACACTTGGATTTAAGAGTGGAAACATAGATTAAAATAAATTGTTGTTACAAAAAATAATGATATGTAGTTATAACAACCGGTCAATCTTTTTGCCTTTTCTATTTGAAAAGAGTGGAGTTGTCAAGGAAATAAATAAGTATTCCTGAAAAATTATGGAAAGTTTCTTAAAGTAAAATGACATGTAGACGCATACATACCATCGCAACTTTCATTTTAGAGCAAAAAAGACAATTTAACTTCTCAACATAACTAATATTCTTTTGTTATGTGAAAGTCTTATTTAACATCTTCTTAACATAAATAATATTCTTTTGTTATGTGAAAGTCTTATTTAACTATGTAATTACTTATGTTTTATTAAGAAGAAAACTTAAATCTGAAATGATTAATTAGAAATAGTTATGAAACTATTACTTGATAAAAAGTTGCAAACTTTAGTGACACAAGTAGTCTTTATAAGGCCACTACAACAACCCCCTCCCTCCACACTTTGAATACACATTTTTTATTACAGGCTCATGGAAGATCACCTCAGCTGCATTCTTGATTGCCCATATTTGTTCCAAGAAAAGGTCACAATCTTATACCCTTTTCATTTCTTCTTCTTTTCATCCATACTTTTACCGCAATTTCAGAACTTTCAACTGAAATTGAACCAACACGTTTTATATCATTTGCATTTGTTACTGTTGGTTTCCTTGCGTCTGGAGCTGTGGAGCTACTCAGTCGAGTATACACAGGTCATGCATAGTAATGTTATGACTTAAGATCTATGAATTTCGTTTTTAAAATACTTAGTTTTGCTATGGAGTACAGGCGCAACTTGTTGCCTTCTATTTCGATGTATCAATTTGCAATTTTGAGTTAGTATATAGTTATATATTCCGTAACAAATTGAACCATAATCACTTCAAATTTTGATGTAATTTGGATCTTGAAATGAAACAGAACATAGAAGAACTAAAGCACTCACTATGGTTAACAACAATGGAGGTTGAAGAAAACAGAAAAAGGGTTCAAGAACAGATCAAAGCAAGAGATGATCAACTAACTCAACTCAAACATCTTCTCAACAACGCGGTTAACGAGCGAAACGAAGCTCGAAACAACTACCAAACCCTCCTCTCAGACAAACTTCTTCTCCAACACCAATTCCACCGTCAAACCACCACAGCTCTGCCACACTCCGGTGTTTCATGTGTTGAAGATGACCCCATCAGTGAAGAAAGCATTGAAAATCCAGTTCAAGTGCCACAGGTACCGACCAAGGGGTTGCCCAAAAATGGGAAGCTTTTAGAAGCTGTGATGAATGCAGGGCCATTGTTACGTAACCTTCTCCAGGCCGGATCACTTCCGAATTGGCGCCAACCGCCTCCGCCACTGGACGGGCTCCAGATACCGTCGCCGCCGTTGGTGATCCCGACTCGACCAGCCCATCATCTACTCAGTCAAGATTATTTACATAATGTTAGTAGTAATTGTTTGTTTAACAAGAAAAGGGTGTTTTATGAAGACACTGTATCTTCCACAGAGACCAAAATCCAAAGAATTTTTCTTTAGTTATAATATATTATAATAGTTAAAAATTGTTGGGCAAAAAACTGAACACCTAGAAGTTCAGAAATTTATTCTGATGTGAAATTGATGAGATGGTGATGCATCATGAAGATCTTGGCTGTACATGTTATTAGGATAGTTGTGGTGGATTTAGGTGCGACTAGTAGGGTTCGGGTTGGACCCACAAATAAGAATCAAAATCTACTAGAACGTGTTTTGGTTTGATTGCTTACTAGAATTATTGTAGTTGCATTGAAACAAGGGCACTCTACAGTGTACAGGAGTATCAACAACACGACGCCGTGACTGACTGCTCCACGTTGTCTGGTTACTACGAACCAACTCAGCATCTTTCTTTTCCACGGACAGTACGTAGTGCCTTTCGCTTTCCTTCCACCATTTGTCTATTACTAAACTTGGTTTCTTCGGTCACAGACCGTCTATGGTTACGGGCTGCAACTCCCTTCCTTCGTTTCTTTCCACGCCTATAATCGTAGATGTTGGAAAAGCTAAACATATTCCCATTTTCATTTTTCGATATAAAGAATCCCAAAAAAACACTTTGTATGTTATTATCATCTAACTTGTTATTACCACTAGTAATACACCTTTTTTATTTCACAGATGGACGGTGTTGCATCCTATAGACAAAAAATTCACCAACGACGTATTGTGTGGTCATGTCTATGGGTAGTTAAGGGCTCGTCCTTTGGTGGGGACGACTAACAAACAAGACTTTTATAGGCTTACATTAAATTTTAATTTTTTATTTTCCTTTTTGTTATAAATGATTTATAAAATTTTTAAACATGAAACTGCCATAAAATAAACTTATTAGTTTAAAAATTAATATATATATATACTATATTATAATGCATTTGAGTATCAACAAAATTTAAGTAATTATAACCATTTATGTTTATAGTAAAAGGACAAAATGGTCTTGTTACATGGAAAAAGAAAAAAGCTCAACCGAAAAGAAGTAAAATTTGTAGTTAAAACCTAAAAGAATTAAATCAGGGTCATGTTCAGTGGATCAAGGGCAGACCTAGCTTGTTAATAGGGGTAGCCTTCGTTACCCTTTAACGCTCCGAAGGTAATGTAAATTTTGGAAAAAATGATGTTTTTTTAATTTGTTATCCTTTTTTTTAAAACTTAGCCCCTATAAGAATTTTGTAGATCCACCACTGCGATCAACGATAGTAACTTTTCTTACCATTACATTATCTTTTATTGATTAAATGGATTTTATTAAATAGTGAACACCATAAAAAAGATTATTTAAAGGAGGTGTTTGGGTTAGCTTAATTAATCAGTAAACAAAATGTAATAAGCTTAGCTTAACCAACCACTTTCCCAAAGCATATTTTTGCACATAAACACGCACTACACGTGACTAATATAAATAATCATAAAACTATAGTATTAAAAGAAGGGTAGGCTAATTGTACCCTTTTTTTACTTTCATACCCATTTTCAAAAAAATTCAGTTTAAAACTTGACAAATTTTACCCCTTTAAAATCATTTTTCTTTATAATTGATCCCTAAATTGTTTCACTGGCTGAAAATATTGGAGGAAGTATCACACTGCGTCTAAGATAGGGTTTTGCAGGCACCCTCTGACGACCACGCCTAAGATCGGGTCGGTTCCGTTTATATGGAATGTTATCACTTCACACCTAATCTCCCCTACCTGTATTCAGCCTACCCAAATGGAATAATTGGAGTAATATGCAATTGGAATATTCTTACTCTATGTAATTCATCATCAAAATCTGTTTATTTCACTATGTACAAAATTCATGTAATCTGATCATCATTATCATCCACGTCTTTCGTGTAAACTTTTGTTATTTTCTAAATATATTGTAGCTGAAAGTTAGTTTATTTTTTTACAGATTGGTTTTTAATCAGATAGAACAATCAAAAACAACAATTTTAAAATTATGGTTGAATTTTTGTTTGATACATCTTCAAAAAAAAATTATCGATTATAATGAGAAGATGAGCTGGACTTATAGCAAATCTATATGATGGTACTTTTTTTTCATAAACTATTAGTTTTGAATAAACGTTTAAAAGTTTTTAATTTGACATAATAGGGAGTATTTTAAGTGAAAATTTGAATTGTTTAAAAACTTTAGGGAGTGCATTCAGTAAAAAGGAGGTACATTTAGCAACTCCCAATCAAACGATTTAGGACGCTGTAAATGTTATTCAGCGAGTCCAAGAACCTCTGCGAAAGAAATTAAAGTGGCAACACTGATGCATGCACAGGATTATAAAAGAATGTTATTGTAGAGAATGATGCATGTACAGGATTATGATTTATATATGTATGCTAAATATTGTTTACTTATTCAGATCCCAATTTTGGAATTAGTTATTTACCTGTTCAATGCGATCATATTGCTGTTATAAATTAAGATGAATACTACTTTTATGAAAGGGAGTTAATTTGCGCATTATTTGTGTTGAAGTCTTTGAATCCCTCATGGTTTATTATATATTTCGCTTTTACTTTCTTTACACTAATGGAACTTAATTCATATGTGATGTAGCGTGTGAAATGATAATGAAGAATTGATCACATTGATTCTTTGAATACCTGTGATAATCTTTCCCAAACCCTCAAATTCAACCTAAAAAGCAGAGAATTTGGAGTGGTAAAATGATTATTGCCAAAATTGATGAATGATCATCCGAATTACATGTGAGAAATATAAATAAGAACAGAAATTCAAAACGGGCCATAAAAAAGCCATGGGACAAACACAAATACAAAAACAAAATGCATAAAACATGGAAAAATCATAAAAGTATCCGTAACTCACGCTAGAATGCGTTTTTTTTTTTACCAAAACTTGGTCAAAGGTTGAACTAAAAATTCAAAACCCTCATTTGTAGTATCGAGTAATTACAACAAGTTTTAACTTGAAAATATGTCGACTGAGCTTAATGGGTCGAACGAAAAAAAAAACATATCTTAAAACAAAATATCAGATTATTTAAATGGGTAAAAGGTTCCTCAAATGTACTTTTAATGCATAAACCCTGAATAGCTCAATACTAAATGAACCAAGGTGTATTATAACGTGGAAACATTATAAGCTGCATCACAACACATGTTAGAAATTGAAGTAGGTTAGCCTCATCAAACATCTAATCCATTTACCCATAGCCCAGTTAGCCCATCTTTTAATGAAAAAGATTCCCATTTGATCCATCCTCTTTCTCCTATTATTTTGAAAGATATCAGCTAACTATTTACTTGATCAAGTTCATTTGTTCACTCAATATATTTCAAAAACTTGAGAAAACTGAATCACTGTGGTCCAGCACTCACATCTTTTTTAGTCAGCAAATTAATACGACACTCCAAAGATACAAACTTGAACATCTAGAAAATAAAAGTTGAAGATGATAGTGGGGAACCCGTGCGTTACTACGAAGTAGCTAATTCAGGGCAAGAACATAATTCAAACGTTGAAACAATAAAAAATCACATTGAAGTTGGTAGAACTCATCAGTGTCTTTATCCGCCTATGTAAACCAGCAAAATAAACACAAGGAATTAAAGGAGAGCATAATAAAAGGTGAAAATGTATACATAATGTTGCATTTAAAACTCGGCATAACAATTGAGAAGGGTGATTTGGATAATTTGAAGCTGGTGATGTGTTCCATTATGAAAGCATTTGCCCATTGTATAATACTAGCTCCAAGTGGTTGATGCTATATCCCAAGTTTTCAAATAAAACTAGGCTAAGAGCATTTACTTTTGCTAGCAATTAAACTGTTAAATAAGTCTTTGAAGCAAAGCCGTATTTCAAGTTGTATATCCTAGGCATGATTATCTGGAAGGCTTTATAGTTCAGAATTATACAGATTTATATATCCGTTAGAATGTTCACTAGTCTTTTTGTAAGGTATATTACTTGACTCGCTACTTAGAATATTGTTCGGCTTCGCTAGATTGAGCGTTGACCGGGCAACATGTGGTTTATACCCTTTTGAGTGTGAAGGCTCATTGGATATGGGTTATTTAACCAAACATTCTGATTTGAAATGGATTTAAAAGGTTTAAACCAATTCGACTAGTTTATATATTTTATACATATTAAACTAGTCATTTGCGTAAACGCGACATCGGATGGTCGAATGGGTCTATGAGAAGTCCGTTATGTAAAAAAACATTTCCAAATACTATATATAACCAGTTTCAAGGTCAGATTATGTGCCTCGTAAGGTTTTAAAACCATTTGTATGTCGTAGGGGCAATTTTCATATTTTAAAAGTATATATAGTGGGCTTGTCGATTTACCTTCTAGTTGGTATGACCATAAGGTATAACATCAAAGAGTTATTCCTTATAATATTATAGTCACTGATTGGGTTTCAAAGTAGATCAAGCGGGTCAAAATCGAAAGTCAAAGAAATAGTCAAACTGCTTGACTTTCGATATTGAATTGAAGTCTAAACTGAGTATGATGAGTTGAGCATGTCAAACTATGTTTTATTAGTCTATATAAACTGATATGATGTCAAAACAATTGGTTTAGATAGTTAAAAGTTCAATTATCGCAAAACACATATTTACTAGTTTTGACTTTTAGATATAACATGCTTGACTCATAATTTCGCCTACTTAACGTGATTGTCGGAGGGTACGATTGCAGGGGGATTCATACCTTCGTTATTACAATCATGTAGGAAAGTTCGATTCGAACTTTGACTTGACCATAGTGGTCAGAATTGAAAGTCAAACGAAACATCAAACTGTTTGACTTTCAGTATAATTCTAACTAAATTAATGAAATTGAACAAGCAGGACCACTTACTATGATTGAGGAACTACAAAGAACACTTGAAAGCAGCTCCTAGTCTCTAAAGAAGCTCCATGGAATAGATTTAGAGTGAGTTTGAAGGTATGAGTGCAAAGAACACTATGATCACCTATTTATACTAATCCAGGAACACTCCAAATCATGACAAGTGTGATCTGAAGCTTTAGGATAACGATTAGTGGCAATTGAGGTGTTCAAAGGAGATGAATTGGTGGCAATTTCCCAAGTTTGGTGGGCAGCAAGAAAGTGCCAGCTACCATTCTACTGTCTCTGCATCTCTTACAAACCGTAAGAGGTGCCTTACGATCCATAAGGAGTGTTTTCACTGCCTTACAGGTTTTAATCCCTTACGGTCCGTAAGGGACCTCTAGAAGCTGAACTTTGGCATTTTAGTCCTTCGACTTTATATCTTTCCCCTTTTTGACGTATTTGGTACCTCTCCTTCCACAAATCAGAATTAAACGAAGAGTTTTGCACATGTGTCACGTTAGAATTCGATATATTTTTGCGGGATGTTACAATACATACTGTAGTTATTCACAAACAAATTATTAGGTTAGATTATACAATCTAGGTCTACAAGTATATAACCTAATTTGATTTGTTCCGCAACGATTAAAAAATAAAAACTTCATGTCATGTATAAAAATAAAATGGAATAAATAAAATACTACAATAATATAATATAAGTATTTTATGTATTACGTATTTATCTATAGTTATGTATAGATTAATAATTTGGATATGCTAATAATAATATTATTATTATTAATAATAAAAAGGTGAAAATGTCATATGACATTATTATATATAATATAAAAGAAGAGCAGATAAATAATCTCGTACTATATCTAATGCATATTTTACAAACTCATCAATCTTTTTGTCCTCCTTCTATTTCGTCAATTAGTATAATTTTTTTCATTTACAACTCATGTAGTTTAACTATTGTATTTTTTTTTCTTTTACTTTAACCAAATCACTTTTCTATCCCTATATAGTTTTTTAGAGAACACGTTAATAACATTTTAGACATATTTTTAAATTTTTCTTTTTCTTTGATATAACGAGTGTGACAAAGGCTTTTTTTAGTTTAATATCTTTTAACGAACACGCCGATACTATTTTGAACATATTTTTTGACTCTTTTTTTCCTTGCTATAACTAGCGCGTCGAAGCCGACCAAGTTTCTATCGTTTTCTTTTTCGTTTACCTTATTTTTACCTTTGTTATTTACTATATCGTTTTACCTTTTGTTATTATTTTGATGTTTAGAGCCAAGTTACGCCGCAAATAGCATGACCCATTAATATATCATTTTAATTAATTTTACAAATTTATTTATCTGTTATCATGGTGTGCTCTATGTTCTGAATTCCAACTGCGTAACGCGCGGGTAACTACGACCCTAGTTAAAATAAATTTATGGAGGAAATTTCATGTGACATTAACTTGATTCCTTTATTAGTATCAGAGCCCGTCTCAAAAATCCAAAAATCTCTACCAGATTAATCTATACATACAATAAAAGAAACCATATAGAGGACACATCACACTCTATGATGCGCTTATAATTATCTTTTCCCTTCTAAATAAATAGATATTAAAACTATTAACTAATTTATATTCATCCGTAAGTTAGTTGAATTATCTTTTTTTTATTTTACCCTTTTGTTTTTCATATCCCATTACTTTATAATAGGGGTTAAGATAACAAACTTAAATGCAATGGCTCTCTCCATATGTTAATGCTGATAAAGCCTGATGTTTGGAATAGATTGGTTTGTGTTCGTTATATAAGGCTGGTAATTTATTATCGTAAAGATATTTATATAATTACTCATAATGATATTTAACTTATTATCGTAAAGATATATAATAAATACTCTAATTTAAATGTGTATCAGTAATAAATTAAAAATATAAAATCTATATTTATATTACACACTTACTATATAATAAAAAAACCATATGAGGACACACGATGCTTTATGGGGACACATGCCGCTTCATGGGGTTATCTCAATCGTTTTTTTCCGTCTAAATAAAAAATATTGTTATAATTATTCGATGTATAGTTTAATGACTTGTTATAATTATTTGTAAATATGGTAGTTATAATTAGATTTTCAATAGGGCATTTTCAACATATGTTCATTTTATTATCACTTGTGGCATCTTTTATATAAAGTCATTTAAAATTTGGTTTTATCGTCTCTTTCTCGTATTAAATCTTCAATGTAACGTGTGAAATTTTAATGAACTATAAAATTTAAGAACCATATGACATGCTATTTAAAATTAATATTTAATAAAAAACCACTTTTTCAACAAAGTTAATTTTTTTTCTAGTGTATCGTTAATTATAAAATAGTGTTCACTTTTATAACTATTCGCTATATAGTACATAGGTATTATCGTCATTTGTCGCTATTCAACATTAACAACTATGATCTATATCCATAATCTATATCTATAATAAACAATTTGGAAGCAACATTTGTGATAGAATAAAAAACCAATCGTTAAGATGAAATTGAGAACTCAAATAATCAAAAATTGGAATACAAAAGGTATACTAATCTTGATTGCAACCACAATGGGAATAGGCAAAACCCTAATAGGTCAACACTTTAATGATGAAGATGACATACAGCAAAACAATGTAAAGAAAATGCACGATAGTTGAGACAAACTCACCTTGATCTTTACCAAATATAGAAGATTGAAAAAAAAAGGATAATCACAGAAGACAAAGGAGTAAAGTTTAGAAGTTAGAATATCACGTATGAAAGAAGTTGAAGAAGAAGAATAGGGCCTAAAATAAGTGGGACGGGTGTGCGTGTTGCCCCATATCACTATTTGGGACTTGAGCGAGGAAAACAAAAAATAGTAGCCCTCGTAAGTAACACTTGTCTTAAAGCAGTTTTATTTATTATAATAGATAGATAGATTAAGATTATAATTGACTTGAATATATTGTCATTAAATCTGATAATGAAAAATAATTGTCTTCAATTATTTCGTTCATTTTTCACTAATGTCTAGTGCATAGAGATTCTCTTATGTTCGCTTAAAATATGATAGACAACGTTAGAATCCAATGCCAGAAACCCGGAGAAAAAAAAATAAAATTTCAATCCCTTTATTTCAAACATTTTTATATGATAATAAAAACATTTATCAAACTAACTTGTTTCGAGCAAAATATGAATATTTACTAATTTTATACTTCAAAATCTTTAAAAACATATAAGCACTTTGAAATATTATAAGTTAATTAGCAAGATGATGTGTTACTTTTTTATTATTTGATCGGTATATGTTGTAATGTAGAAAGATAGAAATATATAGGATGTCAAGGTTTAAAAGAAATACCACACCGTTATTTCTTTTCAATTACAAAAATATAGCAAATATAGTAAATGATAATAAGATGTCATGATAGCAACTCAACTTGTTAGCAATATTTGGTTGTTCACAAATCTTTTCATTAGTAACGCAAACAAGTTAAAAAAACATCTTATACTAATTCTGAGATGTAAAAACAATAATAAATTGTTTTACTTGAGATACACAAGAAAATAAATATATAAATACAATATGATAAAAAGAAATCATATAATAGACACATGACAATCTATAAATTGATTTTCTCGTTTAAATAAATAAATATTGTGACTATTAATCAATTAAAGTTATTTATAAGTTAGTTACACAAATTTTTAGAAATAACGAGTGACCCATATGTGTTATTTTAATCACATGAATTTTATTTTATTTTTATCTTTTATCTTTATGTTTTTAACATTTATTTATCCTGTATGATAAAAGATATATATATATATATATATATATATATATATATATATATATATATATATATATATATATATATATATTATAGAGGGTGGAGTTTGTATTGTTTACATATATTTGTGTTATTCGGTTGAATTTATTTTTAGGGAATGTTTAGTTGTTTTTTTCTTGAATTTATGTATTTTAATAAATATAAGTGAAAAATAACCTATAACAAATTAGTTTATATTAATACTCTAACAATCTATAATATAATTTGCAATATTTTATAATAAAGAGTTGAGTTCATTTTATTTTAAAACTTAAAAAATTTTCAGAATCCAATGATATTGATTGAAAAAAGAACGATCGTTTGGTTTGAAAATTTTATTTAACAATTTAACATAATAATAAATAAAAAACCAAAGTAAATGTTCTAATAAGTAAATAGTAAATTAAAATTCATTTTTTAAATACATATTTTGACGACTGTATGTGTTAACCGAATATATTATATTTAACCTACGCAATACACATGCTTTCAAAGATATAGTTGTTTTCTTATTTACTTAATATATAAAATTATACGTATTCAAAATTATATAGTATGCATTCAATTTACACCATTTGTGTACAATACTTATTATCATTATAACTAAATTTTCAAATAATTTAATTATCTATTATAATTATTCAGTTTACAACATTTATGTACAAATAATTATATGGTAGTTATAATTAAATTTTTAAGTGAGGAAGTTCAACATATGTTCATTTTGTTATCGCATGTGACATCTTTTATATAATGGAAGTCACATTTAGCTTTGTAAGCCATCTAAAGTTTGATTTTACCGTCTCTACTGGACATTAAATATTCGATGTCACGTGTAACTTATAATGAACAATAGATTTTAAGAACTATATGATATGTCATTAAAAATTATTTAATCTATGTAATACACACGTCTCAAATATAGTATAAGATAATATATGAGTTGTGATATATATATAAGAGTAAATTGCATAAAGCGTCCTTTAAGTTTCACCAATCTTGCTGGTTTCAGCCTTAATCTTTAAAAGTTGCCAAAATCAGCCTTTAAGATTAATTTTGTTGCAGGTTTCATCCTTTATCACTAACCCAGTTACTAATCCATGTTAAATGTCCTCACATGCATTGCATGTGAGGGTAAAACCGTCTTTTCATCTCTCTCTCTCTCTCTCTTTCTCCACTTGCTTTATCTTCAACCTCCAAAATCACCATAGCTTCAACCCTCCATTGTTGACATCTTGAACGAAGTGAGAGAGATAGAGTTTACTGTGATTAGGGAAATTCCCAGTGAAATTCCTTTCTTGTAAAATACGGGGTTTGTCCCGATATTATTAATAAAATAATCTGGTGTTTTCCATTTTAAACGGTCCTGTTAAGATTTCCGCTGCCAAATAAATACCAATACCACGGGTTTCTGTCCCGCGGCTTCCGAACCGGCAAAACGGGTCGAGGGCCATGACAGTTTCTTCGGTAAAATACCCCCAATTGCAGGGGTTTGTTGATGAGAGTATGGATTTAGAAGGAAATAACAGGGAGTTGGATACCACCCCTGCTGACTTGGAGGGTTCTGAGCAAGCGATGGATGTGGTGGGTGTTCAGCAGTTAGCCGCCTCTGCTGCCCAGTCGTTGGTGAACAGATAGGTGTTGTTGCAGGGGTCTCGTTTGACTCAGAGATAGAGGATGGTTTGGTAGGTAAATCAGGAGGTCTCATGGGGTTAGGCTCAGATGAACACGTTGCTGTTAATGCAGCTGAAAAGGTTGTGCAGAGTCAAAACCCAAAAATTGGAAGGAGCGACATAGCTGTCAACAATTGAGGGTTGAAGTTATAGTGGTTTTGGAGGTCGAAGATAAAGAAAGTGGAGAGAGAGAGAGAGAGATGAAAAGATGGTTTTACCCTCACATGCTATGCATGTGAGGCCATTTAACATGGATTAGTAACTGGGTTAGTGATAAAGGATGAAACCTGCAACAAAATTAATCTTAAAGGCTGGTTTTGGCAACTTTTAAAGATTAAGGCTGAAACCAGCAAGATTGGTGAAACTTAAAGGACGTTTTGTGCAATTTACTCTATATAAACTTAAAAATTATATCAGATAACCTTGACACTTTATTAAACACAGGAATTTGAACACGGCACATCTAATCATAGGTTGAAACATATACAAACCGGTCAAAACTGTATATTTTTATTATTATTTTCATCACATCAATATTAAAATAAAGTAATAAAATTTTATACAGAGAGAGAGAAATAATACATCTAAGTTATGGCATCAATTCTAATGTTTATTCCTCTTTTAGCTTCCAGATTTCACACAAAACACCCAACATATTTATACACGTAAAAGACATTGTTTTTCTATAACCTTAAAAATAAATGCTTTAAACATAGTTAACTGCTAAATTAATCCAAACACCACTTGTTAGCGACATAGACTATATAGATTCTATCTAAAACTAATCCAAACCGTTTTTATCTTTAATCTTACATCCTTATCATGTGAGAAATTTGTACTCTAATATTGTTGGGGTGTGTAAAAACAAACCATAACCGAAACCGACCAAATTGATCGATTATGGTTAACTAACCTTTCATAACCAAATTAACCGAAACATAAGCTAAGTTTAAAATATATAATTCAAGTTCGTAACCTTTATGTTTTTCGTTTTTAATAGCTTTGAATGTTTGTTGTTACTTGGTAATCAGGTTATGTAGCGTTACTTTTTTTTTTGCAAATCATATTTTGTGTTTCTAAAAACTAAAAGAGATCCTTTAGGTGTTGTAGTTCTTTTTATATTTGTAAATTTATGGATTTGTTCTTCATTTTTCGTTCAAATGTTTTCGATTATATTTTTTTTACATAAACCATGCATATTACCATGTATAACTGATCACTAAACACCATAATCGGACCATTTTCAATTTGAACAAAACAAAAAAAAATACTTTGGACAGCTAACCGAAATCGACCCATAACCGACGATTAACCAAACTATGCGTAACCGACTATAAGTTATGGTTATTGTCAAGCAATATTCCAAAACAAATGCTTGGTTATGGTCATGATTAAGCCTCCATTGTCGCCAATCAAGCCCAAGAACACAAACACAGAATTTGATCTCAACCAAGATCGACTCTTTCTGTTTATTATAATTCTTGACTCTACTAAAATACATAATCCTAACCATCTATTTATACTAAAATAACTATACTAATCCTACTCAAACTTCTATCTTCTAGACATTCAAATATTAGATAAACATGCAAACTAATCCTAATTATATTCTAGTCCTAACATAATTATAACCCTACAAACTTGGAATTAGAAACCTTCTTGAAAACAAATTAAATCAAAACATTCATTTTAACCCTTCATCTTTCAATTTATATGTTTTAGGATTAACTTCCAACATCTATAACCGAACCAAACTAACTTTGAACGTACACCCCTCATAGGAATCCATATGTGAGTTGATTATAAGGAATTTTATGGTAGAAAACTAAAGTAAGCCGGGGCTTCTCAAGATATTGCAGATTGAGCCTTGTTATTGCACAAGTGGACCCGTCAAACAAAGCCGGCGTGATGTCATGTGTGAAACCCACAGCTCATTTACAGTAATCGGGTTCAAACTAGGTTAGTTGCACACCACCTTCGGAATCAAATATATCCTTTTGCAATTACCAAAGTAACCATTTTGCTTTTAACTGAGAAAATGACATGCTAGAGATGAAACTATTGTGATCAGAAATTCATACATCTTTAATATATATTTGTTTTTGAAAAAAAAATAACGGAAAAAAAACACATCACTAACCATAAAAGTTGAACAATTTTCCACCAAGATTAAAAAAGGTAAGAGAAGACTAAACTATTGTACTCGAAACCTGTTTACAACCTGCTAACTTGTTACGATCCTTTTAACCTTACAACCCATTAATACCCCTCCAACCCATTTTGACTTGCTAGCCCATTTAACCAGTGTCACGAGTATTCTTTGAGTGACATGGCTTAGAGTTGTTCAAGTTAGAGTTTAAATAAAAATTATATTTTGTCTAAAAAGTGTAGCAAGAATTATAAGTCATTAATCATGGGTAATCAATAGCTTAAATTTGACGGATTGCCATGTGATATCTAATTCACATAAATTTTGGTAAGGAATGGAAAAGAGGTGATAATCAGGTACCATTGTTGACTATCATTTTGTTTCACTGGAATCATAAATTCAAACAATTCTTTATTATCTTTTTTAATGCAAATAACTTTATTGTTACAATTTTAGGGTTTTTACACACTATATAAAAGTATGGTTTACAAAAGATAATATAAATCTTTATAATTTACATTTTCTTGTTAAGATAAATATTCATAACTAAATTGTATGGAAATTTTATAATTTGCACTACTATGATAGGTTACATGTTAGAGTTAAGATAGACCTTGGTCTAAATTGAAAAGCTTTGCAAGGTTTTTAGAACGAAAGACCTACTCTTACGATATAGTGTGTGTAATTGTAAAGTACGTGTTTTATTTGCCTATATTGAATTAATTCTATAGAACTATATGTTAACAGAGCTTAATGGCGCCTCACATGACGAACGTTAATGGACTTCTTGTAAGTTAAAAAGTAAAAAAGAAAAGATAGTCCACATGAAGGCCAGTGTCTCTACAAAAATTTGGCAAAATGTTAAGGTACTATTATGAAGTAAATTTTAATAGCACCGGCCAATCTTGAAAGCTAATTATTTCATATATGTATTTCCTAAAAGTGTTCAGGCATTTAGAAGCAAGGGCAAAGAAATCGAGTGTTAAGGCCATCAATGGCAACAGAAACATTTATTGCATTGTTAGTTAAACTCTCACTTATGTTCGAAAATTTAGACATATGCATGTAAACGTTTATAACTTGTTTTTAAGTGTTTAGTATTTTGTTGTTTTACCTATGAAAGAAAGAAAGAAAGAAAACTTGAATTACCCATAAATCTCAATGACAAAAAACTGAAAAAGCTACTTGAGATTCTTGTCGTTCATCTTTAATTTCACCTTAATTGCTGCATTGTAATTAATTTAACTGGTTTCTGCGATCATGTAGGGGGTGGGTTTCTTATTAAACTTTGAGTAGGGTCGCAAAGAACAGGTTTATAATTGTTTCTCTATTTATATCTTTAACTATCATTAATGCACTATTCATTTGCTCATTAATGGTTTTTGGTAGCTGAGAAAGAAGGATACAATAAAAATTATAATAATTAGTTAACCTTGAGTTGCATAAAAGTCAATGCTATTGGAACGAGCTCGTATGGATTTTGCTTGCTCAGGGTTTTCAACACTGATATTATCACGGTTTGTGAACAATAACAACTCTACGAAGAATAAACCCTAAATCATCATTCTCTATCTATATCAATATAGACTAGTTCGTTTCATGCTTTCTTTTGAAATTTATAATGTTCAATAATATCTTTGAAAAGAAAAGAACTTCATGAATATGTGTAACTGAAAGAAAAAAAAAACATAAAAATTAAAATTATTAGCTAAAATTATTTGATAGATGTATTCAAATCATGGTATATTCGTTGTGTAAGACTTAATTATTGGATATTTCATGTTTTCCTTTAAAAAGTATAATGCTAAATATATTATCATTGAAGGATAAGAAAAGTACTTCATGTATGAGAGTATACGAATCAAAACTATAGTCATGGTATCTTCATTCTCTATTTTTATATCAATATAGACTTAATTAGCTATTGGATATTTCATACATATTTTCATTTAAAATGTATAAGGCTCAATATTATTTTTCGAAGAAAATAAAAGAACTTCATGTATATACGAGTAAATAAAAGAAAAAAAACACCAAAATCAAAACTATTAGCTAATCATATTTCATAAAAAGATATTCAAATCATGGTACGTTTAATGTGGTTGATTCTTAAACTTATTCTATTATTACAAATGAATAAATTATTATGTAAATAAATATAAGACATATTATTATTATTATTATTATTATTATTATTATTATTATTATTATTATTATTATCACTAAACAACATACACTGATCATATGCTATGACTACGCGTTTTTCTAGAGGAACATGAAGAAGCCCTAACGGTAAAAGATCGGAAAAAATCAACTACCTCATGGCGCTTTGTATTTTCAAAGAATTCTGGTGCATCATTATCATCAGATGATCTCCTTCTCTTTTTTAACGGTTTTCGTGGCGCTGGTGGTGGCAGTTGCAGTGGTGTGATCTTGTGATCATAGGATGTTGGAGTGTGACAGTCGTAATTATCATCTTCTTCCTCCCTCTGCCGCTTGTTGTTTGACTTTGATGCTTCATGATCATTTAACTTATCATTATCATCATCTTCCTTTTGATCACCAGGGTTTGCAATGGATTTTAGGGTGGAGTAAGATTCATTTTGGTTGTTAGACATGACAAGTAGTGTTTACGTGATGAAGCCACCGTAAACTGAAATATTAGGATGAGCACTCTTGCTGATCAACTCAGCTAGAGAGAGAGGGGGGAGAGAGGGAGAGAGAAAAACTTGACAATATACTTTGTGCATATATTATTATATATATTGGGTCACATGTTAGTTCTGATCATGTTCAATTTATTCCAAAGTTTAATGATAATTTGATAAATATTGCTGCAATAAGTAATACAACAGTCAACTCTTTTTATCATATGTTGTATTGTGGTTTGTTATATTTACACAGGTTACTGAAATTAATATATATTATTATAAAAAAATTTATTAGCTAAAAAAGCATTTGTAATACTTTAATATATGTTATGTAATCGATTAAAGAGGGAAGTAAACAATAGAGTAATAAATTTTTTGAGCTAATTATATGGATAGGGTTGTAATCGAATTGAACAAATATGAATAAGTTTATGTTTGTATTTGTTTGTTAAGGAAATTAACATGTTAGCGAACTGTTCACGAACGCATACCAAACATAAGTTTATGTCCGTGTTCATTCGTTAAGGAAATTTATTTGTTCGCGAACAGTTCGTGAACACTAGCCTTAAACACAAACGAACGTAAACGAACATTCAACTTAAAATAAAAATTAAAAACATTGTTAACCTTAAACATTGAACATAATTAATTAAATACAACCATTCGAGGATAAATCAAAACACCAAAAGTCTACTGCAATCATCAAACGATTATCAAGTCTAACTAAGTTAGACATAATTAATTAGTTATAATTATTCAAAGTTTAACTAACTTAGATATAATTATTTCAAAAAATGTCTTGATTGTCCAAATTTCAGCTAACATGGGAAAAAAATAAGGTTTCAAGTTTCAAGTTTTGAATATGTGTAAATAAAAGGTTTATTATCTCTTATTTTTTAATGTAATCAAACGAACACGAACGAGTGTAAATGAACGAACATGAAAGAACTTACCGAACATAATACCGAACGTAATCGAACAAACGAGACCTTTGTTCGTGTTCGCTCACTAAGCTAACCGAACAAATGTTTTTGTTCATGTTCGTTCGTTAAGCTATGAACGAACATAAACGAACTTCTTGCCGAACGCTTCAAGAACTATTCGCTGAACGTTCGGTTCGTTTACAGCCCTATATATGGGTAATCCTTGTGCTTTTTCTGGAACAACACCTTAATGTACGAAAGTATTCAGTAATAGGTTAAGGTTTTGTAGTTTTTATTATGTGACACCTTTGGGTATTAGCATTAACTTCTGTTAATTGTTATTTTTTCTATTAAAATTAAATATGACTAAAATGCCATTGGCTAATTAGAAGGACTACTTTTGTAATTTATGATAATTTATTTAGAGAGACCATATATGTAGGTTATGGATCCTAAAACACTTGCTAATTGAGAAATTTAAGAATCATTTCAAACCACACATTTTCTTTAAGTCATTTTTTTTACTTTTAACTGTACGTTTTTAAGATTTTTTTAATATATACATATATATATATTATCAATTCTTAAACTTTACATATGTGTATAGTATGAAACATATATGCACGATACTTATTTTTCAATTTTAAACACGTATATAGATACATACATACATGCATACATATATATATATATAGTTTAAGATTGCCAATATACACATTTGTATTATCAACTATACATATATATATATATATATATATATATATATATAAATACACTTGACAGAAAATACTCTGATTTTTCTATGAAAAATACAAAAAATGCATTTTTGCTTAGAGAAAATCTATAGTTTAGAATGCTTATTTAAGTTTCTCAATTAGTCTATTGCTTCTCATACATCCATTTTCTAATATATATATATATATATATGTATATATCTTGTGTCCACCCAACGTTAACCTTGACTACTTCGATTTTTTGACAATACATCTCTCTGGACAAAACTCCTCAACATCCTCGACTCCCTTGGTGTTGCTTGTTGCTCTTATTTCAGCCACTTCATGCATTGATGACCTCCGTATTATCCTAGAATTGGAGATGTTCTTGTTGGTAAAATGTACATCATTCCCATAAAATATTGATAATTTATGCATCTAAAAGCGGTCAATCCAATACATGGCTCTAAAGATCGTGAAAAACAATGTAATTAGTATCAATCTTCTTAAATGTTTACTAAAAATTTACCTTAGGATTCCTTATTCCTTTTGCACTTTTGTTTTACAGTTTCATTGCTTTAGATTTCCTTAATTCAACTTTGAAATTCTAATTTTCAATCTAGAGGAAGCTAACATATTGCACCATTATGGGAATGCTAATCAACTCTATAACAAGTCTGTTTCATTCATATTGGTTTGGACTTAACTTTTGTCACTTTCCTTATTTCTTTATAATTTAATGTCGTCACTTTGAATTTGGTTCTTCGAAAGTAGAAGAATGATTCATCCTAAGGAGAAGAACTCGCAGAATATTATTCTTTGAATCTTCTGAAAAAGATCACGAGTACATTCAATTTTTCTATTAAAGTAACAAAAAAGTCATTCGATATAAAATTCAGTAACAAATCAATCTACAAGAAAGTATTCTAATAACACGATACTACCGAATCGGGGAAGGTGATATTGCTACTAACATCATTAGTAATGGTCATGCTTATATAACACATTACAAATATAGTCACTCTGATTAAATTACCATAAATTACGAAAATAGTCCTTATAGTTAGTCAAGGGCATGTAACTTAAATTTAACAAAAAAAAAAGTTAACGGAAGTTATGGTTAATGATCAAAGGTGTTACAAAACGGAAACTACTGAACCTAAATCTATTACTCGAAAACCTTAAAACCTGAACATGTTATTTAACCACAAGGATTATACGTGTAATTAATTAATTCACTTTTTAAACTTATTAATGTTATTACTTTATTATTATACAATATATATGAATTGCAATTGCTCATGAATAATAGTTGGTAAATTTTAAGTATTTGTTTTTTATTTTTATTTATTAATTTTTAATGGCAACGCTTGCTCTATATTTCATTTCATCATAATTAAATGTGAGCATATTTTGTTTTACTCTTATAACTTTTAAATACGTTATATAGATTTTTGAGTATGTCTTTACGAAATGCTTATTTTTATCCATTCCTCGATAAAAAAAAAATTTTAACCTAGTTGTGACTAGCAATGTATAAGTAATTGAAGAACAAACATAAATGTTAACAAAGCAACCTCACATTTAGTATATTTTTTTAATTGATGCCAGTTACCTTTTCGTTATTCTAATCATATGATTTAATGTTTTTTTACAATTCTAAATATATGTGATAATTTTATCTACGTTGTTGTCCAAACAAGTGCGGTTGTAGTACCAGTATTCGTTTTATAGTTTCTAGTATAATTTTTGTTTCGATACCGCACAGACATCATTGAAAACAGAGTTGTATTCAAACTATAGTGTGGTTTTTTCTGTAAGTTATAGCGAGTGCTGGTAATACACGTGTCGTGATGAACCGAACATCGATCGCGTGGTGGTACTATCGGAACTGATACTAATATTCATTTTTATGGTTTTTGGTTACTATATTGAGTATCGGTATTGTAGCACTATCATAATAAACTGAATTGATAACAACTGAAATTTTGTTGCAACGCATACCAAGTTCAAGGATCTTGTTTCTTACTATTAGCTTCAATTAGTTTCATAATTAGCACCCCCCACACACACCACCCCACCTCCACCCCCCCCCCCCCCCCCCCCCCCCCCCTCCCCCCGAACAAGTTATGGCATGCAAAATATTTTGGGTTAAACGACTATGGCTTAACCGAACAATTGATTAATTGTTTGGTGAGACAATTAATTTGGTTACAGATTGATTAATTCAATTATTTGCTAACCCTAATTAGAAATAACCAAGAACCATTCAACAATGAGTAGAACTGGAATTAATAGAGAGAGGCAGGGAAAGAAATCACCAAAGAATTAATAGTTGTGAGGAAACAATGATTTGCATTCTCACTACTAAATTTGAAGCATTAAGGATGTGAAATCGTCAATTTCCCTGGAAACCTCGTTAAATAAAAGATGTTAACACTCCAACGACAAATCAAAAACTATGTGAAAATAGCTACATAGAAAATTATGGGCCTTCGGATGTAGAGGGGCTAATTCAATCACCTTTTCTTTTCTATGCTAGAGTCACCCCTTGCAAATGATTCTCTCTTTTTGTTTTCTCATCATATCTTGTAAGCACTAGTATCAATGAATATGTCATCATGATATAGGTCTCTACAATTCTATTATGTAATGAAAAAACACCTTTCTTTATCTATGTACATGTACAGAGGGGAAATGATTGTCCATTTCAAAAACAATAATATATTAAGAACTGAAAAAAAAAATGAATGAACCCCTCAATGATTTATTTATTATACGAATTGACAAGAATGTATGTAGATTTTAGGATATTCAAGATTTTATTTTTTAATATGACATTAACTAGTAGTCGTTTGTATATATTCACATGTGCAAATATATATATATATATATATATATATATATATATATATATATATATATATATATATATATATATATATATAAAATACAGGTTAGTAGTTTGCTACAAAATTCAAATTTTTAAAAAATGTAAAAAGTCATAAAACACTATAATGTCAAGTGTCAACCATAAAACACATCAAAAAAACCCACAAATAACATAATGATTATTACTAATACTTCATATATGTAGGTTTTGTGTTGTGTTTTGGATGATAATGCTCTAATTATGGAATAACAAATATTATTGTGTTTTATGTTAATTAGCATGTTGTGTTTTATATTAATAGATCTACGATGTTGTGTTTCAAGTTTTTATGAACTATTAGGGTTTAAATATGGTGTTTTAGTAATTTTCACTCTATTATTTGTGGGTTTTAGGTGTGTTTTTATAACTTTTTATATTTTTAGGAAATTTGAACATTGTAGCCAAACCCCACCTTATATAAATATATGGTTAGGTTTATTTGTGAACAACCCACTTGAATATGAACATTAGTGAATTAATCCTAAGTCTTGATTATCAATACACAAGTGTAAATCAATGGTCATGATTTGATGATAAAAATACAGTAATGCATTTTACGATTTGATGATGTACTAGTGTTCACTCAGTTCACAAATGCACTAGTAGTGTTCACTCTAGAAACCCACCCTATAAGTATCTATATATGTGTGTGTGTGTGTATATATATATATATATATGTATAGGGTTAGATTCATTTGTGAACAACCCTCTGATTGTGAACACTAGTGAACTAATCATAGTCCTTGATTATCAATACACAAGTGGAAATCAAATGGCAGGATTTAATGATAAAAATACACTAGTGTTCACTCTAGAACCCCACCCTATATGTGTGTGTGTGTGTGTGTGTATGTGCGTCGGGTAGGGTTCGGCTACAAAGTTGATTTTTCCTAAAAAGTATAGAAAGTCATAAAACACCACAATTTCAACCATAAAACACACCTAAAAGTCACAAATAACAGAGTGAATATTACTAAAACACTATATTAGACCCTTAACAGTCCATAAAAACTTCAAACACAGAATCGTAGAACTATGAATATCAAACACAATATGATAAACAACATAAAACATATTAAAATTAATCATTTGATAATCAAAGCCTTACATCCAAAACACAAAACGAAACCCACAAATATTGTGTCTTAATAACCTTCACTGTGTTAGTTGTGGGTTTTGAGTATGTTTTATGGTTGACAATATGGTGTTTTATAACTTTTTACACTTTTTAGGAAAAATAGATTTTGTAGCCAACTCACACCTTATATGTGTGTATATATATTTATGTGTATATGTGTATGTCTGCTATAAGAATTACAAGATAATATGTTTTTTTTCAATTTAATCTTGTTTATCGAAGCGGGTTCATGAGTTATCCTACATAGTCTCCTAATATAGAAAGGGTAATGGATCGCAAAATATAACACAATGTCAAGAAATATAATAAAATGCCGAAAAAAATAATGAATCACAAAAAAGACAAAATGATGAAAAAAAACCCAATGTCAAATAAATACACAATGATCTGTAACAAAAATTCTAAAGCTACAGCCTAAAAAACAAAAGGCGCAAACCTATAAATATAAGATCGCTTCGAAGAGACGATTCTAATATCGATAGTATAAGATAAATCAGATTCCGTTTGATATCCTTCCTACGAATTTTCTTGATTATCAGAGACTATGTAATCTTTGAACCCAACCTTTTTTGAAGCTATATGTTTCAATATATATAATTGCAATTACTTACCTTAATTTATTGCTATTTTAGTATCATTCTTTACTTACTACATAATTAATGAATATGGATACATGTCAACCCCATAATTCATCAGTTTTTTTTCTATCTAAATCCCTTCGTGACCTCAAACAAAGAGCAGTTTCATAAATTAGGAAATAGTAACTTAGTCTTTTTTTTAATATTATTACTTTATTTTTATTACCCATTTATGACATAATAAATTAACCATTAATTATAATGATCATTTATTTATTATCTATAAACCATAAACTTATATCATAATTTTATAATAACTAATTATTAATTAAATTCGTATAATAATTATTAATAAGAATAACAAATTCAATTAATGGTATACCAATAAAATTATTTTTTAATTTCAAATTTATCATAAAAAATTTTAAAGAATGTCAAATGTCCGCATCATATTTTTTTCTTACCAAATTTTTCTAATTTTCTTTATTTAAGTAATATTTAATTTTAAAGTCTAATTATGATATGGCAATTTATTTTAGAAAAATCAATATTAAATTTGAATTCTAGTTATTACAATAATTAAGGAAATAATGAATTTTATTGGAACTATTATCATTACTATTTTGGATTATTCAAATTAATATATATATATATATATATATATATATATATGTGTGTGTGTGTGTGTGGAGACTTAAAATAAGAAGAAAAATTTTGTAAGAATAAAAAGAATAACTTTTAAACCAATAGAAATTCTCCATTTACTTCATTTAATGTGTGTATTCAATATTATGAAAAAGAGCATATAGATAAATCTATAATTGTCATTCATTAACTAATTAATTAAACGTGTAACTCATTTTTTAATATACGGTTTTAAGATAAAATAATTTATGGTGAAGGACAATTTTTGATATGTGTAGGATAAATTTTAATATGTGTAGGATAAATTTTGAAATGTGTAGGGTATTTTTACATGTGTGTAGGGTAAATTCCGATAAGTATAAGATATATGTAGGATAAATTTTGAAATATGTAGGATATAATGTTTTGTTTTTATTAATGAGAGATAACATAATTAATGAGAGGAGTTATAAATTGTTTATTGTTTTACCATTATGCCATTTCTTCTTGTTCTTCTTACATTAAATTTCTTGTCAAATGAACTTCCCCATATATATATATATATATATATATATATATATATATATATATATATATATATTATTTTTTAACATACACACACCCAGTAATGAATACTTAAAAACTAATGTTTCAATTCTAGCCTTGAAACATCAATACTCACTTTTAAAACCAATACAAACCTTCCACGTTAAAAAAGTTCCCTCATTTACTATAATTTAATTTTCGATTTTCCGCAATTTTTTTACACACCTCTTTGTAAATAACCCCCAATATTAATTCACAGTCAATAGCATCTTCACCATCTAGAGTAACAATGAGTCGAAGAACATCGTGCATTGATGGGTGGTGAGGTCCATGTTGACTATCATGAGGTCTTTTCTTGTAGATGATACAATCATAGGTTTTTCACGATTCATTCTTGCATGAATTGCTGAAAGCGAAAAGAAGTTCATCAAACTTTAAGCGAATCATTCAAACTAACTCTTCAAATTAACGAGTTTTTCTTTCTCGAATATCCAACTGCCCTGTTAGTTCTTTAATAACGTGCTCTATTTTTTTGACAAATAAGCCAGAAGCGTCGACGGTTTCCCAGAATTTTCCGCAGACATTATAGTTCTTTAATAACGTGCTCTATTTTTTTTGGTGGAGTCGCTGTTGATTTACCTCATGGCTGAATAGATAAATGTTTGGATTTTGCGATTATTTTTTAACAGGGGTTGCTGAATATCAAAAGCTTATTAAACGGAATCCCATAATTTTAGAATGAGTTGAAGGAGTAGGCATTATTGATGGAGAGGAAACAATAAATTAAGGTTTATCGGGGCCAATGCTATAAAATTATAAATAAAACAACGAATTGTCTTGTAACAACTATATCTAAAGATTAGTAATTATAATTATACTTTCAATATTTATTATTGGGTATGTAAGCTTTAAGTTATCGAGGTGAAAGTTCACAACCACGTATAAGAGCGCAAAGGCTTGATAGGGACCTTTAAGGTGTTCACAATGTTTGCTAAATGATTGCTTTTCTAATAATCCGATGTATCGAACAGATTTATTTTGGAGGCGTTTTCGTATGAGTCGCGAACTATTTGTACAAATTGTTAACGCCTTAGAGGGGCGATTTACTTTTTTCCAACAAAGGGAAGACACAAGACATTTACTTGGATTCATCGCTTTACAAAAACGCACATAAGCAATTCGTCAATTGGCGTACGACGCTTTGTCCGATTTTTTGGTATCTACAAATGTCAAATACATGTTCTCGAGATAGTCTCCGCCATTTTTGCAAAGGTATTATTGATATTATTATTGTTGTTATTATTATTATTATTATTATTATTATTATTATTATTATTATTATATGGAGTATACTAATGTTTATGGGTAAAAATAAAATAAAAATGGGTAAAAATAATTAAAGCTAAAAATGTGTTATATAAAAATATAAAGTTAAAAAATGTGAGCATATATGAAAACTTGAAGTTAAAAAATAAGGGTAAAATAAACATTTATTAAATTATTTCAATAAACTGGGTTATTTTATATTTTAACTACTTTGTAAGGGCATATATGATAGTTTTAATTTTGGTTGGGTATGTATGAAAATTTTAAAGTTTGTAAGGATATATATGAAATTTTATTTTATTGATATTATTATTTTTTATTACTGCTTTTATTATTAATTTATAATGTTTTTTATTACTATTAACAAATTAAATGTATTTTTTATTTATTTTATTTAAACTTTTTATATTTTTTTATTCTCATTTATATCATTACCCAAATAAATAAAATATAAAACCCTATTTTCACCTTGTTTACGCACCGCTCCACTTCCCTCCTCATTCTTCACATCAAAATTTATTATCGACATTCTTTCAACGATTAGGGCATCAAGGTTTAGCGTTGCTCCCGTTCACTATCCACCTCGGTCGTCTTCACTGATTTTATCTGTGTTCGTTTGTATTCATGAACATATTCCTTTCCTTAATGAACGAACACAAATATAAAATCTTATTCAGTAAGTGTTAATGAACCGTTCGTGATTAATGTTGTTCGGTTCGTTTACAGCCCTAATCATCAAAGTGATCATGATGCCCCAACCATAACATTTGAGGTCGTGGAGTCATATGATCTTTGGATATATGACATGCATATTTTGAAATGGCCAGTTCAAATAATGATTTTAATGTCATTGAGTAGTCGCCTGTATTTAACGATGTGATTAATAGGGTTGCACTAAGCTCTTCTTTATATGCCAATGAAACTCATTATGAGCACATGTACTATTCTACTGATTTGATCTACCCACATTGGGCGACTTTAGTGGAGACGTTCTCATATTCCAATGATAAAGAAACTATTTCACATAAAAAAAAAGAACCGGCCAGGAAAGATGTTGAGCGTGCCTTTGGAGTGTTAAAAAGAAGATGGCGTATCATTGCACAACCGGCACGCTCATGGGCAAGGCATTTATTAAGGGATATCATGCACACTTGCATCATACTCCATAATATGATATTGGAGGACGAGGGGAATGTGGTTTGTCAAAATTATGAAGAAGGCGCCGAACCGCCTGAATATACACTATCATTTGATAAGAAACTTGCTAATCGGGCGAAGCTAAGGTCATAAGCAGTAAATGCCGTATTGTGAGCCGGCTTAGTAGACCGTCTTTGCTCTTAATGTATCGAAAATGCCAACGATGCCAATGATGAAGACGCGGAAGATTAGATTTTATATTTTCGTTTGAATATTTTAATTTTAAGTTGTTTGAATTTTAATGTATTAAATTATTTGAATTTAAATTTATTTTATTTAACTTAATTAATTTTTATTGATTTTATAATAAATGTTATATTTGTTTAGTTATTTAAGTAAATTAGTTTTTATAAAAAAATAATAAGTATTAAGTATTAAATAAATAGGTAATGATTAAAAAATAATTGGGTTGGAACGATGTAGAGTGAAAGGGGCATGGAACCAAATTAGGGGTTAGGAAAAGAAAGAGGGAGGTGATATGTAAGTGAGGTGTCAGGAACTTTATGATGTGACGGTAATGTGAAATAAAGGGACGTGAGCTGATAGGAGATGGCCTTACAATTACACTGGATACATTGATCTATCATATCTTGATAACTTTGACACCTCCTTAATTCCGTAATTTAAACTTTTTTAACATAACCAATAACATAGCTAAGTCATTTGTCATATGAACATGGGGGTGGTACTATATTGTTAAAGACAGTTTTTAAACACTTGGATTTAAGAGTGGAAACATAGATTAAAATAAATTGTTGTTACAAAAATAATGATATGTAGTTATAACAACCGGTCAATCTTTTTGCCTTTTCTATTTGAAAAGAGTGGAGTTGTCAAGAAAATAAATAAGTATTCCTGAAAAATTATGGAAAGTTTCTTAAAGTAAAATGACATGTAGACACATACATACCATCGCAACTTTCATTTTAGAGCAAAAAAGACAGTTTAACTTCTCAACATAACTAATATTCTTTTGTTATGTGAAAGTCTTATTTAACATCTTCTTAACATAAATAATATTCTTTTGTTATGTGAAAGTCTTATTTAACTATGTAATTACTTATGTTTTGTTAAGAAGAAAACTTAAATCTGAAATGATTAATTAGAAATAGTTATGAAACTATTAGTTGATAAAAAGTTGCAAACTTTAGTGACACAAGTAGTCTTTATAAGGCCACTACAACAACCCCCTCCCTCCACACTTTGAATACACATTTTTTATTACAGGCTCATGGAAGATCACCTCAACTGCATTCTTGATTGCCCATATTTGTTCCAAGAAAAGGTCACAATCTTATACCCTTTTCATTTCTTCTTCTTTTCATCCATACTTTTACCGCAATTTCAGAACTTTCAACTGAAATTGAACCAACACGTTTTATATCATTAGCATTTGTTACTGTTGGTTTCCTTGCGTCTGGAGCTGTGGAGCTACTCAGTCGAGTATACACAGGTCATGCATAGTAATGTTATGACTTAAGATCTATGAATTTCGTTTTTAAAATACTTAGTTTTGCTATGGAGTACAGGCGCAACTTGTTGCCTTCTATTTCGATGTATCAATTTGCAATTTTGAGTTAGTATATAGTTATATATTCCGTAACAAATTGAACCATAATCACTTCAAATTTTGATGTAATTTGGATCTTGAAATGAAACAGAACATAGAAGAACTAAAGCACTCACTATGGTTAACAACAATGGAGGTTGAAGAAAACAGAAAAAGGGTTCAAGAACAGATCAAAGCAAGAGATGATCAACTAACTCAACTCAAACATCTTCTCAACAACGCGGTTAACGAGCGAAACGAAGCTCGAAACAACTACCAAACCCTCCTCTCAGACAAACTTCTTCTCCAACACCAATTCCACCGTCAAACCACCACAGCTCTGCCACACTCCGGTGTTTCATGTGTTGAAGATGACCCCATCAGTGAAGAAAGCATTGAAAATCCAGTGCAAGGGCCACAGGTGCCGACCAAGGGGTTGCCCAAAAATGGGAAGCTTTTAGAAGCTGTGATGAATGCAGGGCCATTGTTACATAACCTTCTCCTGGCCGGATCACTTCCGAATTGGCGCCAACCGCCTCCGCCACTGGACGGGCTCCAGATACCGTCGCCGCCGCTGGTGATCCCGACTCGACCAGCCCATCATCTACTCAGTCAAGATTATTTACATAATGTTAGTAGTAATTGTTTGTTTAACAAGAAAAGGGTGTTTTATGAAGACACTGTATCTTCCACAGAGACCAAAATCCAAAGAATTTTTCTTTAGTTATAATATATTATAATAGTTAAAAATTGTTAGTTGGGCAAAAAACTTAACACCTAGAAGTTCAGAAATTTATTCTGATGTGAAATTGATGAGATGGTGATGCATCATGAAGATCTTGGCTGTACATGTTATTAGGATAGTTGTGGTGGATTTAGGTGCGACTAGTAGGGTTCGGGTTGGACCCACAAATAAGAATCAAAATCTACTAGAACGTGTTTTGGTTTGATTGCTTACTAGAATTATTGTAGTTGCATTGAAACAAGGGCAACTCTACAGTGTACAGGAGTATCAACAACACGACGCCGTGAGTGACGGCTCCACGTTGTCTGGTTACTACGAACCAACTCAGCATCTTTCTTTTCCACGGACAGTACGTAGCGCCTTTCGCTTTCCTTCCACCATTTGTCTATTACTAAACTTGGTTTCTTCGGTCACAGACGGTCTATGGTTACGAGCTGCAACTCCCTTCCTTCGTTTCTTTCCACGCCTATAATCGTAGATGTTGGAAAAGCTAAACATATTCCCATTTCATTTTTCGATATAAAGAATCCCAAAAAAACACTTTGTATGTTATTATCATCTAACTTATTATTACCAGTAGTAATACACCTTTTTTATTTCACAGATGGACGGTGTTGCATCCTATAGACAAAAAATTCACCAACGACGTATTCTGTGGTCATGTCTATGGGTAATTAAGGGCTTGTCCTTTGGTGGGGACGACTAACAAACAAGACTTTTATAGGCTTACGTTAAATTTTAATTTTTTATTTTCCTTTTTGTATAAATGATTTATAAAATTTTTAAACATGAAACTGCCATAAAATAAACTTATTAGTTTAAAAATTAATATATATATATATATATATATATATATATATATATATATATATATATATATATATATAGTTCTTCTATGTTCTGTTTCATTTCAAGATCCAAATTACATCAAAATTTGAAGGGATTATGGTTCAATTTGTTACGGAATATATAACTATATAGTAACTCAAAATTGCAAATTGATACATCGAAATAGATGTTTTTTTAATTTGTTATCCCTATTTTTAAAACTTAGCCTCTATAAGGATTTTGTAGATCCACCACTGCGATCAACGACAGTAACTTTTCTTACCATTACATTATCTTTTATTGATTAATTGGATTTTGTTAAATAGTGAACACCATAAAAAAGATTATTTAAAGGAGGTGTTTGGGTTAGCTTAATTAATCAGTTAACAAAATGTAATAAGCTTAGCTTAACCAACCACTTTCCCAAAGCATATTTTTGCACATAAACACATGACTAATATAAATAATCATAAAACTATACTATTAAAAGAAGGGTAGGCTAAATGTACCCTTTTTTTACTTTCATACCCATTTTCAAAAAAGTTCAGTTTAAAACTTTACAAATTTTACCCCTTCAAAATCATTTTTCTTTATAATTGATCCCTAAATTGTTTCACTGGCTGAAAATATTGGAGGAAGTATCACACTGCGTCTAAGATAGGGTTTTGCAGGCACCCTCTGACGACCACGCCTAAGATCGGGTCGGTTCCGTTTATATGGAATGTTATCACTTCACACCTAATCTCCCCTACCTGTATTCAGCCTACCCAAATGGAATAATTGGAGTAATATGCAATTGGAATATTCTTACTCTATGTAATTCATCATCAAAATCTGTTTATTTCACTATGTACAAAATTCATGTAATCTGATCATCATCATCATCCACGTCTTTCGTGTAAACTTTTGTTATTTTCTAAATATGTTGTAGCTGAAAGTTAGTTTATTTTTTTACAGATTGGTTTTTAATCAGATAGAACAATCAAAAACAACAATTTTAAAATTATGGTTGAATTTTTGTTTGATATATCTTCAAAAAAAAATTATCGATTATAATGAGAAGATGAGCTGGACTTATAGCAAATCTATATGATGGTACTTTTTTTTCATAAACTATTAGTTTTGAATAAACGTTAAAAGTTTTTAATTTGACATAATAGGGAGTATTTTAAGTGAAAATTTGAATTGTTTAAAAACTTTAGGGAGTGCATTCAGTAAAAAGGAGGTACATTTAGCAACACCCAATCAAACGATTTAGGACGCTGTAAATGTTATTCAGCGAGTCCAAGAACCTCTGCGAAAGAAATTAAAGTGGCAACACTGATGCATGCACAGGATTATAAAAGAATGTTATTGTAGAGAATGATGCATGTACAGGATTATGATTTATATATGCATGCTAATATTGTTTACTTATTCAGATCCCAATTTTGGAATTAGTTATTTACCTGTTCAATGCGATCATATTGCTGTTATAAATTAAGATGAATACTACTTTTATGAAAGGGAGTTAATTTGCGCATTATTTGTGTTGAAGTCTTTGAATCCCTCATAGTTTATTATATATTTCGCTTTTACTTTCTTTACACTAATGGAACTTAATTCATATGTGATGTAGCGTGTGAAATGATAATGAAGAATTGATCACATTGATTCTTTGAATACCTGTGATAATCTTTCCCAAACCCTCAAATTCAACCTAAAAAGCAGAGAATTTGGAGTGGTAAAATGATTATTGCCAAAATTGATGAATGATCATCCGAATTACATGTGAGAAATATAAATAAGAACAGAAATTCAAAACGGGCCATAAAAAAGCCATGGGACAAACACAAATACAAAAACAAAATGCATAAAACATGGAAAAATCATAAAAGTATCCGTAACTCACGCTAGAATGCGTTTTTTTTTACCGAAACTTGGTCAAAGGTTGAACTAAAAATTCAAAACCCTCATTTGTAGTATCGAGTAATTACAACAAGTTTTAACTTGAAAATATGTCGACTGAGCTTAATGGGTCGAACGAAAAAAAAAACATATCTTAAAACAAAATATCAGATTATTTAAATGGGTAAAAGGTTCCTCAAATGTACTTTTAATGCATAAACCCTGAATAGCTCAATACTAAATGAACCAAGGTGTATTATAACGTGGAAACATTATAAGCTGCATCACAACACATGTTAGAAATTGAAGTAGGTTAGCCTCATCAAACATCTAATCCATTTACCCATAGCCCAGTTAGCCCATCTTTTAATGAAAAAGATTCCCATTTGATCCATCCTCTTTCTCCTATTATTTTGAAAGATATCAGCTAACTATTTACTTGATCAAGTTCATTTGTTCACTCAATATATTTCAAAAACTTGAGAAAACTGAATCACTGTGGTCCAGCACTCACATCTTTTTTAGTCAGCAAATTAATACGACACTCCAAAGATACAAACTTGAACATCTAGAAAATAAAAGTTGAAGATGATAGTGGGGAACCCGTGCGTTACTACGAAGTAGCTAATTCAGGGCAAGAACATAATTCAAACGTTGAAACAATAAAAAATCACATTGAAGTTGGTAGAACTCATCAGTGTCTTTATCCGCCTATGTAAACCAGCAAAAAAAAACTCAAGGAATTAAAGGAGAGCATAATAAAAGGTGAAAATGTATACATAATGTTGCATTTAAAACTCGGCATAACAATTGAGAAGGGTGATTTGGATAATTTGAAGCTGGTGATGTGTTCCATTATGAAAGCATTTGCCCATTGTATAATACTAGCTCCAAGTGGTTGATGCTATATCCCAAGTTTTCAAATAAAACTAGGCTAAGAGCATTTACTTTTGCTAGCAATTAAACTGTTAAATAAGTCTTTGAAGCAAAGCCATATTTCAAGTTGTATATCCTAGGCATGATTATCTGGAAGGCTTTATAGTTCAGAATGATACAGATTTATATATCCGTTAGAATGTTCACTAGTCTTTTTGTAAGGTATATTACTTGACTCGCTACTTAGAATATTGTTCGGCTTCGCTAGATTGAGCGTTGACCGGGCAACATGTGGTTTATACCCTTTTGAGTGTGAAGGCTCATTGGATATGGGTTATTTAACCAAACATTCTGATTTGAAATGGATTTAAAAGGTTTAAACCAATTCGACTAGTTTATATATTTTATACATATTAAACTAGTCATTTGCGTAAACGCGACATCGGATGGTCGAATGGGTCTATGAGAAGTCCATTATGTAAAAAAACATTTCCAAATACTATATAACCAGTTTCAAGGTCAGATTATGTGCCTCGTAAGGTTTTAAAACCATTTGTATGTCGTAGGGGCAATTTTCATATTTTAAAAGTAGATATAGTGGGCTTCTCGATTTACCTTCTAGTTGGTATAACCATAAGGTATAACATCAAAGAGTTATTCCTTATAATATTATAGTCACTGATTGGGTTTCAAAGTAGATCAAGCGGGTCAAAATCGAAAGTCAAAGAAATAGTCAAACTGCTTGACTTTCGATATTGAATTGAAGTCTAAACTGAGTATGATGAGTTGAGCATGTCAAACTATGTTTTATTAGTCTATATAAACTGATATGATGTCAAAACAATTGGTTTAGATAGTTAAAAGTTCAATTATCGCAAAACACATATTTACTAGTTTTGACTTTTAGATATAACATGCTTGACTCATAATTTCGCCTACTTAACGTGATTGTCGGAGGGTACGATTGCAGGGGGATTCATACCTTCGTTATTACAATCATGTAGGAAAGTTCGATTCGAACTTTGACTTGACCATAGTGGTCAGAATTGAAAGTCAAACGAAACATCAAACTGTTTGACTTTCAGTATAATTCTAACTAAATTAATGAAATTGAACAAGCAGAACCACTTACTATGATTGAGGAACTACAAAGAACACTTGAAAGCAGCTCCTAGTCTCTAAAGAAGCTCCATGGAATAGATTTAGAGTGAGTTTGAAGGTATGAGTGCAAAGAACACTATGATCACCGTAAGAGGTGCCTTACGATCCATAAGGAGTGTTTTCACTGCCTTACAGGTTTTAATCCCTTACGGTCCGTAAGGGACCTCTAGAAGCTGAACTTTGGCATTTTAGTCCTTCGACTTTATATTTTTCCCCTTTTTGACGTATTTGGTATCTCTCCTTCCACAAATCAGAATTAAACGGAGAGTTTTGCACATGTGTCACATTAGAATTCGATATATTTTTGCGGGATGTTACAATACATACTGTAGTTATTAACAAACAAATTATTAGGTTAGATTATACAATCTAGGTCTACAAGTATATAACCTAATTTGATTTGATCCGCAACGATTAAAAAATAAAAACTTCATGTCATGTATAAAAATAAAATGGAATAAATAAAATACTACAATAATTATAATATAAGTATTTTATGTATTACGTATTTATCTATAGTTATGTATAGATTAATAATTTGGATATGCTAATAATAATATTATTATTATTATTAATAATAAAAAGGTGAAAATGTCATATAACATTATTATATATAATATAAAAGAAGAGCAGATAAATAATGTCGTACTATATCTAATGCATATTTTACAAACTCATCAATCTTTTTGTCCTCCTTCTATTTCGTCAATTAGTATTATTTTTTTCATTGACAACTCATGTAGTTTAACTATTGTATTTTTTTTTCTTTTACTTTAACCAAATCACTTTTCTATCCCTATATAGTTTTTTAGAGAACACGTTAATAACATTTTAGACATATTTTTAAATTTTTCTTTTTCTTTGATATAACGAGTGTGACAAAGGCTCTTTTTAGTTTAATATCTTTTAACGAACACGCCGATACTATTTTGAACATATTTTTTGACTCTTTTTTTCCGTGCTATAACTAGCGCGCCGAAGCCGACCAAGTTTCTATCGTTTTCTTTTTCGTTTACCTTATTTTTACCTTTGTTATTTACTATATCGTTTTACCTTTTGTTATTATTTTGATGTTCAGAGCCAAGTTACGCCGCAAATAGCATAACCCATTAATATATCATTTTAATTAATTTTACAAATTTATTTATCGGTTATCATGGTGTGCTCTATGTTCTGAATTCCAACTGCGTAACGCGCAGATAACTACGACCCTAGTTAAAATAAATTTGTGGAGGAAATTTCATGTGACATTAACTTGATTCCTTTATTAGTTTCAGAGCCCGTCTCAAAAATCCAAAAATCTCTACCAAATTAATCTATACCATACAATAAAAGAAACCATATAGAGGACACATTATTCTATGATGCGTTTATAATTATCTTTTCCCTTCTAAATAAATAGATATTAAAACTATTAACTAATTTATATTCATCCGTAAGTTAGTTGAATTATCTTTTTTTTATTTTACCCTTGTGTTTTTCATATCCCGTTACTTTATAATAGGGATTAAGATAACAAACTTAAATGCAATGGCTCTCTCCATATGTTAATGCTGATAAAGCCTGATGTTTGGAATTTGTTGGTTTGTGTTCGTTATATAAGGCTGGTAATTTATCATCGTAAAGATATTTATATAACTACTCATAATGATATTTAACTTATTATCGTAAAGATATATAATAAATACTCTAATTTAAATGTGTATCAGTAATAAATTAAAAATATAAAATCTATATTTATATTACACACTTACTATATAATAAAAAAACCATATGAGGACACACGATCCTTTATGGGGACACATGCCGCTTCATGGGGTATTCTCAATCGTTTTTTCCCGTCTAAATAAAAAATATTGTTATAATTATTCGATGTATAGTTTAATGACTTGTTATAATTATTTGTAAATATGGTAGTTATAATTAGATTTTCAATAGGGCATTTTCAACATATGTTCATTTTATTATCACTTGTGGCATCTTTTATATAAAGTCATTTAAAATTTGGTTTTATCGTCTCTTTCTCATATTAAATCTTCAATGTAACGTGTTAACTTTTAATGAACTATAAATTTTAAGAACTATATGACATGCTATTTAAAATTAATATTTAATAGAAAAACCACTTATTCAACCTGACACGTTGAGGTGATAAAGTTCGTAGCTAAAAGGAATCCGATATATCTTTTATGAAAGAAATTATAACAAATAAATTAGATTTTAATAATACTCACAATGATTTTTGTTACTATATATGATTGAGATTATTAACTAATAATTCTATTTTTCTAGATTGATGTTATTTTCTTAGTATAAACAATTATTTCATTAATATATATTATGACTAATAATAATAATGATTAGAAATGTGTCCAACAAATAGACTAGCGGTGTACCGATCGTAACTCCATCATATTTATTTATAAGTATTTGATTTATAACTGTTAACTATCTTATTCAATTATTTATGTCATCTATATCATAGTTGTCAATAATGATCGTTATGGTCGTTATAGCGACTGCCGTGGCGTATGGGTCCATGCTCGCTATATAGTCTGTAGCGATAGATAACAACCTTAATTTTTTTAATATAAATAACAATTAGATATACCTACAAAATAGCTGAATTTTAGGTTTTTATTAAATGTATATTTAAAATAGTGCATACACCAAGGTATATATATATATATTATATATATATATATATATATATATATATATATATTATATCAACAAAGTTAATTTTTTTTCTAGTGTATCGTTAATTATAAAATAGAGTTCACTTTTATAACTATTCGCTATATCGTACATAGGTATTATCGTCATTTGTCGCTATTCAACATTAACAACTATGATCTATATCCATAATCTATATCTATAATAAACAATTTGGAAGCAACATTTGTGATAGAATAAAAAACCAATCGTTAAGATGAAATTGAGAACTCAAATAATCAAAAATTGGAATACAAAAGGTATACTAATCTTGATTGCAACCACAATGGGAATAGGCAAAACCCTAATAGGTCAACACTTTAATGATGAAGATGACATACAGCAAAACAATGTAAAGAAAATGCACGATAGTTGAGACAAACTCACCTTGATCTTTACCAAATTTTATAGAAGATTGAAAAAAAAAGGATAATCACAGAAGACAAAGGGGTAAAGTTTAGAAGTTAGAATATCACGTATGAAAGAAGTTGAAGAAGAAGAATAGGGTCTAAAATAAGTGGGACGGGTGTGCTTGTTGCCCCATATCACTATTTGGGACTTGAGCGAGGAAAACAAAAAATAGTAGCCCTCGTTAAGTAACACTTGTCTTAAAGCAGTTTTATTTATTATAATAGATAGATAGATTAAGATTATAATTGACTTGAATATATTGTCATTAAATCTGATAATGAAAAATAATTGTCTTCAATTATTTGTTCATTTTTCACTAATGTCTAGTGCATAGAGATTCTCTTATGTTCGCTTAAAATAGGATAGACAACGTTAGAATCCAATGCCAGAAACCCGGAGAAAAAAAAAATTCAATCCCTTTATTTCAAACATTTTTATATGATAATAAAAACATTTATCAAACTAACTTGTTTCGAGCAAAATATGAATATTTACTAATTTTATACTTCAAAATCTTTAAAAACATATAAGAACTTTGAAATATTATAAGTTAATTAGCAAGATGATGTGTTACTTTTTTATTATTTGATCGGTATATGTTGTAATGTAGAAAGATAGAAATATATAGGATGTCAAGGTTTAAAAGAAATACCACACCGTTATTTCTTTTCAATTACAAAAATATAGCAAATATAGTAAATGATAATAAGATGTCATGATAGCAACTCAACTTGTTAGCAATATTTGGTTGTTCACAAATCTTTTCATTAGTAACGCAAACAAGTTAAAAAAACATCTTATACTAATTCTGAGATTAATTTTGTTGCAGGTTTCATCCTTTATCACTAACCCAGTTACTAATCCATGTTAAATGTCCTCACATGCATAGCATGTGAGGGTAAAACCGTCTTTTTATCTTTCTCTCTCTCTCTCTCTCTCCACTTGCTTTATCTTCAACCTCCAAAATCACCATAGCTTTAACCCTCCGTTGTTGACATCTTGAACGAAGTGAGAGAGATAGAGTTTACTGTGATTAGGGAAATTCCCAGTGAAATTCCTTTCTTGTAAAATACGGGCTTTGTCCCGATATTATTAATAAAATAATCTGGTGTTTTCCATTTTAAACGGTCCTGTTAAGATTTCCACTGCCAAATAAATACCAATACCACGGTATTCTGTCCCGCGGCTTCCGAACCGGCAAAACGGGTCGAGGGCCGTGACATTTTCTTCGGTAAAATACCCCCAATCGCAGGGGTTTGTTGATGAGAGTATGGATTTGGAAGGAAATAACAGGGAGTTGGATACCACCCCTGCTGACTTGGAGGGTTCTGAGCAAGCGATGGATGTGGTGGGTGTTCAGCAGTCAGCCGCCTCTGCTGCCCAGTCGTTGGTGAACAGATAGGTGTTGTTGCAGGGGTCTCGTTTGACTCATAGATAGACGATGGTTTGGCGGGTAAATCAGGAGATCTCATGGGGTTAGGCTCAGATGAACACGTTGCTGTTAATGCAGCTGAAGAGGCTGTGCAGAGTCAAAACCCAAAAATTGGAAGGAACGACATAGCTGTCAACAATGGAGGGTTGAAGCTATGGTGGTTTTGGAGGTCGAAGATAAAGAAAGTGGAGAGAGAGAGAGAGAGAGATGAAAAGATGGTTTTACCCTCACATGCTATGCATGTGAGGTCATTTAACATGGATTAGTAACTGGGTTAGTGATAAAGGATGAAACCTGCAACAAAATTAATCTTAAAGGCTGGTTTTGGCAACTTTTAAAGATTAAGGCTGAAACCAACAAAATTGGTGAAACTTAAAGGACGTTTTGTGCAATTTACTCTATATATAAACTTAAAAATTATATCAGATAACCTTGACACTTTATTAAACACAGGAATTTGAACACGGCACATCTATTCATAGGTTGAAACATATACAAACCGGTCAAAACTGTATATTTTTATTATTATTTTCATCACATCAATATTAAAATAAAGTAAAATAAAATTTTATACAGAGAGAGAGAAATAATACATCTAAGTTATGGCATCAATTCTAATGTTTATTCCTCTTTTAGCTTCCAGATTTTCACACAAAACACCCAACATATTTATACACGTAAAAGACATTGTTTTTCTATAACCTTAAAAATAAATGCTTTAAACATAGTTAACTGCTAAATTAATCCAAACACCACTTGTTAGCGAAATAGACTATATAGATTCTATCTAAAACTAATCCAAACTGTTTTTATCTTTAATCTTACATCCTTATCATGTGAGAAATTTGTACTCTAATATTGTTGGGGTGTGTAAAAACAAACCATAATCGAAACCGACCAAATTGATCGATTATGGTTAACTAATCTTTCATAACCAAATAAACTGAAACATAAGCTAAGTTTTAAAATATATAATTCAAGTTCGTAACCTTTATGTTTTTCGTTTTTAATAGCTTTGAATGTTTGTTGTTACTTGGTAATCAGGTTATGTAGCGTTACTTTTTTTTTTGCAAATCATATTTTGTGTTTCTAAAAACTAACAGAGATCCTTTAGGTGTTGTAGTTCTTTTTATATTTTGTAAATTTATGGATTTGTTCTTCATTTTTCGTTCAAATGTTTTCGATTATATTTTTTTTACATGAACCATGCATATTTCCATGTATAACTGATCACTAAACACCATAATCGGACCATTTTCAATTTGAACAAAACAAAAAAAAAGTACTTTGGACAGCTAACCGAAATCGACCCATAACCGACGATTAACCAAACTATGCGTAACCGACTATAAGTTATGGTTATTGTCAAGCAATATTCCAAAACAAATGCTTGGTTATGGTCATGATTAAGCCTCCATTGTTGCCAATCAAGCCCAAGAACACAAACACAAAATTTGATCTCAACCAAGATCAACTCTTTCTGTTTATTATAATTCTTGACTCTACTAAAATACATAACCCTAACCATCTATTTATACTAAAATAACTATACTAATCCTACTCAAACTTCTATCTTCTAGACATTCAAATATTAGATAAACATGCAAACTAATCCTAATATTAATTCTAGTCCTAACATAATTATAACCCTACAAACTTGGAATTAGAAACCTTCTTGAAAACAAATTAAATCAAAACATTCATTTTAACCCTTCATCTTTCAATTTATATGTTTTAGGATTAACTTCCAACATCTATAACCGAACCGAACTAACTTTGAACGTACACCCCTCATAGGAATCAATATGTGAGTTGATTATAAGGAATTTTATGGTAGAAAACTAAAGTAAGCCGGGGCTTATCAGGATATTGCAGATTGAGCCTTGTTATTGCACAAGTGGACCCGTCAAACAAAGCCGGCGTGATGTCATGTGTGAAACCCACAGCTCATTTACAGTAATCCGGTTCAAACTAGGTTAGTTGGACACCACCTTCGGAATCAAATATATCCTTTTGCAATTACCAAAGTAACCATTTTGCTTTTAACTGAGAAAATGACATGCTAGAGATGAAACTATTGTGATCAGAAATTCATACATCTTTAATATATATTTGTTTTGAAAAAAAATAACGGAAAAAAAACACATCACTAACCATAAAAGTTGAACAATTTTCCACCAAGATTAAAAAAGGTAAGAGAAGACTAAACTATTGTACTCGAAACCTGTTTACAACCTGCTAACTTGTTACGATCCTTTTAACCTTACAACCCATTAATACCCCTCCAACCCATTTTGACTTGCTAGCCCATTTAACCAGTGTCACGAGTATTCTTTGAGTGACATGGCTTAGAGTTGTTCAAGTTAGAGTTTAAATAAAAATTATATTTTGTCTAAAAAGTGTAGCAAGAATTATAAGTCATTAATCATGGGTAATCAATAGCTTAAATTTGACGGATTGCCATGTGATATCTAATTCACATAAATTTTGGTAAGGAATGGAAAAGAGGTGATAATCAGGTACCATTGTTGACTATCATTTTGTTTCACTGGAATCATAAATTCAAACAATTCTTTATTATCTTTTTTAATGCAAATAACTTTATTGTTACAATTTTAGGGTTTTTACACACTATATAAAAGTATGGTTTACAAAAGATAATATAAATCTTTATAATTTACATTTTCTTGTTAGATAAATATTCATAACTAAATTGTATGGAAATTTTATAATTTACACTACTATGATAGGTTACATGTTAGAGTTAAGATAGACCTTGGTCTAAATTGAAAAGCTTTGCAAGGTTTTTAGAACGAAAGACCTACTCTTACGATATATTGTGTGTAATTGTAAAGTACGTGTTTTATTTGCCTATATTGAATTAATTCTATAGAACTATATGTTAACAGAGCTTAATGGCACCTCACATGACGAACGTTAATGGACTTCTTGTAAGTTAAAAAGTAAAAAAGAAAAGATAGTCCACATGAAGGCCAGTGTCTCTACAAAAATTTGGCAAAATGTTAAGGTACTATTATGAGGTAAATTTTAATAGCACCGGCCAATCTTGAAAGCTAATTATTTCATATATGTATTTCCTAAAAGTGTTCAGGCATTTAGAAGCAAGGGCAAAGAAATCGAGTGTTAAGGCCATCAATGGCAACAGAAACATTTATTGCATTGTTAGTTAAACTCTCACTTATGTTCGAAAATTTAGACATATGCATGTAAACGTTTATAACTTGTTTTTAAGTGTTTAGTATTTTGTTGTTTTACCTATGAAAGAAAGAAAGAAAGAAAACTTGAATTACCCATAAATCTCAATGACAAAAAACTGAAAAAGCTACTTGAGATTCTTGTCGTTCATCTTTAATTTCACCTTAATTGCTGCATTGCAATTAATTTAACTGGTTTCTGCGTTCATGTAGGGGGTGGGTTTCTTATTAAACTTTGAGTAGGGTCGCAAAGAACAGGTTTATAATTGTTTCTCTATTTATATCTTTAACTATCATTAATGCACTATTCATTTGCTCATTAATGGTTTTTGGTAGCTGAGAAAGAAGGATACAATAAAAATTATAAATAATTAGTTAACCTTGAGTTGCATAAAAGTCAATGCTATTGGAACGAGCTCGTATGGATTTTGCTTGCTCAGGGTTTTCAACACTGATATTATCACGGTTTGTGAACAATAACAACTCTACGAAGAATAAACCCTAAATCATCATTCTCTATCTATATCAATATAGACTAGTTCGTTTCATGCTTTCTTTTGAAATTTATAATGTTCAATAATATCTTTGAAAAGAAAAGAACTTCATGAATATGTGTAACTGAAAGAAAAAAAAACATAAAAATTAAAATTATTAGCTAAAATTATTTGATAGATGTATTCAAATCATGGTATATTCGTTGTGTAAGACTTAATTATTGGATATTTCATGTTTTCCTTTAAAAAGTATAATGCTAAATATATTATCATTGAAGGATAAGAAAAGTACTTCATGTATGAGAGTATACGAATCAAAACTATAGTCATGGTATCTTCATTCTCTATATTTATATCAATATAGACTTAATTAGCTATTGGATATTTCATACATATTTTCATTTAAAATGTATAAGGCTCAATATTATTTTTCGAAGAAAATAAAAGAACTTCATGTATATACGAGTAAATAAAAGAATAAAAACACCAAAATCAAAACTATTAGCTAATCATATTTCATAAAAAGATATTCAAATCATGGTACGTTTAATGTGGTTGATTCTTAAACTTATTCTATTATTACAAATGAATAAATTATTATGTAAATAAATATAAGACATATTATATTATTATTATTATTATTATTATTATTATTATTATTATTATTATTATCACTAAACAACATACACTGATCATATGCTACGACTACGCATTTTTCTAGAGGAACATGAAGAAGCCCTAACGGTAAAAGATCGGAAAAAATCATCTACCTCATGGCGCCTTGTATTTTCAAAGAATTCTGGTGCATCATTATCATCAGATGATCTCCTTCTTTTTTTTAACGGTTTTCGTGGCGCTGGTGGTGGCAGTTGCAGTGGTGTGATCTTGTGATCATCGGATGTTGGAGTGTGACAGTCGTAATTATCATCTTCTTCCTCCCTCTGCCGCTTGTTGTTTGACTTTGATGCTTCATGATCATTTAACTTATCATTATCATCATCTTCCTTTTGATCACCAGGGTTTGCAATGGATTTTAGGGTGGAGTAAGATTCATTTTGGTTGTTAGACATGACAAGTAGTGTTTAGGTGATGAAGCCACCGTAAACTGAAATATTAGGATGAGCACTCTTGCTGATCAACTCAGCTAGAGAGAGAGGGGGGAGAGAGGGAGAGAGAAAAACTTGACAATATACTTTGTGCATATATTATTATATATATTGGGTCACATGTTAGTTCTGATCATGTTCAATTTATTCCAAAGTTTAATGATAATTTGATAAATATTGCTGCAATAAGTAATACAACAGTCAACTCTTTTTATCATATGTTGTATTGTGGTTTGTTATATTTACACAGGTTACTGAAATTAATATATATTATTATAAAAAAATTTATTAGCTAAAAAAGTATTTGTAATACTTTAATATATGTTATGTAATCGATTAAAGAGGGAAGTAAACAATAGAGTAATAAATTTTTTGAGCTAATTATATGGATAGGGTTGTAATCGAATTGAACAAACATGAATAAGTTTATGTTTGTGTTTGTTTGTTAAGGAAATTAACATGTTAGCGAACTGTTCACGAACGCATACCAAACATAAGTTTATGTCCGTGTTCATTCGTCAAGGAAATTCATTTGTTCGCGAACAGTTCGTGAACACTAGCCTTAAACACAAACGAACGTAAACGAACATTCAACTTAAAATAAAAATTAAAAACATTGTTAACCTTAAACATTGAACATAATTAATTAAATACAACCATTAGAGGATAAATCAAAACACCAAAAGTCTACTGCAATCATCAAACGATTATCAAGTCTAACTAAGTTAGACATAATTAATTAGTTATAATTATTCAAAGTTTAACTAACTTAGATATAATTACTTCAAAAAATGTCTTGAATGTCTAAATTTAAGCTAACATGGGAAAAAAATAAGGTTTCAAGTTTCAAGTTTTGAATATGTGTAGATAAAAGGTTTATTATCTCTTATTTTTTAATGTAATCAAACGAACATGAACGAGTGTAAATGAACGAACATGAAAGAACTTACCGAACATAATACCGAACGTTCACGAACGTAATCGAACAAACGAGACCTTTGTCCGTGTTCGCTCACTAAGCTAACCGAACAAATGTTTTTGTTCATGTTCGTTCGTTAAGCTATGAACGAACAAAAACGAACTTCTTGCCGAATGCTTCACGAACTATTCGCTGAACGTTCGGTTCGTTTACAGCCCTATATATGGGTAATCCTTGTGCTTTTTCTGGAACAACACCTTAATGTACTAAAGTATTCAGTAATAGGTTAAGGTTTTGTAGTTTTTATTATGTGACACCTTTGGGTATTAGCATTAATTTCTGTTAATTGTTATTTTTTCTATTAAAATTATATGAATAAAATACCATTGGCTAATTAGAAGGGCTACTTTTGTAATTTATGATAATTTATTTAGAGAGACCATATATGTAGGTTATGGATCCTGAAACACTTGCTAATTGAGAAATTTAAGAATCATTTTAAACCACACATTTTCTTTAAGTCATTTTTTTACTTTTAATTGTACGTTTTTAAGATTTTTTTAATATATACATATATATATATTATCAATTCTTACACTATACATATATGTATAGTATGAAACATATATGCACGATACTTATTTTTCAATTTTAAACACGTATATGCATACATACATACATGCATACATATATATATATATATATTTTAAGATTGCCAATATACACATTTGTATTATCAACTATACATATATGTATATATAAAAAAATACACTTGACAGAAAATACTCTGATTTTTCTATGAAAAATACAAAAAAATGCATTTTTGCTTAGAGAAAATCTATAGTTTAGAATGCTTATTTAAGTTTCTCAATTAGTCTATTGCTTCTCACACAACCATTTTCTAATATATATATATGTATATATATATATATATATATATATATATATATATCTTGTGTCGGCAACGTTAACCTTGACTACTTCGATTTTTTGACAATACACCTCTCTGGACAAAACTCCTCAACATCCTCGACTCCCTTGGTGTTGCTTGTTGCTCTTATTTCAGCCACTTCATGCATTGATGACCTCCGTATTATCCTAGAATTGGAGATGTTCTTGTTGGTAAAATGTACATCATTCCCATAAAATATTGATAATTTATGCATCTAAAAGCGGTCAATCCAATACATGGCTCTAAAGATCGTGAAAAACAATGTAATTAGTATCAATCTTCTTAAATGTTTACTAAAAATTTACCTTAGGATTCCTTATTCCTTTTGCACTTTTGTTTTACAGTTTCATAGCTTTAGATTTCCTTAATTCAACTTTGAAATTCTAATTTTCAATCTAGAGGAAGCTAACATATTGCACCATTATGGGAATGCTAATCAACTCTATAACAAGTCTGTTTCATTCATATTGGTTTGGACTTAACTTTTGTCACTTTCCTTATTTCTTTATAATTTAATGTCGTCACTTTGAATTTGGTTCTTCGAAAGTAGAAGAATGATTCATCCTAAGGAGAAGAACTCGCAGAATATTATTCTTTGAATCTTCTGAAAAAGATCAGGAGTTCATTCAATTTTCTATTAAAGTAACAAAAAAGTCATTCGATATAAAATTTAGTAACAAATCAATCTACAAGAAAGTATTCTAATAACACGATACTACCGAATCGGGGAAGGTGATATTGCTACTAACATCATTAGTAATGGTCATGCTTATATAACACATTACAAAGATAGTCACTCTGATTAAATTACCATAAATTACGAAAATAGTCCTTATAGTTAGTCAAGGGCATGTAACTTAAATTTAACAAAAAAAAAGTTAACGGAAGTTATGGTTAATGATCAAAGGTGTTACAAAACGGAAACTACTGAACCTAAATCTATTACTCGAAAACCTTAAAACCTGAACATGTTATTTAACCACAAGGATTATACGTGTAATTAATTAATTCACTTTTTAAACTTATTAATGCTATTACTTTATTATTATACAATATATATATGATTGCAATTGCTCATGAATAATAGTTGGTAAATTTTAAGTATTTGTTTTTTATTTTTATTTATTATTTTTTAATGGCAACGCTTGCTCTATATTTCATTTCATCATAATTAAATGTGAGCATATTTTGTTTTACTCTTATAATTATTAAATACGTTATATAGATTTTTGAGTATGTCTTTACGAAATGCTTATTTTAATCCATTCCTCGATAAAAAAAAAATTTAACCTAGTTGTGACTAGCAATGTATAAGTGATTGAAGAACAAACATAAATGTTAACAAAGCAACCTCACATTTAGTATATTTTTTAATTTGATGCCAGTTACCTTTTCGTTATTCTAATCATATAATTTAATGTTTTTTTACAATTCTAAATATATGTGATAATTTTATCTACGTTGTTGTCCAAACAAGTGCAGTTGTAGTACCAGTATTTGTTTTATAGTTTCTAGTATAATTTTTGTTTCGATACCGCACAGACATCATTGAAAACAGAGTTGTATTCAAACTATAGTGTGGTTTTTTCTGTAAGTTATAGCGAGTGCTGGTAATACACGTGTCGTGATGAACCGAACATCGATCGCGTGGTGGTACTATCGGAACTGATACTAATATTCATTTTTATGGTTTTTGGTTACTATATTGAGTATCGGTATTGTAGCACTATCATAATAAACTGAATTGATAACAACTGAAATTTTGTTGCAACGCATACCAAGTTCAAGGATCTTGTTTCTTACTATTAGCTTCAATTAGTTTCATAATTAGCACCCCCCACACCACCCCACCTCCCCCCCCCCCCCCCAACAAGTTATGGCATGCAAAATAACCAAACTCGATTCATATTTTTGGGTTAAACTGTCACACCCCGACCCGCAGCGGAAAAGGTGACCGGGCATGATTGGGTTATCATCAAAGCTCATGACATTTATTATACGTTTCATATTCATTAAATACAATTTAATAGGAAATTTACAATAAATATTACAACATGTTCTAACTATCAATCTAAGCTTCTTGGTTTTCTTCTAAGGCATTTCCTATGTTTTCCTTGCTTCAACATGTTCACCTGTATCATGTGTAAAGGGGTTTTTGGATCAACATAAAGTTGGCGAGTGAATCCTATGGAAAACATTTGAACAAGTTTATTTAATTGATTATGAAATGAGTGCACAACCACACATGAGTAAAAATAGATGTAAACTTATTCAACAATCATTAGATATTAAATAAAGCACACATGAACAATAATGGAACGTTTAGAGGCACGCGTTGCTCAACTCGTCTCTCACGAGGAACTGATGGGCCTAATGAATGAATTGCATAAACATGATAATATGAAAGACATAACCACAAACAATATAAACTCAATGATACACACATGAACAATAATGAATTGGTTTTGAGGCACGCGTTGTTCAACTCGTCTCCCACGAGGAACTGATGGGCTTAATGAATGAATTTCATATAATTTGACAAAATGAAATAAGTAATCACAACAATATAAACAATCTAAGTTTAGATCACGACATGGTATGGCACAAGTTTAAATAAACGAGTTAATTATTTTGTGACACATGACACACCCCAAAACGTGTAATTGAAAGGGGGAGTTGTAAGATTCACTCACAGTGGGTGCGTTCGGTTGATGATGTTGAATGCACGCGAAGTAGTTTTAACCATGAGTGAAATTAACCTAGATAAATAGCATTATGGTTCGGTAAGTAAACGGATTTTATTAATCCATTTTAGTAGGATTGTTGGATGTATTTTTGTGAGTTCAAGGCTATTTTCTAACCTTAAAAATGTTATTTTTAAGTATTTTTAATTGATTTTTAAATAAAATAAATAAATAAAAATAATAAAAAAATTTGACTTTTTTGACCGTTGACCGTTGACCTTGACCGTTGACCGGTTCGTATGCGTATAAGTGTGCGCTGAGTGAGGCTCGAACCAGAGACCTCCCGTACGCGTGCACGCAGCTCTACCAACTGAGCTACGTGTCTAACCCGAAATCTTTCTGTTTTTAATTATATTTGTATATTAATTAGGTTAAACAGAAAATCCTTTATTTTCTAAAAACGATTTTAATCCAAGACTCGGTGCGCTCCACAGGTCTCGAACCCGGGACCTGTGGCTTATGCTAACACACAGTCCACCGCTGGACTGTGTGTCCAACTTGTTAACTAAACTGATTTTTATTATTCTTAAATACAAACTAAGCATTTTCATTTATGCCGTATTTAAAAAGTTTTAATAATTGTCCGGATCGATATAGTAGACCGGACTCGAACTCGTGTCCTGTGATTAAACATACACACAGTCCACCACTGGACTGTGTGTCTAACTTGGTTATTATTCCGATTATTAATAAACTTAACATATAACAGTGGTGACTCCGGTTCGGTTAACAAAAAAAGGCATTTTTATTAAGGCAGCGTGTGTGGAACAAGATTCGAACTCGAGACGTTTGTGTGTTTGATGTGCACACAGTCCACCGCTGGACTGTGTGTCTAACCCGAGTTATAACTTGATTTTAATTATACTTATACATTACAGATACTTCGTCTTCTTCGTTGGTTTTAACCAGAATCGGAAATTCGACTGGTTCGATGATTAAATCATGTTCGTTAGTGTCTGATGGTTAATTACATGCGAGATTAAATAAAAAGAATGAAGGATTTAAGCGTGAGGTATACCGACTGGACTCCTCTGTTTTTCCGGCAGAACTCCGGCGACAGCAACAGGTTCCGGCGTCGTGTGCCTTGCAGCAGCGAGTTTTCAGAAAGCTTACAAAGGACGTGGGTGACTTCGGTATAAGCTCAGGGGGTTTAGTAAGGCTTAGAAGTGGAGGGTTCGGTTTTCCGGCGACGAGCAGAAGATTTCCGGCGAGTGAGTTTTCGCCGAGAAAGGGTACGGTTTTGAGCGAAAATGTTTGCAGAGGTTCGAGGGGGTATTTATAAGGCAGGTTATCGATGAACTTGGTCCAATTTCCGACTTGATTCAAAGTCATTACATTTTCCGGCGGTTATAGTTTGTGTCGCGGACTCAGACGTCGGTTATAACCGATGTGCGTTTAAAGTTTACGTTATAACTGAAGGAATCGTTAAATTATTGGCGAGATCGCCGGGATTTCCGACGACTGCATTTGGGCGCCGGTTTTGAATTCGGAAAGTCATGTTATGAATTAAATGATTCTAACATTTAACAAGAAACATCAGTGGCGCAGTGGTTTAAGTGTTGAGTGTTAAGTTTGTTGAACCGTGACCCGGCGACTGACCCGGGTTCGAAACCCGGCAGTGCCAAAACATTTTTATTTTCTGATTTTTAACAGTTTTTCAAAAACTAATTATATATTCCCATATAATAATTAATTATGTATCGTTTAAAATTATTTTGGGCATTAAATTCGCAACGAAATTTTTAACTGATTGTTCGGTTAATAAACGGAGCGGGTTTGGTAAAATCCGTTTTTGACGGATGTTACATAAACGACTTTGGCTTAACCGAACAATTGATTAATTGTTTGGTGAGACAATTAATTTGGTTACAGATTGATTAATTCAAATATTTGCTAACCCTAATTAGAAATAACCAAGAACCAGTCAACAATGAGTAGAACTGGAATTAATAGAGAGAGGCAGGGAAAGAAATCACCAAAGAATCAATAGTTGTGAGGAAACAATTATTTGCATTCTCACTACTAAATTTGAAGCATTAAGGATGTGAAATCGTCAATTTCCCTGGAAACCTCGTTAAATAAAAGATGTTAACACTCCAACGACAAATCAAAAACTATGTGAAAATAGCTACATAGAAAATTATGGGCCTTCGGATGTAGAGGGGCTAATTCAATCACCTTTTCTTTTCTATGCTAGAGTCACCCCTTGCAAATGATTCTCTCTTTTTGTTTTCTCATCATATCTTGTAAGCACTAGTATCAATGAATATGTCATCATGATATAGGTCTCTACAATTCTATTATGTATTGAAAAAACACCTTTCTTTATCTATGTACATGTACAGATGGGGAAATGATTGTCCATTTCAAAAACAATAATATATTAAGAACTGAAAAAAAAATTAATGAACCCCTCAATGATTTATTTATTATACGAATTGACAAGAATGTATGTAGATTTTAGGATATTCAAGATTTTATTTTTTAATATGACATTAACTAGTAGTCGTTTGTATATATTCACATGTGCAAATATATATATATAAAATACATGTTAGTAGTTGGCTACAAAATTCAAATTTTTAAAAAATGTAAAAAGTTATAAATCACCATAATGTCAAGTGTCAACCATAAAATACACCAAAAAAACCCACAAATAACATAATGATTATTACTAATACATCATATATGTAGGTTTTGTGTTGTGTTTTGGATGATAAGGCTCTAATTATGGAATAACAAATATTATTGTGTTTTATGTTAATTAGCATGTTGTGTTTTATATTAATAGATCTATGATGTTGTGTTTGAAGTTTTTATGGACTATTAGGGTTTGAATATGATGTTTTAGTAATTTTCACTCTATTATTTGTGGGTTTTAGGTGTGTTTTATGACTTTTTATATTTTTAGGAAATTTGAACATTGTAGCCAAACCCCACCTTATATAAATATATGGTTAGGTTTATTTGTGAACAACCCACTTGAATATGAACACTAGTGAATTAATCCTAAGTCTTGATTATCAATACACAAGTGTAAATCAATGGTCATGATTTGATGATAAAAATACACTAATGCATTTTACGATTTGATGATGTACTAGTGTTCACTCAGTTCACAAATGCACTAGTAGTGTTCACTCTAGAAACCCACCCTATAAGTATCTATATATATGTGTGTGTGTGTGTGTGTATATATATATATATGTATATGGTTAGATTCATTTGTGAACAACCCTCTGATTGTGAACACTAGTGAACTAATCATAGTCCTTGATTATCAATACACAAGTGGAAATCAATGGCCAGGATTTAATGATAAAAATACACTAGTGTTCACTCTAGAACCCCACCCTATATGTGTGTATATATATATATGTGTGTGTGTGTGTGTGCGTCGGGTAGGGTTCGGCTACAAAGTTGATTTTTCCTAAAAAGTGTACAAAGTCATAAAACACCACAATTTCAACCATAAAACACACCTAAAACTCACAAATAACAGAATGAATATTACTAAAACACTATATTAGACCCTTAACAGTCCATAAAAACTTCAAACACAGAATCGTAGAACTATGAATATCAAACACAATATGATAAACAACATAAAACATATTAAAATTAATCATTTGATAATCAAAGCCTTACATCCAAAACACAAAACGAAAACAACAAATATTGTGTCTTAATAACCTTCACTGTGTTAGTTGTGGGTTTTGAGTATATTTTATGGTTGACAATATGGTGTTTTATAACTTTTTACACTTTTTAGGAAAAATAGATTTTGTAGCCAACTCACACCTTATATGTGTGTATATATATTTATGTGTATATGTGTATGTCTGCTATAAGAATTACAAGATAATATGTTTTTTTTTCAATTTAATCTTGTTTATTGAAGCGGGTTCATGAGTTATCCTAAATAGTCTCCTAAATATAGAAAGCGTAATGGATCGCAAAATATAACACAATGTCAAGAAATATAATACAATGCCGAAAAAAATAATGAATCACAAAAAAGACAAAATGATGAAAAAAACCCAATGTCAAATGAATACACAATGATCTGTAACAAAATTCTAAAGCTACAGGCTAAAAAACAAAAGGCGCAAACCTATAAATATAAGATCGCTTCGAAGAGACGATTCTAATATCGTTAGTATAAGATCAATCAGATTCCGTTTGATACCCTTTCTACGAATTTTCTTGATTATCAGAGACTATGTAATCTTTGAACCCAACCTTTTTTGAAGCAATATGTTTCAATATATATAATTGCAATTACTTACCTTAATTTATTGCTATTTAGTATCATTCTTTACTTACTACATAATAAATGAATATGGATACATGTCAACACCATAATTCATCAGTTTTTTTTCTATCTAAATCCCTTCGTGACCTCAAACAAAGAGCAGTTTCATAAATTAGGAAATAGTAACTTAGTCTTTTTTTAAATATTATTACTTTATTTTTATTACCTATTTATGACATAATAAATTAACCATTAATGATAATAATCATTTATTTATTATATATAAACCATAAACTTATATCATAATTTTATAATAACTAATTATTAATTAAATTCGTATAATAATTATTAATAAGAATAACAAATTCAATTAATGGTATACCAATAAAATTATTTTTAATTTCAAATTTATCATAAAAAATTTTAAAGAATGTCAAGTGTCCGCATCATATTTTTTTCTCACCAAATTTTTCTAGTTTTCTTTATTTAAGTAATATTTAATTTTAAAGTCTAATTATGCTATGGCAATATATTTTAGAAAAATCAATATTAAATTTGAATTCTAGTTATTACAATAATTAAGGAAATAATGAATTTTATTGGAACTATTATCATTACTATTTTGGATGATTCAAATTAATATATATATATATATATATATATATATATATATATATATATATATACATATGTGTGTGTGTATGTGTGTGTGTGTGTGGAGAGTTAAAATAAGAAGAAAAATTTTGTAAGAATAAAAAGAATAACTTTTAAACCAATAGAAATTATCCATTTACTTCATTTAATGTGTGTATTCAATATTATGAAAAAGAGCATATAGATAAATCTATAATTGTCATTAACTAACTAATTAATTAAACGTGTAACTCATTTTTTACTATACGTTTTTAAGATAAAATAATTTATGGTGAATGACAATTTTTTATATGTGTAGGATAAATTTTAATATGTGTAGGATAAATTTTGAAATGTGTAGGATATTTTTACATGTGTGTAGGGTAAATTCCGATAAGTATAAGATATATGTAGGATAAATTTTGAAATATGTAGGATATAATGTTTTGTTTTATTAATGAGAGATAACATAATTAATGAGAGGAGTTATAAATTGTTTATTGTTTTACCATTATGCCATTTCTTCTTATTCTTCTTACATTAAATTTCTTCTCAAATGAACTTCCCCACATATATATATATATAATAATTATAGTAAATGAGGATGATTAAGTTAAGGAAACTTTTTTAACGTGGAAGGTTTGTATTGGTTTTAAAAGTGAGTTTTGATGTTTCAAGGCTAGAATTGAAACATTAGTTTTTAAGTGTGTGTATGTTAAAAAATAGGCATGAGTTTAGTTGATAAGGCTATCGTTTTTTTGTATCACTATCCAAATAAACTCAAAAATCAGATTAATATTAATGTTAATTGATAAAATAAATATAAATAAACTATGATTATTGTGTATACTATTTTAAATATTTTGACATTATTATTACTGACCAGTAAAATCAATATCTGTAAAAAAAGGGAGTGTCAAATTCTATTATGGTAAAAAATTTATTTATTTCCATAATTTTAAGAGAACACCAAAAAAACAAAGAAAACAGAGGATCTGTTGAATTTCAAGTAGTAAATTTCAACAATAAAATACGGAGACTTACTTCACATTTGGAATTGCACAAAGAAGAATATTTACCTAAGAGAGGTCTGCGGAAAATTCTGGGAAACCGTCGACGCTTCTGGCTTATTTGTCAAAAAAATAGAGCACGTTATTAAAGAACTAACAGGGCAGTTGGATATTCGAGAAAGAAAAACTCGTTAATTTGAAGAGTTAGTTTGAATGATTCGCTTAAAGTTTGATGAACTTCTTTTCGCTTTCAGCAATTCATGCAAGAATGAATCGTGAAAAACCTATGATTGTATCATCTACAAGAAAAGACCTCATGATAGTCAACATGGACCTCACCACCCATCAATGCACGATGTTCTTCGACTCATTGTTACTCTAGATGGTGAAGATACTATTGACTGTGAATTAATATTGGGGGTTATTTACAAAGAGGTGTGTAAAAAATTGCGGAAAATCGAAAGTTATACAATATTTGCCTTATGTAACACGTTGGTGTTATTTAGCTACTATATTCACAGAAGCAATAATTGTAAATGCGTCAGAGCAATTAAGCAATATTCAAGTCCCTAAAAGGGCCAGTTTCATCAAAGTCATTATGTTGGAGTTAAGTCGTATAACTTTGCATTTGTTATGGCTTGGCCCTTTTATGGTGGATATTGGGTCCCAGACTCCTTTCTTCTATATTTTTCGAGAAAGGGAATTGATATATGACCTATTCGTAGCTGCCACCAGTATGCGGATGATGCATAATTTTTTTCGTATTGGTGGAGTCGCTGTTGATTTACCTCATGGCTGAATAGATAAATGTTTGGATTTTGCGATTATTTTTTAACAGGAGTTGCTGAATATCAAAAGCTTATTAAACGAAATCCCATAATTTTAGAATGAGTTGAAGGAGTAGGCATTATTGGTGGAGAGGAAGCAATAAATTAAGGTTTATCGGGGCCAATGCTATAAAATTATAAATAAAACAACGAATTGTTTTGTAACAACTATATCTAAAGATTAGTAATTATAATTATACTTTCAATATTTATTATTATACGTAATAAAAATACTACATTTTTACATATTATTATATTTTATTTTTCTATTATTCTCTTACAATAACCCAGAATATGTAATTGATCAAAGCTTCCAACGAAGCTTTGCAGATATATACATTGATAGATGATAAGACACTTGTCCCCAATCTATGACGTCGTAACACCTCACTAGTTTTTTTTCTTTTTTTTAACATAAATAACCCTCATTGTTCAATGTTTTATTGTAATGTTTGTTTAAATTTTCAAAACATTGTTTAACAAGTGAACCCCAGGATTTACTAAAACAAACAATTGCAAATTTACAAAGTCCATGTGTTCTATTTAGGAGATCAAAATTTTATAAGCCAAACTAGTTCACTTCTCATAGCTATCTTTTTTTTTTCAATGAACTCTGGCCTAGTGATACAATATGTTTATCCTCATAAAAGTGAATTTTATGAGTAAATTTTAGATGAGTATATGTTGTTAAAAAATAAATAATAAAAAATAAAACAAAAAAAATTGGTATATTTTACTATTAACATGTTTACTGTCAACGCCTTTATTACCATAAATGAAATATTAACTAAACAATCAATCATCTACAGATCGCCTCCAAATTGTTGCACAATCGAATCTTTATCACCAAAAATGGCAAATGTCAAAAAATACAAGAGAATTATTATTTTATTGGTAGGTGTATATTGTTTTTGTAGTGTTTAGGGGACAGTGGTGGGTGGGTTGTGGCATATTTATATGTGGTCCCGGCGGGAATAACAATATGCCTTTCAAGTATGTAAAAAAAACTTGGTACTGACAATCATATCTGATCTTTAGGTCTACATACGGTTTTGTATTATTTTTTTTATTAAATTTGTGAGCTGTGGGATTATTATTTATTAGGATGTTGCAGGCTAATTAAGCTGTGTTTTGGGAAGGTTGGACACAGCCGGCCCAATTTTATTTGTTTGTATCTGCAGCTCACACACAGTAGTCAGGTCTAAACCAGACATTCCAACATGGGGAGCACCACCAAAGAAGAAGAAGAAGAGACAATGAGCATCCAATATTTATACTAAGAAAGTCACATTCACCAAAATACCCTTTTGTTGTAATCCTTGTACTAACAACATGAAAGATAGGATTATTTTTTTACTCTTTGATCATCTGCACATCTTAGATAAACGGACCTACCAAAAATGAGGGCCCAGCTAATCCTATGCTATCCCCAAACTCAAACAACCCTTCAACAAAAAACTCAAATAGAACCGTCTAATGAATCTCAAACGGTCGTCTAAAACTAGGGGCTATGACAGATGGCCCTAACCATCAAACGACTTTTCGGTGCAACCTCAATGGCCGTTTGACCAGGGCGTGGGATTAGAATACTGTCAGTGACGTATGTGTAACAGACCCCTAAACAAATTACTTGACAAGATTGAAGTGCATGATTTGAATTCAAATACTTAAATTCTAATAAATCCTAATATAAATAATTGGAACTATAGAGTATAAAGGTGTTGAAACATGCCACGATACTAAGGAAATCTATTTATGCAAAACGTCAAATTAACCATCAAGTTTGCATCCAAATATACCATATGTTAACTGGCATCTACCTACCTTGCAAGTTATTATAGTTTGTGACAAATCAAGCTTTCGAAAACAACATAAAGGCACATCTAAGGTGTCTAAAAAGTTTCATATACGTGTTATCAAACATTTAATTATGTAATATTTGGTCATTTCCTACATGATTGTGTCTTTGAAATGAAAATTTGAAACCCAAGTGAAAACAAAGTTTGATACACCTGAACTGTTTATTTAGTTGCAGACAAACATGTAAAACTTGTATGCTTGAGAGATGAATGCAGAAGACAAAGATAATAGTTAAACAAGATAAGTAATAAGTTGGATTAGTTTCACCAAGATGTATGTTTTCAACATTTCATTGAAATTATGTGTGTAAACATCTTTAATTTCAGAACTTGTTTTGGTCAAAATCATACATTTTTCGGTATATATATAAAAAGTTTGTTATCCGAAATCTGAATGATAATTCATCTTAAAAGATCTTATAAGTTATGTATAGATCATGATCAAGAAAACATCAGAACTATCTGATAGAAATATTAACAAACTAATTCTTAAATATGTGCTACTTTTATAAACGAATGATATATGCTTCAGATCGTATATATTCACTAGCATGTAAAAAAAATACCAATAAATGATTAACAAATCATATACTATGACTACGCCTTTTTCTGGAGGAAGACAAAGAAACCCTAACTGTAAACAATCTGAAGAAAGCATCTACCTCTTCGCGCCTTGTTTGCTCAAAGAATTCGACGGTTGTTCCATCGTCTGAGGACCGCCTTCTTCTCTTCTTTAAATGTTTGTGCGGTTGCGGTGGCGGTGGTGGCAAAAGTGGTGGCTGGATCTTGTTATCATCGGAAGTTGGAGTTTGATAACCTTGATCACCATCTTGTTCTTCTTCTGGTGCTACTTGTTGCTTGTTGTTTGATTTTGGTGCTTCATGACCAATTGATTCATCACCATCATCTTTCAGATTACCAGATTTTGCCATGTGTTTGAGGCTCAGATAACTTCTAATATTAGATATGGATGAGTTCAGCTAGAGAGAGAGAGAGAGAGAGAGATGGATGGCTCATTTGACAAAAAAATTTTGTACAGTTTTGCGACCACGTCTTATTTAAATGTTATTTTATTGTTCACCTCAACGTTTTATTCACAACTGCTGAGTTTACTTACCGTATTAAAAATTATTTAATTTTATGAATTGTTATCCAATAAATCGCATAAATAGACCTACTATATTACATATATAATTTTCAATAAGAATGCTTACCCCTACTATACTATACTAATTAATATTTCTATATTATTTATCATTGCTCAAGGATTGAACCTTATACCTGTCCTTTAAAAGACATAAGTTCTACCAAATTTGTTATACCCACATTGGCGTTTTATATATTTGTGATTATGTGCTTTTTTCTATATATAGTGACCTTAGAAAGTAGATTTTTCTTTTCTAGGTACTCAAGGAATCGAAGATGATAAGTGTTTCTAGAAGGTTTTTGAACTTGTTTTAGTTTTTAGGGCGTCTGCATTAGGTCAAAGGAGAGGACTCAAATGGAGTCCGTTGGTCAAAGAAACAAACTCACCAGGGGTACGCTAGTTAAAGGAGCGGACTCATTTCTCTAAGTTTTTCATTGTTAATGAATTCAAGAAGTTGGCATACCATATGAATATCATGTGTCGTTATTTTAGAGTCCACTGGTTAAAGAAGCAAATTCAATTGGAGTTTATATATTTGTGATTATGTGCTTTTTTCTATGTATATAGTGACCTTAGAAAGTAGATTTTTCTTTTCTAGGTACTCAAGGAATCGAAGATGATAAGTGTTTCTAGAAGGTTTTTGAACTTGTTTTAGTTTCTAGAGTCCGTACTAGGTCAAAGGAGAGAACTCAATGGAGTCCGTTGGTCAAAGAAACAAACTCACCAGGGGTCCGCTAGTTAAAGGAGCGGACTCATTTTTCTAAGTTTTTCATTGTTAATGAATTCAAGAAGTTGGCATACCATATGAATATCAGGTGTCATTATGCTTAAAGAAGCAAATTCAATTGGAGTTCGCCAGTTAAAGGAGCAGACTCGATTTAACATATATTCAATAAGTTCACTTGGCACGTGGCTGATTATTTTAGAGTCCGTTATCAAGGGTAACAAACTCTCTAGAAACCAAAACACTTCCAGAAACTTCCATGAAACACTTCTATTTTGCTAAAAGACCTAAAAGAAATCAAGTTTTAAAAGTAATATTAATTATGTATGAAACTATGGGTTCTGAAGTAGCAAAGGCCGAAATCCTATGAAGTAGGGTCAGATAGACAAAACAAATGATATGACGGCAAAATCCTAATCGATAGTATTATGTTAAAATATAAACATCTACTAGCACTTTGGCGCTGGATATGTATGCGAAGCCTAACGATCTCTCTCTCTCTCACACACAGTGAATCCAATTGTTTCACTTGATCATGATATGCAACAAAGACGTTTTCATTTGTGGGTATGTATTAGACACATAATTCTGGTCCATGCATTCACATTTACAATCATCTATAAATTTCATTAAAAGACAATAAAGAAGAAAAAACACATGAGGTAGCATATATGGCATAGGATACCATGATGTGTATCATATATGGAGAGTATAGGCATATATACAAATTAAGCCACTATGCACTATGCTATTTCCCGTCCCCCACCAGTTTTGTGGCCGTATTATCATCGTGCATAAGCTTCTACAGTTATGTTTGTCCTTGCATATTTAATGTGTATAAGTACAATTGGGGCAGTAAAAAATATGTTTGAAAGCGTTGCATATATGTGACAAATCATGGATCATATATTCCATGCTACGAGGTATACGTGTAAGTCTTTTAGCCAAGAACAGTTAGCATGAGATTAATCAATTTATCTTTTGGGTATCTTGTTATAGGAGTGTGTCCATGTTGATATTTTTGTCCCTTTTACAATTTTTGTGAGTACTTGGGTAAAGATAAACTTCGTACCACTCATCATGGGAAACTTACAAAGTATACGCTTAGAGCATCTCCAACACAGAGATCCAGACTAAGTCCGAAAGCAAACCGGACTGTTGTAGCGTCGGAGGAGTAGGCAACGGGAGGTCCGGTCCGTTCCAGCGTACTCATCCAGACATTGTGTGTAGGGATCGCATACACTCAAATTCTTTTTTCAATATATTTTTTATTTTAAAATGGAATGTTTGATAATGTCTGAATTTGGTTTAACGTTGAAGAAAAAAATGAGTGTTTTTAGGCGGAAGCTACTAAACAAAATTCTGAAACCAAATGAATCTTTTAGAAACCTATATAAGTAATCAAATTCTAACAATCATAAAATGAGAATTTCGATAATAATGCATGAATTGACTTGAATTATGAGATGCATAACATATATTAACTCTAGTTAAGGTTAAGTAAATCAATTTTTTTATTAATTATATTGAGGATGCTTAGTTATGTCCTTTAACTTAAAATCATAATTATTTAATGAATTAGATAAGTAATTACTGTGTGTTCTTATGTAGGATTACTAACATGTTTAGCTTCCAAAATACCATACTTAGTAAGTACAAGTAGTATTTCTTTGTGACAATACAAGACTACCATTATGTTCAACTACCTCTCTTTCTAGAAAATATTTTAACTTTCCTAAATATTAACTTTTTTGTAAGCGGAGTGTCATCTACATTTAGGGGTAGATCAGTTAAAACATTTGCAATTCACCTTTACTTTTTACAAACTCGAAAGAAGATTTTTGGTAAGATGAAGCACCACTAAAACATTTTTTAGATCAAGAGAACTAAGCATTTTAAAATTACCAGTATGAGATATAGGTAGAGACTGGACATTACCAAAAAATACTTTCTTGTTTCCTTGTGTGGGAGATGAATCTGTTACATCATAAGTGTTAGGAATCATATGAACAGATGCATCTGTATCACAAGTCCGTGCTATTAATGTGGCATTGAACATAGAAGGCATGTGCCAATTGCTCTTCAAATGGTGCAACAAAACTAGCAAAAGTTGCAAGCTTGGGACATTGGTTGGCATAGTGCCCTTGAGTGCGACATAGTTGACATAGAGGGATCAATGATTTCGGTTTTATGAGGAAGTGGTGGTACGGTTTGAAGGAGGTTGTCCACAAAAACTGGTGTAGGTTTGTTGGTTTTAGGTGGACCTAGTTTGGGCTCAAAAATGATTTAGGCCACGAGGGGTGTAGAGACTGTTGGATCCGTTGTGTGGGTTTGAGCCGTAAATGCCAAGGGTGGGGAGTGGGAGCCATGAAGTGCCTTCACAAAGGGTTCGTGACTCTCTATACGAACTAAGTGGGTAAAGGGCGTGTGGACCGAACCAAGGTTGAAAATGGTCTTGAATTGCTTCTTTGGTTTGTTCCACATGAACAAAAGAAATCAACCAAGATTTTCTAACTTTAGAAAATATCATTTAACCAATTTCAAAGAGATGAGATCGAACAATTCCCCGTCTTTTGAGTACGACTTTCCATCAATCAGTCTCTCAAGAATCAAGTTTAATATCTCTTTCCTTAACCAAATACGAATTAACAAGGTTAATTGTGATTCCTTTGGGTAGTATCTCAAAATCCAATTGTATTTTCATAAAGACTCGAATTTGATTGTGATCCAACAGGCAAACTCATTTGAGATTATTGTGACTTCCAAAAGTAAATGATTAGAAGAAATAACTTTCTCGAACGATATAATACTTGTAAACAATTCCACTCTAGTTTTCCTTTTTTTTCTTTCATGATTGGCATAGATGCAACATGTCACAATCTAACCTATGGTGGAAACATCAGAGTGAGATGAACGAGATTGTTCAAAACTTCATAACAAACTAAAGGTGACAATAATTAAATACGCAACTTCCATTTCATTCATAACTTCAAAGCACATTGTTTTGGAAAGGAAATACAACATTAAATCTAACATAACCAAACATGTAAAAGATCACATAAACAAAATTCGGGTGCGTTTCTAATCCACCCTAAGTAGATTTCTTGAGATTTCATCATCAATTTCCTGCAACATGTATTAAAGTATTTGTCAACACAAAATGATCGGTGAGCATACAAGTTTGGTTTACATAGTGTACGTATAAAAGTCTCAAATCCAACATTTGTACACTAAGTTATATATCATACTAGTATGTAAAAACTATATGTCAAACCAAAGTGTCCACTAGCGTAATTTCTTTACCAAAGTGAACAAGACCATCATGATAGACTACTTAACAATGACACCAAAACGGGCGGTGTGCTACTCCTATAGCGCTATATATGTTAAGGTAGGTTTGCAAAGTTAATGGAAAATAGGTTGCATGAAATGTATTCTAGCATGTATAAACATTAAGTATAACAAGTAGCATGTTTAATAGATTAAGTGTTTGCATAAGATTGATTGTGTGTAATTTGTGAGTTTAATAAGCCATACATGTTACACCCAAAAGTGGTTTAAAACGGAAAGAGGGTCATGTATACTCACGGTTTGCGAATGCTTTCCACAAAGGTGGCTTGAACGTTCGAATGATGGAACATTGAGGTTATCCTAAAATGGATAAACAAGGTGTATGAGTTTATGGAGTTGATAATAGGAATAAATTCAGATTTTACAAGTGTAAAATACGGAAATTGTAACACCCTGTAAAATCGTGTCCAATAATATAGCGACACGTGTTATATTTTTATTTTTAGTCTATTAAAGACTAACAGGGACTAAAAGTGTCAACATGCTCAAACTAAGTCTATGAGTGATCTTCAGATGTCAACATGCATAAATTAAGCCTCTAAGTGACCATTAGTGTCAACATGCTTAAAAACATAGACTCAGAGTGATCATTAGTGTTAACATGCTAAAACTTGGCCTCTGAGTGACCGTTAGGTTAACATGCCCAGCCTCTGAGTGACATCGGAGCCAACATGCTTATAATGAGCCTCTGAATGATCTTTTACGAAGTCCTAACTCTCACATGTCCCATTTGTTGGACGAGAGGGATTAAATCCGTAATTTTATGAAAGTTGGACATTGGAAGGATTAAAAGTGTCAACATGTTAATTTACACATCTGAGTGACCTTTTACCGAACCGAGAGCTCGACAATGTCCTGGCATAATCTCGGATACGTCAAATATTGGCTACGGGGGCTAAATATGCTAAAAAGGTGTTTTAGAAGGTTAAAAGAGGGTTTAATAAGTTGAGGGGCTAAATGTGGCAAAATTTGAAATCTGGCATAGGGCGCTCGCGGGGCACGAGAGGCTAAGGCCTGGCCTCTCGCGGAGCGCGAGAGACCTGTGTCTGTAGAAAATTTCCTTGGCCACAACACAAAGGTGCCAAAAACCATTAAATCGAAACCATGGATTTTCAAACAGCTATGCCACGTTTTAAGACACTTGTAAGCTTCCCCTTACACCCCTTAACACCTGGCATCACCTTTTTCAAACTCTCCAACTATAAATAGGTGCCAAAGTTCACCATTTGAACTTGCACCTTTCTCATTTTCAACTGTTCTCCTTCCTCTGGAAGTTTCTAACTGAAAGGATCATCCAACTTAGTTCTCTTGTATTCTAGGAACCTCTTGTAAGTGTTCCTTACTCTTGCATTTTCGTTTATAGGCTTTTATGGCCAAAAGTCAAGCATTTTTCGGAAAACGCATTGACTTTCGGTTAAGACCATTATGGTCTAACATGGCTAACTGATCGTATTAAGGTAGGTGTCAGTCCCTATAAAGGGCACCTCCTGAAGATCAGGTTTGCTAGACCAATTAACGGGTCAAAGTTATGATATTAAAAAGTTAAACAGACAATTTTTTAGAAAATCATTAATTGATCTTATATATGTTATGAAACCTGTTTTGACACTTAAACAAGTTGGTAATAATTATTAGAACATGTAAGAACATGTTCGGCTCGTCAATTTCAGTTCTAGGGTCGGTTCGCAACCGAAAGTCGCAAAGTTTGACTTCTGCTTTGACTTTAGATTCTGACCCGATTTAGATTAGTTAGCTACTTATCTAAAGTTGCATTATGATCATAATATAATGTAGCATAACCCTTTGAGGTTATATTACATGATCATAATCAGAATCTAAGTTTATGCACAAAATCCGTAATTATGCCATTTTGACCAAAATGTCCTTTTTGCATAAAATAAGATTTAGAAGATAATGAATTTGAAAATAAGTTTCGTATTGATGTAATATTATAAGTAGTATTATTTGGGATGTTAAATCAGATTATAAACTGAGTTTAGGAACAATTCCTTGTAATATGTCGGTAAATGACAATAAAGCCCTTATGGCTTATAAAGTGGTTTTAATTATATCTTTTTAAGGTAAATCTTTTACCTACTGATATGTTATATTAAATAGCATATCTAAGACATTTTAATCTGACCTTAACATCAGTTTTCGTTAAACATCGCATAAATAGTCATTTTACGACATAAGCGTCGTTTAGACGCATAGTATGGTTTTAAACCATAACTATCAACCAAGACTTGTTACCTACTGATTTTAAAACTTCTTTCAAATATTTTCTACAGTAGGTACATGATACAAACTCAGAATCCCAAATAATTTATAAACTAGGTGTAAAATGACCAAAATGCCCATTCGGTGCATAATTTGGTCATAAAATATAAATTAGACAAATAATTGATATCCTACTGATACTATATCATAAATAAAATAATTTTCCTGAATATTTATAATTTCAACATTTAATTATATTCAAATTCCTTTTATACGGTATGAAATTACCAAAATGCCCTTATGAGTTTCATTTTAAAACCTTAACGGGCATATAAATTGATATCTTACTGATATTACAACTTAATTAAAGTATAATGGTATATAGAACTTGTCCATGACTTATCCGGTTATCCATTATCGCTTATAAGCGTACGGTTAATTATACGTAACTAGTTTACAGAATTTAACCAAAACGGGTTTAACCTTATCATTTTAAACTCAAAATCCAGAATGTTAATTGTTTACCCATTTTATACAAGTCAAAGTACTTGTTGGGTTTAAACTACATTCTATCCGATCATCGTTTAATCAAGCGTGAAATGTTTTGATCATGTACACTACTCGCTCTAAGTCTATGACTTAAAGAAGACCGTTAGTATTTAATTCGTTAGCCTATGCCATAATCCAGACTAGAGCCTTCCGGTAAATGCTATCTGCACTTAGATCCTTTTGGATATGGTTTAGATATTAAATCTTGCATTTTTTAAATCAAGACTAGCTCAGGTAAATACTCTTGACTTATTTTTCCTATACGGGCTTGGGATACGGTAAAATATTACCGCTTGGTCGGAAATGGCATCAATCGAATGCCGGATTGTGGCTAGTAAATCCGCATATTCCGTTTTAATCAGTTTTGTTTGATAACTTAAACATCAGGGGTTAATTACCGTGTCCTGGATATCCTCGGCTCATTACATTAGATAATGGCCACGACCTTAGCGCGGGGTGTAGGCATACACCTGACAGACGCTCAAATGCAAATTACCCAAGACGTTGGGGATAACTCCTCTGTGAGTTCTAAGTGGTGTGTGTACTTAATCATGTCTCGGTCTCTGTACTGGGCCCTGTATGTATGGACAAACATGTGAATCTGTTAACAAGGTTACAAAGTAACTTTCCCAAGTTATAAAAGATTTGTGCCCTGTGCACTTAAATCTAATTTCTAAAATGTTTTCAAAATGAGTCGGTCGGGTGTATTTACCAGCGAAAGCTGACGTATTTTCAAAAGACTAAGCTTGCAGGTACAATACGAAATAGGCCGAAAGCTGCTCAGTAGTGAATAAGAGGATCTTGCAAATCCTTAGATCTACCCTAAAGTCTGTTTTATATTCTTTCTTTGTACATTTTATGATCCGCTTGTGGATCTTCTATTACGAGCCTGTATACTATATTGTATTTCGATCATTCGGTTTGTAATAGTAATTTTATTCCAAGAATTCCGTTGTGCCATGTTTAATTGACAATGATGTTATCAACTGACGTCATGATACTCCCCACCCGGACCCACCGATGTATGGATTTGGATTGGGAAATCCGGGGTGTGACAGGTTGGTATCAGAGCCAACGTTTGAGAGAATTAAACACTATCCTTCTTGTGTTTAATCTCAAACTTACACGAGCACATTCCTTAGACTTCCGAGTCTAGGCATTGACCTAGGATTACTCATTTCATTATTAAGATATTAGTATTGTTTTTTAATTGATTTTTTCAGGAAAATGTCGCCACGGGTACGAGGAAGAGGAAAAGGAACAATGAGGGGAAGACCTTCAGTGTAACATTCGTCGAAAAACGGGTTTCAAAACCCGCTTCGTTTATTAATCAAATATTCAGTTATAAATTTCGTTGCGTATATATTGTTCAATTTAATTTTAAACAATACATAATTAATAAACATTTTAGGATTTAAAAACCATAATTAATAAATAATAAAAATAAGTGAATAAAAAATAAAATGGGACAGCCGGGTTTCGAACCCGGGTCACCCACAAGGACAAACACGCAACACACCGCCTCCACCGCGCACAGCTTTTGTGATAAACATTAAAACAAATAACATTTATAATAAAACTGAAAGTCAAACCGGTAATCAGCGCGCCCAAATTCGGAGTCGCCGGAAAAGCCGAGATTATCGCGAATTATGACCGTTTCCTTTGACTGAAACGCGTGAACTAATTTCGACATCGGTTATAACCGATGTCTAACCCTCAATTTCAGTCATAACCGCCGGAAAACTTTGACCACGAATCAAGACCCAAATTCGAACCAAATACACCCTGTTCTTCCTTATAAATACCCACCCAAACCTCTAGTAACCTTTTCGCTCAGAATCGCACTTTCTTTCGAAGCTTTAATCCTTCCAGAGCACGTCGCCGGAAATTTCAATTTCGCCGGAATCGCTGAACGGAAAACCGCGATTGTCTTCAAACGGTACAATCATCTAAACTTGTCTTGCTATCTCTCGATTAGTAACCTAATTGCTCAACACAGTAATCAAAACTGTCAAACAGTTTCCCTCAGCCGGAATCCGCGGATCGGAGCCGACGAGACCTTGCCGGAAAACCTGAAGCAAACTCGCCGTTCTGGTATACCATGTCATTTAATTTCTCTTTCGTTTCAATCAAGTATAAGTTAAGATCAATTTAACAGAACAGTCGGATTTCACTGTTCTGTATTGTTAAGCGAAGAAGACGAAGTTGAGAAATGTGTATTAGTTTAATTAAAACCGGATATTTAACCGGGTTAGACACGCAGTCCAGCGGTGGACTGTGTGCAACATAACACACACATCCCGAGTTCGAATCGCACACGTACCGACTTTCAGAATTAAAACCAACAGTTTTAGAACTGAATCAGAACAAGTCACAGGTTGTTTATAAGAATAATATAATCCATAAGTTAAACAGATTTGACACACAGCCAAATTGGTTAGGCTGTGCGCACTCGAACCGAAGGACCCGAGTTCGACTCCGGGTCCCTGCAACCGGTTCGGCCATATAAATCATTTTTAATAAAACCAAATAAGTTTAAAATTAATTAGTATATAAATATAATTAAAACAGAGAATATTTCGGGTTAGACACGTAGCTCAGTTGGTAGAGCTGCGTGCACGTATACGAGAGGTCCCGAGTTCGAACCTCACTCAGCGCATATAAAAACACAATCCGACCGGTCAACGGTCAACGGTCAAAAAAGTCAATTTTTTTATTTATTTTATTTTAAAAATACTTAAAAATAAGATTTTTAAAGTTAGAAAACTTCCTTAAACTCACAAAAATAAATCTAAAAATCCCATTAAGAATATGAATTAAAAGTATTAATCTCAAATAAAATCCATTTATTTACCGAATCATTTCGTTATTATTTTAGGTTAGTTTTTCCCTCGTCGATCAAATCCTAAAATTCGTGCGCATCCAACGTCATCAAAGAACGCACCCAATGTGAGTGAATCTCTATCAATTCCCCATTTTAATCATGTTTTGGGGTGTATCATGTGTCTTTTTATTCTTTATTATATTTAAACACTTGTGCATACATCATATCCGTGATCAAATGTGTATCAAATATGTATCAATTGTTGTGTGGATTATATGTAGTTTGGATTTATCATTTTCAGTGCACGCATATCATTAGGCCCATCAGTTCCCCGTGGGAGACGGGTTGAGCATCAGGTGCCTCATAAGATCAGCTCCGTTTGATTGAGCCTTGATCTCACATTCATCATCATTCATATCATATACTCATTCAAAGTGCTTTGTGTTTGTTTACTTACATATGTTTGCTCACATGTGATTATTGCACAAATTTTCCATATTAAATAAAACAAGAAATTAATAACAATGTTTTATCAAGGTTCACTCGCCAACTTTTATTGACCCAAAATATCCCCCGTTTTACACATGATACAGGTGATCCAGCTGAGGCAAGAAACACATAGGAATGCCTAGAAGAATAAACCAGTTTAAGCTTTGGATTATTTACATAGTTTCATTTCCTTGTAATTGTATGAATTTTGATTTGGATATTTAAGTTGTAATTTGAATTTAATAAATTTGAAACATTTTAGTAAACATCATGAGCTTTGGTGATAACCCAATTATGCCCCGACTCTTATTCCGCTGCGGGTCGGGGTGTGACGATTGGTATCAGAGCCAGGTTTATAGGGATATAGGATAGGTTATTAGACCCTTAGAGCCTATACTATAGTTGATTAAAATTTTAAATTGTTTATACGTTACATACAAAATTCATGATGTTTATATGCTTTTTGTTTATTTATACACTCAATGTTATGCAAGCATGCTCACCAATACATGTTATTATACAATGCTCATCATAAATCATATCCTCATAACATATCATATCCATGAGAGCACACACCTCACAATTCCCATGATTTTTGCAATGTTTTTTGTATTTTCAAATCACATCAAAGTGAGTTCTCATGACGGGCATGTAGTAACTGGAAGGGTACGAGTACGGTAGTCGGAACGTCCTGTCTAGGCTTGGCATTCGTATAAATCCAAAATAAAGGACCAGTTTACCTACCTGGGGACTAACGATGAGAGTACGAAGGACCTATTAGGCCAAAGCATGCTATACCAAACGTCGTGTGAGCTAACCCCACTTTGAGTTGTCATTGTGTCTACACCTGAACACCCTCCTACCATACATCTCGCAATCATATTTTACGGTTTTCATTCGGGTGATGCGAGTGTTAATCCGCCAACACCAATGTGAATCCTACTAAGCCCAATAGACATTGTAGGCCCAAACATGAGCAAACCCAAGACATCCTATGGATGTAGTTGCATTATTGTTAGTTATGTTATTTTTATTCTTTTAACGACACATGACACCTAGAAACTTCTTAAACTCACAATCTTCCTATGTATGTTCCTGTAGATGTCGGCTAGGCAACTACGTGGAGGTAGAAAGTCAGGAAGATCCAATGAACGCTTGGCCACACAAATTGCTAAACAAATGGCTGCAGTGCTTCCTGACATCGTAATTCAAGTTCAACAAGCTCTCACCGCAAATCCCATCAAACCTCCCAATCAAGAAGACCAGAGCGTCACCAACCCTCCCTCCAAAAAGTGCTCCTACAAACACTTCAAATCTTGCGATCCCCCAAAGTATGAAGGGACCAAAGTGTTACTGCTCTCCTTCACTGGTTTGAAGAAATGGAGAACACTTTCCTCAATTCCGATTGTCCCGAGGATCGCAAGGTACGTTATGCAACTGGAAGACTGTTTGGGGTAGCCCTTACCTGGTGGAACACGGAAAAGGGTAAACGAGGAGTTGAAGATGCCATGGCCTTAACATGGGAAGAGTTAAGGGAACTCATGACCAGACGCTTCTGTCCAAGAAGCGAAATCAAAAAGTTGGAAGATGAATTCCACGCGCTAAAACAAAAGGAAGGAGATCACACTTCCTATAACAAAAGATTTCTCGAGCTAAACCAGATGATCCCTAATCTGTTCACCGCCGTGTACCGCTTGGTTCAACATTACATTCGAGGTCTTCCCTCGAAAATTCAAGACTCGGTTCTAAGCACTTCGCCTGCAACACTTGAAGCCGCAATGGAACTAGCTACCGAACTCACTGAGAATCGCATCCGAAACGGCAAATTTAAGGATGATAACAAGAAAACACCCATAGAGACCTCAACTACAAACCACTCAGTCTCCTCCTCAAAATTTGCTGGTAAGAGGAAACGAAACAGCAAGAATTTTGCTGTCACACAAACCAACCTTCCTATTACTGCTGCACCAATCACCCAAATTGCTCCTTCGACTGCACCATTTAAAAAGCCATACACCGGCCCACACCCAAAATGCAACCGTTGTCAATACCATCACCCTCCCGAAACTCTTTGCCAACATTGCACCAGCTGTGGCCGTGCGGGTCACACCATTCAAACTTGTCGCACTCTGCAACGAATGAACCGCAATCAACCCCCAACCCAAACCCACCATCAGATAGTGGGTCAAGCCCAACAACCCTCACTACTACCATCCGCACAACACATAGCCCAATCCTACTACCAACCCAACACCCCATGATGCAACCCATGCGAGCTTGTTACAACCGTGGAGACCCAAACCACTTCAGGAACACTTGTCCACGCTTGGTGAACATCATCCATGCCCAAGCTCAAGCGAACCCAGTAAACCAAGCTAACCAAGCTCCTCCACCTGCCAGAGGAAGAGCTTTCAACATCAATGCCAACCAAGCTAGGGCTGACAACAACGTGGTTAACGGTACGTTCCTCATCAATGGTAGTTATGCATCCATGTTATTCGATACTGGCGCGGATAAGTGTTTTGTGTCCTTAGAATTCGAACCTATCCTCAACCAAACTCGTGATAATCTCATGGAATCTCTAACGGTGGAAGTTGCTGACGGAAAGCCCGTTTCATTAAATTCTATTATACGAAATTGTACCCTCACTCTAAACGATCACGATTTTCCAGTTGACCTCATTTCTATGAAGTTGGGAAGTTTCGATGTTATAATCGGTATGGACTGGCTCAGCCAGCATCACGCTGAAGTAATGTGCCGCGAAAAGTTCATTCGCATTCCTCTTGCAGACGGTCAGACCCTACGTATTTTTGGAGAAACCCCTTCGAAAGGACTCAAATTTATGTCCTGCCTTCAAGCCCGAAAATATCTCCGCAAGAACTATGTCGCATTCCTAACTCACGTCGTCAAAAAGGGAAACAAAGAGAAGAAACTCGAAGATATCCCAGTTGTGAAAGAATTTCCACAAGTCTTTCCCGACGACATTTCAGGACTCCCTCCTGTGAGAGAAGTCGAATTCCGCATCGATCTTGTACCTGGCGCTACACCAGTCGCAAAATCTCCTTATAGGTTAGCCCCATCCGAAATGCAAGAGCTGGCCAGTCACCTGCAAGAGCTGACTGACAAGGGATTCATACGTCCTAGCTCCTCGCCTTGGGGTGCACCTGTTCTTTTTGTGAAGAAGAAAGATGGAACGTTTCGCATGTGCATTGATTATAGAGAACTCAACAAACTAAAGGTTAAAAATCGCTATCCACTACCTCACATCGATGACCTCCTAGACCAACTTCAAGGCGCCACCTGCTTTTCAAAAATCGACCTTCGTTCTGGTTATCATCAACTCAGAGTACATGAAGAAGACGTCCCAAAGACCGCCTTCCGGACTCGTTATGGTCATTAAGAATTCATGGTCATGCCATTCGGTTTAACCAACGCCCCCGCTGTATTCATGGATCTAATGAATAGGGTATGCAAACCCGACCTCGACCGTTTCGTCATAGTCTTCATCGACGATATCCTTATCTACTCCAAGTCTAAATCCGATCATGAACGACACCTTCGACTCATCCTTACACTTTTAAGGACTGAAAAGCTCTACGCTAAGTTCTTAAAATGCGAATTCTGGTTAAGAGAAGTACAATTCCTTGGACATGTCGTCAATGACAAGGGAATACATGTCGATCCTTCAAAAATCAAGGCAGTGCAAGAATGGCAAGCGCCACGTACCCCTACCGAAGTAAGGTCATTTCTCGGTTTGGCTGGTTACTATCGCCGCTTCATTGCCAATTTTTCCCGTATTGCTGTACCACTCACGGCTTTGACTCATAAAGGAAAACCCTTCATTTGGGGACCTAAACAACAAGAAGCCTTCCAAACTCTAAAGCAAAAACTTTGTGACGCACCTATCCTCACACTCCCTGAAGGTTGCGATGACTTTGTAGTATATTGCAACGCATCAGGGCAAGGGCTAGGCTGTGTATTAATGCAAAGAGGAAAAGTGATAGCTTATGCTTCTAGGCAACTCAAGGTTCATGAGAAGAACTACACCACCCACGACCTGGAACTTGGAGCCGTTGTGTTCGCTCTCAAGATATGGAGACATTACCTCTACGGTACCAAGTGTGAAATATAAATTGACCACAAAAGTCTCTAACATATCTTCAACCAAAAGGAGTTGAATATGAGGCAACGAAGATGGGTCGAACTTCTTAACGACTACGACTGTGAAATTCGGTATCATCCTGGCAAGGCAAACGTGGTGGCCAATGCACTCAGTCAAATAGGTTATGCGAACTCCATTCGTCTTCTCTGTTCGCAAATCATAACCGACATCAAAGATCGAATCCGAGCAGCTCAACATGTTTCTGTAACAGAAAATGACGTACGCGATGAGCTGTCATGTGGAGCTGAACTCAAACTCGAAACCAAATCCAACGGTATTCTATACTATTTAAATCGCATATGGATTCCCGATCGCGATAACCTTCGTGATTTCCTTATGAATGAGGCGCACAAAACACGATACTCCGTACACCCAGGAGCCGACAAGATGTATCAAGACCTACGATACACCTACTGGTGGCCTGGCATGAAAAAGGATATCGTTGTTTTTGTTTCCAAGTGCCTTACCTGTTCCAAAGTAAAAGCTAAACATCAAAGACCTTCAGGACTCCTAGTCCAACCTGAAATACCTGTATGGAAGTGGGAAAACATAACCATGGACTTCATTACCGGGTTACCTCGCACCTCCAGTGGGTATGACACCATATGGGTAATCATTGATCGTCTTACAAAATCAGCTCACTTCATACCGATTCGCGAGGACTTCAAAAACGAGAAGTTAGCTCGTATCTACATCAGCGAGATCGTAAGCCGTCATGGTGTACCTTTAAGCATCATTTCAGACCGTGATGGTCGTTTCACTTCACGAACATGGCGAGCCGTACAAACCGCCTTGGGTACACGATTAGACCTCAGTACCGCTTTTCATCCTCAAACTGATGGACAATCTGAACGCACCATCCAAACTCTTGAAGACATGCTTCGAGCATGTGTCATAGACTTCAAAGGGAATTGGGACGCTCATCTCCCATTAGTTGAATTTTCGTACAACAATAACTATCATTCAAGTATCGGCATGGCTCCTTTCGAAGCTTTATATGGTCGTAAGTGCCGATCTCCAGTATGTTGGCACGAAATTGGGGAATCACAAATCACCGGTCCAGAGTTAATTCAAGAAACAACCGACAAGGTCATTCAAATTCGAAACAATCTTCTAGCGGCTCAAAGTCGTCAAAAGAGTTATGCAGACAAACGACGAAAGCCCTTGGAGTTTGACATTGGTGATCAAGTGCTTTTAAAAGTATCACCGTGGAAGGGAGTGGTTCGTTTTGGCCAAAAGGGAAAGCTAGCACCACGCTACGTAGGACCTTTCAAGATACTCAAAATAGTAGGTCCTGTAGCATACAAGCTTGACCTACCAGAAGAGCTCAACAAAATTCATCCCACATTCCACGTATAAAACTTGAAGAAGTGTCTCGCTGATGAAAACCTCCATATTCCGCTAGAAGACATTCAGATCGATGAATCTATGCACTTCATTGAAAGACCAGTAGAAATCATGGACTTCGGAGAGAAGCGTTAAGACGAAGTCGTATTCCAATTGTCAGGGTACGTTGGGAGTCAAAACGAGGACCTGAGTTTACTTGGGAACGTGAAGACTCAATGCGCGAAAAATACCCACATCTTTTTCCTGTTACCACTACTACTTAAATTTCGGGACGAAATTTCTAAAAGTAGGGGATACTGTAACATTCGTCGAAAAACGGGTTTCAAAACCCGCTTCGTTTATTAATCAAATATTCAGTTATAAATTTTGTTGCGTATATATTGTTCAATTTAATTTTAAACAATACATAATTAATAAACATTTTAGGATTTAAAAACCATAATTAATAAGTAATAAAAATAAGTGAATAAAAAATAAAATGGGACAGCCGGGTTTCGAACCCGGGTCACCCACAAGGACAAACACGCAATACACCGCTCCACCGTGCACAGCTTTTGTGATAAACATTAAAACAAATAACATTTATAATAAAACTGAAAGTCAAACCGGTAATCAGCGCGCCCAAATTCGCAGTCGCCGGAAAAGCCGAGATTATCGCGAATTATGACCGTTTCCTTTGACTGAAACGCGTGAACTAATTTCAACATCGGTTATAACCGATGTCTAACCCTCAATTTCAGTCATAACCGCCGGAAAACTTTGACCACGAATCAAGATCCAAATTCGAACCAAATACACCCTGTTCTTCCTTATAAATACCCACCCAAACCTCTGGTAACCTTTTCGCTCAGAATCGCACTTTCTTTCGAAGCTTTAATCCTTCCAGAGCACGTCGCCGGAAATTTCAATTTCGCCGGAATCGCTGAACGGAAAACCGCGATTGTCTTCAGACGGTACAATCATCTAAACTTTTCTTGCTATCTCTCGATTAATAACCTAATTGCTCAACACAGTAATCAAAACTGTCAAACAGTTTCCCTCAGCCGGAATCCGCGGATCGGAGCCGACGAGACCTTGCCGGAAAACCTGAAGCAAACTCGCCGTTCTGGTATACCATGTCATTTAATTTCTCTTTCGTTTCAATCAAGTATAAGTTAAGATCAATTAAACAGAACAGTCGGATTTCACTGTTCTGTATTGTTAAGCGAAGAAGACGAAGTTGAGAAATGTGTATTAGTTTAATTAAAACCGGATATTTAACCGGGTTAGACACACAGTCCAGCGGTGGACTGTGTGCAACATAACACACACATCCCGAGTTCGAATCGCACACGTACCGACTTTCAGAATTAAAACCAACATTTTTAGAACTGAATCAGAACAAGTCACAGGTTGTTTATAAGAATAATATAATCCATAAGTTAAACAGATTTGACACACAGCCCAACTGGTTGGGCTGTGCGCACTCGAACCGAAGGACCCGAGTTCGACTCCGGGTCCCTGCAACCGGTTCGGCCATATAAATCATTTTTAATAAAACCAAATAAGTTTAAAATTAATTAGTATATAAATATAATTAAAACAGAGAATATTTCGGGTTAGACACGTAGCTCAGTTGGTAGAGCTGCGTGCACGTATACGAGAGGTCCCGAGTTCGAACCTCCCTCAGCCCATATAAAAACACAATCCGACCGGTCAACGGTCAACGGTCAACGGTCAAAAAAGTCAATTTTTTATTTTTTTATTTTTTTATTTATTTTATTTTAAAAATACTTAAAAATAAGATTTTTAAAGTTAGAAAACTTCCTTAAACTCACAAAAATAAATCTAAAAATCCCATTAAGATTATGAATTAAAAGTATTAATCTCAAATAAAATCCATTTATTTACCGAATCATTTCGTTATTATTTTAGGTTAGTTTTTCCCTCGTCGATCAAATCCTAAAATTCGTGCGCATCCAACGTCATCAAAGAACGCACCCAATGTGAGTGAATCTCTATCAATTCCCCATTTTAATCATGTTTTGGGGTGTATCATGTGTCGTTTAATTATTTATTATATTTAAACACTTGTGCATACATCATATTCGTGATCAAATGTGTATCAAATGTGTATCAATTGTTGTGTGGATTATATGTAGTTTGGATTTATCATTTCAGTGCACGCATATCATTAGGCCCATCAGTTCCCCGTGGGAGACGGGTTGAGCATCAGGTGCCTCATAAGATCGGCTCCGTTTGATTGAGCCTTGATCTCACATTCATCATCATTCATATCATATACTTATTCAAAGTGGTTTGTGTTTGTTTACTTACATATGTTTGCTCACATGTGATTATTGCACAAATTTTCCATATTAAATAAAACAAGAAATTAATAACAATGTTTTATCAAGGTTCACTCGCCAACTTTTGTTGACCCAAAATATCCCCCGATTTACACATGATACAGGTGATCCAGCTGAGGAAAGAAACACATAGGAAGGCCTAGAAGAATAAACCAGTTTAAGCCTTGGATTATTTACATAGTTGCATTTCCTTGTAATTGTATGAATTTTGATTTGGGTATTTAAGTTGTAATTTGAATTTAATAAATATGAAACATTTTAGTAAACATCATGAGCTTTGGTGATAACCCAATTATGCCCCGACTCTTATTCCGCTGCGGGTCGGGGTGTGACATTCAGGACATATCCCTCCACATCCACATCACCCGAACCCCTATGAAGATTCGGGAGATTCATGGCCATTTGCCCAACATTCACCTACCCACACTCAAAGTTCTTACCACTCGTACCATTCGCACCACTCTCACCACTCCCATCACCCTCATCATTCTTACCATGATGAGTTTAATCCAAACCAATATTTAAATACACCTCCAGCTGATCAAAATCAGTTGGACCAACCAAACCCCATGGATGAGGACTTCGACCCGGAGATGCCGCCGTCGGGATCGCGTGAAATCTCAAGTGATTCGAACTCCTATGCCGGATCGCCTTACCAAGGTCCTAATGAGTAGAACCAATTTACCTTCGCCAATACTCCTTCCCATCACTCCCAACCACCTCCCGTGCAAGAAGATGTGCACATGGAATCGGTGGAACAACCCCAATCGCCACCAGAACCGCCAAGGAAGAAAAGAGGAGCACGTATGTCGGTACGTGCGGGCCAACGGTCGGGTTCACTACCACCTTTGCCTAAACCCTAACCCACCATTCAAGAGGACCCACAAATGGGTGGACCCTCTAACACCTCACCTGTTGTGGAACCAACACCTACAGTTCAACCACCACCATCGGGTTATAGTAACCCTATCCCCACATATCCAGACATGTCTGGATATGATCCTTTTAACCCGTCTACGTCAGTAGACTATCAAGCATGGTCGCATGACCCTTACATGCAAGCGGTCATGCACAACGCACTTTACCCGTCTCATTTCCCACATGCTTATCCACCTACTGGATATCCAATTTACGGGTACCAGTATCCGGTTATACCACAACCTCCGCCACCACTTGAGGCCATTAACGAAGCCTTAGAACGAATGAAAGAAATGCAACAACAAGCGAAGAAAACGGAAAAGAAGACAAATAAGTTTTTCAAGAAACTCTCCAAACTGGTTAAGGGAAAGAAGGACGAGTGAAGTCTCTTCTAATATATGTTAGTCCCTGCGAGGACATTGTTCTTTCTTTAGTCCCTGCGTGGACATTTTGTTTTCTTTAGTCCTTGCATAGACAATTTATTTCAATTTGTTTCTAGTATTGTAATTTCTATTTGGTGTTTAATGAGGTAGTTTTTTTTGGAATTATATATATGTATTCATCCTCTTCAAACAAGCGTCTCGATTTTACTCGAAATTTGTGCTCTACGATATAATTCCAAAAAGATCTTAATGGTTTTGATTAGCCAAGTGGCACAGACCACATAATTGGCCAACATTATAAATGATATTTAAGCATATAAGGGCCCTCTATTATGATAGTTAAGAGAAGTTATCCATCTATCCAGAGGTGGTGGACTTAAGTTCAAGCCTCCAAGTCGTCAAGGTCAATGCAACCGGGACTATTAATCAACCATTAAGATACTCTTATGTTAACATTAAGGAATGTTCATACTCCTGGTAGTGTGACTTGAGGAACCACACTAGCCTTCAAGGTAATGGACTATGTCCTAACCTTATATAGCCTACGTGATCAAATTTTATCCCGGCTAATATATATGTGCGATGATTAAAACATCCATTAGTGATGTATTGCCCTTGGGGCTATGATTAAACATCCATTAGTGATGTATTGCCCTTGGGGCTATGATTAAACATCTGTAGTGATGTAATACCCTTGGGGCTATGATTAAACATCCATTAGTATGTATTGCCCTTGGGGCTATGATTAAACATCCATTAGTGATGTATTGCCCTTGGGCTATGATTAAACATCCATCAGTGGTGTATTGCCCTTGGGGCTATGATTAAACATCCATTAGTGATGTATTGCCCTTGGGGCTATGATTAAAACATCCATTAGTGATGTATTGCCCTTGGGGTTATGATTAAAACATCCATTATTGATGTATTGCCCTTAGGGCTATGATTAAACATCCATTAGTGATGTAATGCCCTTGGGGCTATGATTAAACATCCATTAGTGATATATTGCCCTTGGGACTATGATAAAACATCCATTAGTGATGTAATGCCCTTGGGGCTATGATTAAAACATCCATTAGTGATGTATTGCCCTTGGGGCTATGATTAAACATCCATTAGTGATGTAATGCCCTTGGGGCTATGATTAAACATCCATTAGTGATGTATTGCCTTTGGGGCTATGATTAAACATCCATTAGTGATGTATTGCCCTTGGGGCTATGATTAAACATCCATTAGTGATGTATTGCCCTTGGGGCTATGATTAAACATCCATTATTGATGTATTGCCCTTGGGGCTATGATTAAACATCCATTAGTGATGTATTGCCCTTGGGGCTATGATTAAACATCCATTATTGATGTATTGCCCTTGGGGCTATGATTAAAACATCCATTAGTGATGTATTGCCTTTATGGCTATAATTAAACATCCGTTAGTGATATATTGCCCTTGGGGCTATGATTAAACATCCATTAGTGATGTAATGCCTTCGGGCCATAATTTCACATCCATTAGTGATACAGGCCAATGTGCCATATTTTATGTCCATTAGTGACACGCCTATGTGCCACATTTTATGTCCATTAGTGACAGGCCTATGTGCCATAAATTTTATGTCCTTCGTGACAAGCTTATGAGCTAAATATAATTATCAATTATGACAATAACAGTTGTGACAATACGATCCACTGTCCAATATCATATATGGACTATGTCCAAATTGTAATTTACCTTTGATGGTCCTTTTAAGACCTAGGATAAATATAGATATCATGATACTAAGAGTTGTGATGTTATTCACACTAGTTTGATTAGGCGATGGAATTTTATATCCAATGTTTAAAGCCAATATATGTTTTAATACCACGGCTAAGAAAGAATTTTATTGGTGTATAGAACCAAAGCTTTGAAGAAATGGCTAACTCGGATGAGGCACAAAGTAGCCACCGGGATGTTAACTCTAATACCTGAAAATATAGCCGTTAACAATGACAACTTCCAAGCTCGCATTGATGCAGCTGTTGAAAAGGCCATGAGAAAGGCCATAGAAAAGCTTAAAGGTCGAGTGCTACTCGCTCTAGACCATTATTTATCACCCCATCCTCGGCTCATAAGGAGAGCTCCGTTCACTCTTCAAATGCGAAGAGTGAACCAAAGAAATGGATTTTGTTGATAGGTCCCGTTCTGTTAAAGACGGATGTACCTATAAATATTTCGTCTCCTGCAAGCCCTAAGATTTTAATGGGGAGAAAGGAGCTGTGGAAGCCCTAAAGTGGCTGAATGAGATGGAGACAATCATAGATATCAGCAGATGTGCTGATAAGGATGTGGTCAAGTATGTATCACAGTCCTTTAAGGGCGATGCTCTAATCTGGTGGAAAGCTATGATCCAATCTACGGGTAAAGTCCACCTGTACAACTTAGGATGGCCTAAGTTTGTCGAATTAGTCAAGGAAACTTACTGTCCACCTCATGAGGTGGAGAAATTAGAGACAGACTTTTTGTCTCTTTCAATGAAGAACCTAGATTGTCGGAAGTACATTTCTGACTTTAACTCCCTATCCAGGTTAGTTTCCTATCTGATCACCCCTGAAACCAAACGCATTGCGCGTTTTATCAATGGATTAGCTCCTGAAATTAAGGGTATGGTAAAGGCTGCTCAGCCTAGTACCTATAGGTCCGCTGCTGACCTATCCCTATCCCTCACCCTTGATCTAGTGAGGCAAAAGTCAGTTAAGTCTGAAACTGACGGGAAAAGAAAGAGATAAGATGACAACTCCCAAAGGTTTAATAAGAAGAATAAAGGGATATTTGGGTTCAAGAGGAACCAAGACAAGTCGGCTGTGACACCAACATGCAAGACTTGCAACCGCAGACACTAGGGACAGTGTAATTATGGTCCACAAGCCAAACCCTGTGGTATCTGTAAGAGAAAGGGGCATAAGACCCTAGAATGCAAGGATCTTAAGGATGTCGTCTGCTACATCTGCAATGAAAAAGGGCATATTAAGACGAACTGCCCTACGAATCTTAAGAGTAATAATGTGAAGCCTGGAGAAGCCAAGAAGGGGAATGCTCGTGTCTTTCAGATGACTGCAAGAGAGGCTGTTAATGACAACAATGTCATAATAGGTACATTCCTCATTAACGATATTTATGCTAGAGTTCTTTTTGATTCGGGTGCAGATAAATGTTTTGTTGATCATAAGTTTAGTGAACAATTAAACTTACCCATAAGAACTCTAGACAAAACTTATGAGATAGAACTTCCTGATCGAAGTTTAGAAACAGCATCTTCCATTCTTGATGGAGGTCTCATATCCATTAAGAATCATTCCATTCCTATCTCTCTTTTGCCAATGAAATTGGCGGGATTCGATGTAGTTTTAGGCATAGATTGGTCATCTCGTAACCAAGCCCGCATTGCCTGCGATAAGAAACTCATTGAAATTAAAACCCCATCCCTGGAGACTCGCATTATGGATTGCCAGACAAGGTGTCGTTATTTAAGGCATCCAAGTGTTTGAGGAAAGGTTGTTTCATTTATGTGGCACAAGTAACTATTAATGAGCCTAAGCCAAATACTGAAGACCTCCCAGTTATCTCGGAGTTTTCCGATGTTTTCCCTGGGGAATTACCAGGCCTACCTCCAGATAGCAAGTGGAGTTTAGAATTGATATCATACCTGGATCAGCGCCCATAGCTAGAGCTCTATATCGCTTAGCACCAACGGAAATGAAGGAGTTGAGGACTCAATTAGATGAACTCTTAGAGCAAGGCTTTATTCAGCCTAGTTCCTCGCCTTGGAGAGCTCCAATTCTTTTTGTTAAAAAGAAAGACGGTTCAATTCGGATGTGCATTGACTACCAAGAGCTAAACAAGATAACAATCAATAATCGTTATCCTCTGCCCAGGATCGATGATTTGTTCGACCAACTTCAAGGGGCTAGTTACTTCTCCAAGATTGATCTAAGATCGGGATATCATCAGCTGAAGGTTAGGTGTGAGGATGTTCCTAAGACTGCCTTCAGGAACCGATATGGTCATTTTGAATTTCTAATGATGCCATTTGGGCTCACAAATGCACCTGCAACATTCATGGATCTCATGAATAAAGTCTACAAACCGTATTTGGATAAGTTTGTCATTGTCTTTATAGACGCATACTTATCTATTCTCGTCATCAAGTTGATCACGAGAAACACCTTCGGTGCATTCTAGAATTGCTAAGGCAGAAGAAGCTTTAGGCTAAATTTTCTAAGTGTGAATTTTGGCTTAGAGAAGTCCAATTTCTTGGGTATGTTGTAAGTGAACGTGGTATCCAAGTGGATCCCGCCAAAATAGAGGCCATAATAAATTGGGAAGTACCCAAAACCCCATCGGAGATTCATAGTTTCCTAGGATTGGCTAGTTATGATAGAAGGTTCATTGAGAACTTTTCAAGAATAGCCACTCCTTTGACTACCTTAACCTGTAAGAATGTCAAATTTGTTTGGGGTCCGAAACAACAAGAATCTTTTGAGATTCTAAAACACAAGTTGAGCAATGCTCATGTGTTATCTCTACCTGAGGGTATTGAGGATTTTGTAGTCTACTGTAATGCGCCGCACAGTAGCATGGGCTGTGTGCTAATGCAAAAAAGGCAAGGTAATTGCTTATGCATCACGACAGTTAAAGGTGCACGAAAGTATTACACCACCCATGATTTGGAATTGGGTGCCATTGTATTTGCACTAAAGCTATGGAGACATTTTTTATATGGCACAAAGTGTATTATATACACTGACCATAAGAGTCTCCAGCATTTATTCAATCAGAAAGAATTAAACATGCGACAACGTCGTTGGATGGAAACACTTAATGATTATGATTGCGAAATTCGCTACCATCCGGGCAAAGCAAATGTAGTTGGCTGATGCCTTAAGTAGCAAGGAACGGGTTAAGCCTATAAGGATTAACGCCAAGAACATTGAGCTCAGAAATAGCTTAAATGAGAAGCTATTAGATGCGCAAAGACAAGCTCTATTAGAGGCTAATGCTCCTAATGAAGGATTGGGCAGAACTGTTGATCAGTTAGCGCCTGGAAAGGATGGAATCCTTAGGTTCAATGATAGAATCTGGGTTCCAATTCTTGGAGGACTTAGAGATCTAATCCTCCACGAAGCACACAATACAAGATACTCAGTTCACCCTGGAGGTGGCAAAATGTATCAGGATCTAAAAAGGAATTATTGATGGATGAGTTTGAAGAAATCCATAGCCACTTATGTAGCTAAGTGTCTGACGTGTTCGCAAGTTAAAGCCGAACATCAGAAGCCGTCAGAACTTCTAAAACAATTGGAAATCCCCACATGGAAATGGGAAATGGTAACTATGGACTTGATTACCAAGTTACCTAAGACCAAACGTGCTAATGACACGATTTGGGTCATGTAGATAGGCTGACCAAGTCAACGCATTTCTTGCCAATTAAGGAAACGTATAATTTAGACAAATTGGCTAAGTTGTATGTGGACAAGATTGTGTCCCTACACGGTGTGCCGATATCTATTGTATCTGATAGAGATACTAGATATATATCTCACTTTTGGAAAAGTTTTCAAGAATCTTTAGGCACACGATTAAACTTTAGTACGACTTAACATCCACAGACTAATGGTCAAAGTGAGCATACTATCTAAACATTAGAAGACATGCTTAGGGCATGTGTGATTGATTTAGATGGAAGTTGGGATGACCACTGACCCCTAATAGAATTCTCCTACAACAATAGTTATCATACTAGCATCAAGGTTGCTACTTATGAGGCCTTATATGGGAGAAAATGTCGAACGCCCGTGTGCTGGGCAGAAGTTGGGGAAGCCCAACTATGAGGATCGGAAATTGTCCTGGAGACCACGGAAAAGATTGTGCAAATCCGTGATCGTCTCAAAGCTGCCAGTGATAGGCAGAACAGCTATGCTGACAAGAGACGGAAACCTCTTAAGTTCCAAGTAGGGGACAAAGTCATGTTAAAAGTGTCACCCTGGAAAGGTGTGATGCGCTTTGGGAAGAAGGGCAAGTTAAGCCCAAGATATGTCGGACCATTCGAGATAGTCGAATGTGTCGGCACTGTAGCTTATAAGCTCAGATTGCCAGAGGAGCTTAGTGGAATCCATGATGTATTCCACATATCTAACCTTAAGAATGTCTAGCCGATGAGTCGCTAGCAATGTCGCACAAAGATGTGCAAATAGATGAAAACCTGAGGTTCGTTGAGAAACCAATTTCGATCGAGGATCGACAGGTTAAGAAGCTCCGAAGAAAATTGATACCTATAGTAAAGGTTAAATGGGACGCCTTTAGAAGTCCCGAGTATACATAGGAGGTTGAGTCTACTATGCGACAAAAGTACCCCCATCTTTTTGAATAAAATCTCGAGGTCGAGATTGCTTTTAAGGGGGTGAGGATGTAACACCCTGTAAAATTGTGTCCAATAATATAGCGACACGTGTTATATTTTTATTTTTAGTCTACTAAAGACTAACAAGGACTAAAAGCGTCAACATGCTCAAACTAAGTCTCTGAGTGATCTTCAGATGTCAACATGCATAAACCAAGCCTCTGAGTGACCATTAGTGTCAACATGCTTAAAAACATAGACTCAGAGTGATCATTAGTGTCAACATGCTAAAACTTGGCCTCTGAGTGACCGTTGGGTCAACATGCCCAGCCTCTGAGTGACATCGGAGTCAGCATGCTTATAATGAGCCTCTGAGTGATCTTTTACGAAGTCCTAACTCTCACATGTCCCATTTGTTGGAAAAATCATGAATTGATCTTATATATGTTATGAAACCTGTTTTGACATTTAAAAAAGTTGGTAATAATTATTAGGACATGTAAGAACATGTTCGGCTCGTCAATTTCAGTTCTAGGGTCGGTTCACAACCGAAAGTCGCAAAGTTTGACTTCTGCTTTGACTTTAGATTCTGACCCGATTTAGATTAATTAGCTACTGATCTAAAGTTGCATTATGATCATAATATAATGTAGCATAACCCTTTGAGGTTATATTACATGATCATAATCAGAATCTAAGTTTATGCATAAAATCCGTAATTATGCCATTTTGACCAAAATGCCCTTTTTGCATAAAATAAGATTTAGAAGATAATGAACTTGAAAATAAGTTTCCTATTGATGTAATATTATAAGTAGGATTATTTGGGATGTTAAATCAGATTATAAACTGAGATTATGAACAAGTCCTTGTAATATGTCGGTAAATGACAATAAAGCCCTTATGGCTTATAAAGTGGTTTTAATCATATCTTTTCAAGGTAAATCTTTTACCTACTGATATGTTATATTAAATAGCATATCTAAGACATTTTAATCTGACCTTAACATCAGTTTTCGTTATCGCATAAATCGTCATTTTACGACATAAGCGTCGTTTCGACGCATAGTATGGTTTTAAACCATAACTATCAACCAAGACTTGTTACCTACTGATTTTAAAACTTATTTTAAATATTTTTACAGTAGGTACATGATACAAACTCAGAATCCCAAATAATTGATAAACTATGTGTAAAATGACCAAAATGCCCCTTCGATGCATAATTTGGTCATAAAATATAAATTAGACAAATAATTGATATCCTACTGATACTATATCATAAATAAAATATTTTTCCTGAATATTTATAAATTTTAACATTTAATTATATTCAAGTTCCTTTTATACGGTATGAAATTACCAAAATGCCCTAAGGAGGCATAGTTTCATTTTAAAACCTTAACGGGCATATAAGTTGATATCTTACTGATATTACAACTTAATTAATGTATAATGGTATATAGAACTTGTCCATGACTTACCGGTTACCCATTATCGCTTATAAGCGTACGGTTAATTATACGTAACTAGTTTACAGAATTTAACCAAAACGGGTTTGATCTTATCATTTTAAACTCAAAATCCAGAATGTTAATTGTTTACCCATTTTATACAAGTCAAAGTACTTGTTGGGTTTAAACTACATTCTATCCAATCATCGTTTAATCAAGCGTTAAACGTTTTGATCATGTACACTACTCGCTCTAAGTCTATGACTTAAATAAGACCGTTAGTATTTAATTCGTTAGATTATGCCATAATCCAGACTAGAGCCTTCCGGTAAATGCTATCTGCACTTAGATCATTTTGGATACGGCTTAGATATTAAATCTTGCATTTTTTAAATCAAGACTAGCTCAGGTAAATACTCTTGTCTTATTTTCCCTATACGGGCTTGGGATACGGTAAAATATTAGCGCTTGGTCGGAAATGGCATCAATCGAATGCCGGATTGTGGCTAGTAAATCCGCATATTCTGTTTTAATCAGTTTTGTTTGATAACTTAAATATCGGGGGTTAATTACCGTGTCCTGGATATCCTCGGCTCATTACATTAGATAATTTCCACGACCTTAGCGCGGGGTGTAGGCATACACCTGACAGACGCTCAAATGCAAATTACCCAAGACGTTGGGGATAACTCCTCTCTGAGTTCTAAGTGGTGTGTGTACTTAATCATGTCTCAGTCTCTGTACTGGGCCCTGTATGTATGGACAAACATGTGAATCTGTTAACAAGGTTACAAAGTAACTTTCCCATGTTATAAAAGATTTGTGTCCTGTGCACTTAAATCTAATTTCTAAAATGTTTTCAAAATGGGTCGGTCGGGTGTATTTACCAGCGAAAGCTGACGTATTTTCAAAAGACTAAGCTTGCAGGTACAATACGAAATAGGTCGGAAGCTGCTCAGTAGTGAATAAGAGGATCTTGCAAATCCTTAGATCTACCCTAAAGTCTGTTTTATATTCTTTCTTTGTACATTTTATGATCCGCCTATGGATCTTCTAATACGAGCCGGTGTACTATTTTGTATTTCGATCATTCGGTTTGTAATAGTAATTTTATTCCAAGACTTACGATGTGTCATGTTTAATTGACAATGATGTTATCAACTGAGGTCATGATACTCCCCAACCGAGCCCACCGATGTATGGATTTGGATTTGGAAATCCGGGATGTAACAAAAATGCATCTTGCTTTGGATACTCATTTGGACACCATTTGTAGTTAGTGTTCTTCATAAGTGTTGCACTCATTGGAAGTTCAAAATGAGGAGGCTAAAACTAAGACAAGTTCCACCTACCACAACATTCAACCATTAGTTTGGTTAGTATCATGGTTTGGTTGTGGGTTAGATAGTATGTGTGTATATATATTAATACTATAGTTTAGTATATGGTCATGGATTGTCATGCATGGGTAGGATAACTCCTTTAACCCTTTAGTTCACATATCCACAAATCATTACATTGATGATTTGGATAGTCATAAACATAAGTACAAGAAAGTAAGATAACTAATCTAATTCACCAAGCAACCAAGTAAGTTTAACTAGACGAATGCTTCCAACATGATATTGGTTGGAGACTTGGTGTAATTTGTCCACTTTGATTACTTGAAAGCTACTTGGTGACTTAGATGGTACAGAACACAAATTAAAAGAGCTTTCTTTTCTAGAACAAACATCAATCCAAACCTATCCCACAAAGGGAATTGTTGGCAACTTGAAGATGCCCCGAGAGAGATAATAATATGAACATTGTTTGAAAAGCTTAATCAAAACAAAAATTAATCCAACTTTGCACCTCAAATGGTGTTGTTCCAACTTAGTTTACCATGGTAAATTTGTGGAAACACTCCTAGAGGTTATCCCAAAGAAGGAAAAGCAAGAATTCATGAAGAAGAAAGTGAGTTGAAAGCTCACTTTTCCACTTGAAACTAATCTGCCCAAAGTTGCACCTTCTTGAAGTTTGAGAGTTTAGAGAGTGAATTGAGAGTGTGGAAAGTGAAATGGAATGGTGGGAGGAAATTGAATACGAAGTATGGTAAAAATGTATTTCCATTATGATCAAAGTATGGTAAAAATGTATTTCCATTATGATCAAAATCTTGGGATTACAAGGATTGAAACAGAATACGTATACAAGCTTTCTAAAAATAGAATGTACGAAAACACTGAATGTTACACAACATTCCTTGACCTGGATTATTTATGGCTTTATGAATTCAGACAACATCTCAATTATGACACTCTCGGTTTATTTGTATTTGAACCTGACTTGTTTTCGTATCTAATGTAATTTGGATCCTTATCTATGAAATAAATCTGGAATATCTAATGTTTTGTTATTCATTTTGAGACTTATAAGATTGTAATTATTAATTCATGGTTTATACATACTTTATACGCACTATCTTATCCATTATATTCGTTAATTTTTGTTAAACGATGATTTTTTTGACAAAACTGAACTTCGGGACTTAACGTGACAAAAATCTAAACTTTCTAAACCCTGGATCCCATGCGACATAGGAGCCGTCTTGCATTGACCGGCCATCGCTGGCCCTCGCGCCACGCGAGAAGACTAGCCTCCCCTGCCGAGTGGCGCGAGGTGAAGTCTGTTACAGCCGGACCTGGTCGCGATTTGGTCAACCGACACCGCTTAATCATCTTAAATACACGAGTTATATTTTGTTTTCAATCACCAAACCATTTTAAGAATGTAGTCATGATTCCAATCCAATTGCAAGTATCTAATGCACCATTAACATCATAATTAAAGACCACCATCAAACCTCATTATCACCCACTCAAGCCCATCTTAATCATCTTAAATACACGAGTTATATTTTGTTTTCAATCACCAAACCATTACTTAAGAATGTAGTCATGATTCCAATCCAATTGCAAGTGTCTAATGCACCATTGACATCATAATCAAAGACCACCATCAAACCTCATTATCACCCACTCAAGCCCATCTTTAATTTGTACACGAGTTATATTTTGTTTTCAATCACCAAACCATTACTTAAGAATGTAGTCATGATTCCAATCCAATTGCAAGTATCTAATGCACCATTAACATCATAATTAAAGACCACCATCAAACCTCATTATCACCCACTCAAGCCCATCTTTAATTTGCAAGTTTCAACTGGGTTTTGCTCATAACGTTTTTACTAGGGTTTCTATACATTATGTTATTCTCAAAACTTTCAACACAATGTTAATTTGGGTTCTGGCTACATTCTTATCAAAATATATAACACAATTTATGACATAATGAAGATGGTATCCATTATATTTTAATATGTTGTTCATTGTGTTTTATTATGTTGTTCATTGTGTTTTATTATGTTGTTCATTATGTTTTAGTCTATTTTTTATTGTGTTTTTGATTGTTGTCCATTGTGTTTTAGTCGTTGTCCTATATGTCTTTTATATATTGTCATCAATTGTGTCTTTAGTCTACTTTCCATCACATTTTTAGTTTGATGTTCATTGTGTTTTACATTATGTTTATTGTGTTTTAGTCTGTTGTTCATTGTGTCTTTTATCTGTTGTTAACGATTGTATTTTTTATTTTTACTTTCTATTATGTTTTTATTTTGATACTCATTGTATTTTACGTTATGTCCATTGTGCAATACGTAATTGGGTTTTCGATTTTTTTTTTTGAAAACTACAACAATAGGGTACCCATATTAAAGATAAAAAGACCCTCGATTTTATGATATATTTTTTTAGAAAACAAATGACGTATAAAAAAATGAGGGACTTTTAAAAAATGGTAGGGGAAATAGCATGTGACTTGCATGTGCATATTCTGTTTATTCACTTGGACAAAAATTACTCTTACCACTTAATTCCTTCTTAGACACTTGTCATTTTATGGTGGTTTTTTACATTTTTTAGGGTGGAAGGAGCGCTTAAACACATGTGGAGTGGTAAACACTTTACCTAGTCTATCACCTCATGATGTATCAATTTCTCTCTTTACTTCTCATTTTGCACTTAATCACTAGGGGTGCTTCACCCAAATATTTTTTTCTTAAAAAAATAAATAAATAATTAATGTGTGATTGGTTGGAAGAGAGTGGAACCCACCATTAACCTCCTCTCTCTCATCAGTGACTAGTCACCGTTTTAACATGTCCAAGTTCACCAAAATTGAGCCGACGACGGTAAGCTGCGCAGCAAACTCCTCTCTCCGATCACTTTGCCTAACTCACCCCTACCACCCTTAGCTTTAAGCCCCTTTGTACTATAACTCAACCTATAAAAGAGTATGAGACATGTTAGTCAAATCGTCTGTATCTTCATCTTCATGATTGGAAACTTGGGCCAATAGGTTTAACGCAAATATGAAGTTCAAGAACTCGTATAAACATATCAAGAAGAATCAAAGAACGTGACAAATAATATATGATTAAAAATTTATAGAAACAAAGAAATATTAGATTTTTATACAGTTTTGTACCTTAAATAAATTCTACTACGAGTCTAATAACGATCATGGAAACTTATATATAAGTATTTTTTGAATTGGATTGACTTACTGGCATACATGATTTTTGTACTTATACTAAATTACTGATTAGCCAATTAAGATGTTAGTTTTATACATACTTGTGTTATAATGTTTTGTCACTTATATCAATACTTTGAAAAGTGATAACTTTACCCAGTTATATTGAAACATCTAACCATATAGTGTAATTTTAGTCATATTTTTAAGTAAATCTTTAATCGTGAAAAATTGTTATCGTAAAACTCAAGCAACCTTATCAATATTTGCTAACCAATAAGATCAGATAAAACACAATTTGCGTTTAAATTATTACTATTCCGTTCTTTTCAAAAGTGCTTAACTTCAGTATTTTCATAAATAATTTGTAGCAATATTAGCAAAATTTTAAGTTTAAAACTTTATTAGTTACTATTATCAGACCACCTTATCTTTAAATCTATTATATGTTATAAGGCAGAAGTTCACACTTTTATGTTTGCATGTGTAACAATTTCAACTTATTGAAACATTTAATTTTTTTTTTCTTCTGTGTATTTGGTGTTATTTGAATTATTACATTTAACAAACGAATTGGGCCCGAGAAGTTGTTGATTTCGTTGGTGAACGGCCCAAATGTTTATGGGCCTAATCCGGATAAAAAGGCAATTGGGAAACTGAAGGGCCGGGGGCATAGATTAGAGACAGAGTTCGAAGTTAAAACCCACTTTTATAATGGTTGAATACGGTATTAAATATGTCGTTTGTTTCAGGTGGCATGTTTAAAATACTTCAAATTGTTTAATTATACATGTTGTGTATCACGGTAAGAAATCATATTCAAGAAAGTTAATTCGTATAAAGTGTAATAGAAAATTTTAGCCATTGATTAAAATATAACTCTTTAATTTGCGTATGTTATTGCTATAATTTTCTTAATTTTTATTTTTTTTACAGGATATATGATTACATGTTCAATTCATATAATGTGATTACACGTATAGAGTGTAGTAGAAAATTAAGAAAATTATACAAGAAAGTTAATTCGTATTAAAGAAAATTAATACGATGAATTTTTTTAAATATTATCATATGAAAAAGTTATATTTTTGAAAATCATAGGGATGGTTTTATGAGTCAGAAATATTGTATTTTTGTAAAATATCCTTATCTTTTTTGTCTCCCCTACACTTACGTTTGCTTATTCTTGTACAATAACATTCCCTTATTACTACAGTTTGTAAGATCAACTCATCACCCCCATTTGATTTGTTTAAATAAACTGATTACACTAGTAACCAGCTGTATTCGGGTTACATGATTTTAAGTTTATCAGGGTTAGAGTTATATTGACATATTTAACACAACTAGATATATGAATTGTAGTTTGGTTCATCAAGTTAGTCTATCAATCCAACATGATTGGCACATCCACCTGGTTTGTTGTTGTCAATGACATGCAAAGTATTTGAAGCTTATATTTATTTTATAATTTCTATGTTTTTTTTCTTTTTCGTTATAAAAATACCTAGTATTTGGAACTTGATAAATTAAAATATGATTATAAGATATATAAAATGATGGAGACTAAGTATAATGTTATTAAAATAATTATAGAATACTCATGAATATTTTTATTAAACTTCTTACTTGCACGTTATCCTCAACTTCTAATTCATGACCACATACTACTAATTCCTGTAGCATACCAAAAAAATTATCAATTAAGTCTGAAAAGCATAAACACCAATATGTGAATGTTAGGAGCACAAAGATATAACTTTATACAGAAAGGTGAGAATGTATTATAACATAATTGTAGTAAACTTAAAAATAAAAAATGATGTAGAATTAGAGAAAATAACATAAATGGAGTAAAATGGAATAAAACTGTTGCACTTCTTGCCGGAAGAGAATTTTGATGAAAAGGACTATTTTGGAACCCAAAAAAAGATTTGAAGGAATATTTTTATAGGTAGAAAAAATAGATGGTTTTTTTTTTCTTGTTAATTGAAAAACCTTATTTTATATGAAAAAGGTATGTGAATCATGTGATTTATATCAATGACAAATGTTGCAGTTTTTTATATAACACAAAGTACTCCGGACAATAGTCATAACTCATAGAGTGACGATTGAAGAAAGTCAAAACCATTATAACGTATGCCTCAAGGCATCATATCATTATTGATGCCCAAAGTTTATTTAACTACAACTAATAATTACCATATTTTCAAGTAAAGGTAACTTCGTGTCTTATACTTATAAAGATAACTTAAGAATTAACTTTAACATGAGGCGTTAAATTTGTTGTGTTTACAGGTTGACAGATTGATCATCACATGAGTCCGAATACAACACAACCTAAAAGCTATGTTTTTACACATGAACCTAAACACAACTCAAGTATTTTATGTTTATTTATTTGTTCTTCCTTTGTAAATATTACTACATAGTTACAAACCAAATATTCTTAAAAAGGTAATGTTCGTTTCACATAATGAAAATGTGTAACACCCCAAAATGTGCATACGTGATTATTTTAATTTTCGTAGTATGTCCTAGTAAGAAAATAACATAACTAATTGATTACATGTAGTTTTATAAAAGATAAAGATGTTTAATAAATTTAAATATGGGTCAAACATGAAGGGCCAATTGTAGCAAAATGGAAAGTTGAGGTTAAAGATTAAAAGTGCAGAATTTAGTGTGTGTGTTCTGTACGAGAGAAAGGGAGAGAAGGGAAAAACTTTCTTCTTCAACAACAACAAGAAATTCAGCAAATTAAAGAGGTTCTAGGGTTGAAATTGAATGCATGTATTGAAATTCTTGATCAACTAAGTGTCTCTAACATAGGTCAGTTGAATTTTATGATTTGATGATCATTCATGAAGTGGGTTGTAATAAATCCGTGAAATTTTATGGAACTAAGCATGGTTATTGGTTAGAATCATCATATAGAAGATGAAATATGCTTGAAATTGATTATCATGATAAATTGAAGTAAAACTCACTTGTAGTAATAGTAGTAGTAGTAGTATGATGAGATGTTATGATCATGTAGGTGCAAGAAATTAGGTGCAATATTGATGTATGAATGTGTGTGTAGTAGAGAAGTGTTAAATGAATTTGATATAGAATGAAGGTTATGTGACTTTAGTTGATTTGATGATTCATGATATGAACTAGTAGGAATATGCATAGAACACTTGTACATTATGCCTTGTTAGTGGTACGCACGCCAAGTGTTTAATAAAATGCCTTGAATTGAGATTCTATATGAATATGATGCTAAATGGTTAGAACTGGTAAAATGATAGTTGTTAACTCAATTATTTGATAGATGTATTCAAATCATGGTATATTCGTTGTGTAAGACTTAATTATTGGATATTTCATGTTTTCCTTTAAAAAGTATAATGCTAAATATATTATCATTGAAGGATAAGAAAAGTACTTCATGTATGAGAGTATACGAATCAAAACTATAGTCATGGTATCTTCATTCTCTATTTTTATATCAATATAGACTTAATTAGCTATTGGATATTTCATACATATTTTCATTTAAAATGTATAAGGCTCAATATTATTTTTCGAAGAAAATAAAAGAACATGTATATACGAGTAAATAAAAGAATAAAAACACCAAAATCAAAACTATTAGCTAATCATATTTCATAAAAAGATATTCAAATCATGGTACGTTTAATGTGGTTGATTCTTAAACTTATTCTATTATTACAAATGAATAAATTATTATGTAAATAAATATAAGACATATTATTATTATTATTATTATTATTATTATTATTATTATTATTATTATCACTAAACAACATACACTGATCATATGCTACGACTACGCATTTTTCTAGAGGAACATGAAGAAGCCCTAACGGTAAAAGATCGGAAAAAATCATCTACCTCATGGCGCCTTGTATTTTCAAAGAATTCTGGTGCATCATTATCATCAGATGATCTCCTTCTCTTTTTTAACGGTTTTCGTGGCGCTGGTGGTGGCAGTTGCAGTGATTTGATCTTGTGATCATCGGATGTTGGAGTGTGACAGTCGTAATTATCATCTTCTTCCTCCCTCTGCCGCTTGTTGTTTGACTTTGATGCTTCATGATCATTTAACTTATCATTATCATCATCTTCCTTTTGATCACCAGGGTTTGCAATGGATTTTAGGGTGGAGTAAGATTCATTTTGGTTGTTAGACATGACAAGTAGTGTTTAGGTGATGAAGCCACCGTAAACTGAAATATTAGGATGAGCACTCTTGCTGATCAACTCAGCTAGAGAGAGAGGGGGGAGAGAGGGAGAGAGAAAAACTTGACAATATACTTTGTGCATATATTATTATATATATTGGGTCACATGTTAGTTCTGATCATGTTCAATTTATTCCAAAGTTTAATGATAATTTGATAAATATTGCTGCAATAAGTAATACAACAGTCAACTCTTTTTATCATATGTTGTATTGTGGTTTGTTATATTTACACAGGTTACTGAAATTAATATATATTATTATAAAAAAATTTATTAGCTAAAAAAGTATTTGTAATACTTTAATATATGTTATGTAATCGATTAAAGAGGGAAGTAAACAATAGAGTAATAAATTTTTTGAGCTAATTATATGGATAGGGTTGTAATCGAATTGAACAAACATGAATAAGTTTATGTTTGTGTTTGTTTGTTAAGGAAATTAATATGTTAGCGAACTGTTCACGAACGCATACCAAACATAAGTTTATGTCAGTGTTCATTCGTTAAGGAAATTCATTTGTTCGCGAACAGTTCGTGAACACTAGCCTTAAACACAAACGAACGTAAACGAACATTCAACTTAAAATAAAAATTAAAAACATTGTTAACCTTAAACATTGAACATAATTAATTAAATACAACCATTAGAGGATAAATCAAAACACCAAAAGTCTACTGCAATCATCAAACGATTATCAATTCTAACTAAGTTAGACATAATTAATTAGTTATAATTAATCAAAGTTTAACTAACTTAGATATAATTATTTCAAAAAATGTCTTGAATGTCCAAATTTCAGCTAACATGGGAAAAAAATAAGGTTTCAAGTTTCAAGTTTTGAATATGTGTAGATAAAAGGTTTATTATCTCTTATTTTTTAATGTAATCAAACGAACACGAACGAGTGTAAATGAACGAACATGAAAGAACTTACCGAACATAATACCGAACGTTCACGAACGTAATCGAACGAACGAGACCTTTGTTCGTGTTCGCTCACTAAGCTAACTGAACAAATGTTTTTGTTCATGTTCGTTCGTTAAGCTATGAACGAACATAAACGAACTTCTTGCCGAACGCTTCACGAACTATTCGCTGAACGTTCGGTTCGTTTACAGCCCTATATATGGGTAATCCTTGTGCTTTTTCTGGAACAACACCTTAATGTACTAAAGTATTCAGTAATAGGTTAAGGTTTTGTAGTTTTTATTATGTGACATCTTTGGGTATTAGAATTAACTTCTGTTAATTGTTATTTTTTCTATTAAAATTAAATATGACTAAAATGCCATTGGCTAATTAGAAGGACTACTTTTGTAATTTATGATAATTTATTTAGAGAGACCATATATGTAGGTTATGGATCCTGAAACACTTGCTAATTGAGAAATTTAAGAATCATTTCAAACCACACATTCTCTTTAAGTCATTTTTTTTACTTTTAATTGTACGTTTTTAAGATTTTTTTAATATATACATATATATATATATATATATTATCAATTCTTAAACTATACACTAGTAACCAGCTGTATTCGGGTTACATGATTTTAAGTTTATCAGAGTTAGAGTTATATTGATATATTTAACACAACTAGATATATGAATTGTAGTTTGGTTCATCAAGTTAGTCTATCAATCCAACATGATTGGCACATCCACCTGGTTTGTTGTTGTCAATGACATGCAAAGTATTTGAAGCTTATATTTATTTTATAATTTCTGTGTTTTTTTTCTTTTTCGTTATAAAAATACCTAGTATTTGGAACTTGATAAATTAAAATATGATTATAAGATATATAAAATGATGGAGACTAAGTATAATGTTATTAAAATAATTATAGAATACTCATGAATATTTTTATTAAACTTCTTACTTGCACGTTATCCTCAACTTCTAATTCATGACCACATACTACTAATTCATGTAGCATACCAAAAAAATTATCAATTAAGTCTGAAAAGCATAAACACCAATATGTGAATGTTAGGAGCACAAAGATATAACTTTATACAGAAAGGTGAGAATGTATTATAACATAATTGTAGTAAACTTAAAAATAAAAAATGATGTAGAATTAGAGAAAATAACATAAATGGAGTAAAATGGAATAAAACTGTTGCACTTCTTGCCGGAAGAGAATTTTGATGAAAAGGACTATTTTGGAACCCAAAAAAAGATTTGAAAGAATATTTTTATAGGTAGAAAAAATAGACGGTTTTTTTTTTTCTTGTTAATTGAAAAACCTTATTTTATATGAAAAAGGTATGTGAATCATGTGATTTATATCAATGACAAATGTTGCAGTTTTTTATATAAAACAAAGTACTCCGGACAATAGTCATAACTCATAGAGTGACGATTGAAGAAAGTCAAAACCATTATAACGTATGCCTCAAGGCATCATATCATTATTGATGCCCAAAGTTTATTTAACTACAACTAATAATTACCATATTTTCAAGTAAAGGTAACTTCGTGTCTTATACTTATAACGAAAACTTAAGAATTAACTTCAACATGAGGCGTTAAATTTGTTGTGTTTACAGGTTGACAGATTGATCATCACATGAGTCCGAATACAACACAACCTAAAAGCTATGTTTTTACACATGAACCTAAACACAACTCAAGTATTTTATGTTTATTTATTTGTTCTTCCTTTGTAAATATTACTACATAGTTACAAACCAAATATTCTTAAAAAGGTAATGTTCGTTTCACATAATGAAAATGTGTAACACCCCAAAATGTGTATACGTGATTATTTTAATTTTCGTAGTATGTCCTAGTAAGAAAATAACATAACTAATTGATTACATGTAGTTTTATAAAAGATAAAGATGTTTAATAAATTTAAATATGGGTTAAACATGAAGGGCCAATTGTAGCAAAATGGAAAGTTGAGGTTAAAGATTAAAAGTGCAGAATTTAGTGTGTGTTCTGTACGAGAGAAAGGGAGAGAAGGGAAAAACTTTCTTCTTCAACAACAACAAGAAATTCAGCAAATTAAAGAGGTTCTAGGGTTGAAATTGAATGCATGTATTGAGATTCTTGATCAACTAAGTGTCTCTAACATAGGTCAGTTGAATTTTATGATTTGGTGATCATTCATGAAGTGGGTTGTAATAAATCGTGAAATTTTATGAAACTAAGCATGGTTATTGGTTAGAATCATCATGTAGAAGATGAAATATGCTTGAAATTGATTATCTTGATAAATTGAAGTAAAACCCACTTGTAGTAATAGTAGTAGTAGTAGTATGATGAGATGTTATGATCATGTATGTGCAAGAAATTAGATGCAATATTGATGTATGAATGTGTGTATAGTAGAGAAGTGTTAAATGAATTTGATATAGAATGAAGGTTATGTGACTTTAGTTGATTTGATGATCCATGATATGAACTAGTAGGAATATGCATAGAACACTTATACATTATGCCTTGTTAGTGGTACGCACGCCAAGTGTTTTGTAAAATGCCTTGAATTGAGATTCTATATGAATATGATGCTAAATGGTTAGAATTGGTAAAATGATAGTTGTTAACTCAATTATGTTAATGAAAGAATGAAATAAAGACATGAGATTAAAGTATGTTGATTGTAAAAATGTAGGCGTGAAAGAAGAAGGTTCAAGCAACCGGAATCCTCAAAGCTCGTAAGATCGAGGTACGTTACCTGTATGTTGTATTTTCGCTTGTATATTAGGTTTAGTTGTAATGAATTATCTAACATCATCGTGAAGGATTATAATCGTTATTGTTTCAATTAGAGATGTTGCCAAATGATTGGTAAAGAACTAAGAAAGCAAAAGAATGGTTTCGCGTTGATTCGTGTTGAACGGGTCAGCCGGACAAGAAGTAAGAAATCAAAAGAATGGTTTCGCGTTGACTGGTGTTATACGGGTCAACCGGACAAGAATTAGAATGAGAATGAAAAAGTATGACTTTGTGTTGACTCACGTAGAATGGGTCAACCGAGTAAGAATGAAGTAGTATGGTTTTGTGTTGACTCGTGTTGAACGGGTCAACCGAACAAGAATTAGAATGAGAATGAAAAAGTATGACTTTGTGTTGACTCATGTAGAATGGGTCAACCGAGTAAGAATGAAGAAGTATGGTTTTGCGTTGACTCGTGTTGAACAGGTCAACCAGACAAGAACTAGAATGAGAAAGTAAAAGTACGGTTTCGTGTTAATTCGTATTAAACGATCAACCGAATAAGAATGCGAAAGTTAAATGATAGTTATGGAGTTAAGCCAATGCGAATGGTCTATAAGTTCATGTCGTTCAAGTAAAGAACTTTAAAAAGTTAAAGAATGTGATGTCAAAATAACTCGTTGAATTTGTTATAAATTATTATATGAATCGTTAACCGAATTTTTATGATGTTTAGGTAAAACTTCCATTTGACGTTGCGCCTCGCTTGGAAAGAACACACTTTTGCCCTCTTTACGCTTCGGCAAGTGATAATGACAAACGGGTCAAACTAGTTTTGGGTTTGTAAATGATGAATTTACTTCGAAAGTTCCTTTTGTAAGAAGATGAATTAACTTTAGTAATTAGTTTAATTTGATGTTGTCGAAATATTTTGTAGCCGTGTTTGTCGTACTAAAGTGTAAGGGTATAATGAGAATTTAAGCTCTGTTTTTAAAAGTTCAAAATTTTATAGTTTTCTAGTCGTAAAATTTATGTTGGGCGTTTCAAAATGAAATACGAGTGAAATTGAAATATAGATTCCATTTCTTATGCTATCTGTTTCAAGAAAAAAAAATTGGAATTAAATCTAAATCGTCGGCTCACCTCATTCTTTCTGGATATAGGGTACTTATGTTATTTTACATTCCAATTTATGAATTTTATTGATAACTATCACTTAAACACATTATGGGATTTTAAAAAAATCTTTAAAATCCAATTCCAATTCCATTACATTTCACGAAACGAACACTACCTGAGAAATCTGACACAATTTATCTTTTAGCATTTAAGTTGATCATAAATGCCTTTTAATTCTTTTTTTATGATATATACTTGTCAGTTTGAGGAACCGTTGGGTTGACTCAAGTCCGACCCGTCATTCAAACATTAATCATAAATTTTTATATTTTCCATTAGTAGCTTGGTGTGTGTATATATATAACTAAGATCAACTTGTTATTATATAAATTAGTCAAAAGTATGTTATATTATGATATAATCAATCTTACATGTATATGCATTCGTGTAAACCCTGATTGGGTTCTTTTAAACTATTACTACTTAAGAAACCAATATTATCAATTGAAAAATAGCTAGCATGTTTCCTTAGAAGACAATCCAACAAATAAAGCTAAAGATTTGTGACAAAAATTTGGCACTATGCTTTTTGGCAAAGTGCATAGTCAGAAGATAAGTTTTGAACTCCATAATTGTCTTTAAAACCCTTTTTAACCATCACATAAGTTGGAGTATGTGAATCTCTTTAACAAATCCATAAAGTGGATGAATTTGAATATGTTAAGAAATCTATAAAGATAGCAATAAATGTTATGTTAATGATTTATATGATCACTGTTATAATACTGATTTTATGTTATTTGTTGGTGATATTTCACTTTAATATAGAATATAAAATGAACAAATAAGGATTTGAATGATTTTATATAATTTCCCAATAGTGAACATGAAAAAGCGACTGAGATTGGAGGGATATAAACTTTAAAATTATCATATGAATCAATCATGTAAAGGAAAGTTGGTATTCAATCCATATTCACCTTAGTTTGTGGGGACAACCCACCATGCTAAGTAAAGCAACGTGTACACGAAAGAAAACACACTTGGTTATTTTAAAGTTATAACTAGTGTGTTTTTAGTACTCTTATGTGTTTTTAAGTTTTTATTAATGCTTTTATTAGTTATATCTTATGGTTGTTAAGAGAACAAGAAATCGTTTGGTAAAAACTAATGTGTTTTTATAACAACCGCATTGTCGACTACAGTACCCTTATAACAAGTTATATGTACGCTTCTACATGGGTGTATTCAGTGTACAAGCAGGGGTAGCTCGTGCTATCACTCAACTCAGTCTCCGTAGTCTAATTTTTTTTCTTGGTTCTATACAAAAGATACTCATAAATTTTAGGATAGATCCGTCACAGTCCTTCTAACGAGTTGTCTCTATGTTAAAGTTCAACTCGTGCTTCAAAAAAAAGCTACATCCGGCCCATTGCGCTCCAAGACCCTAAATCCAGCTAAATCACCCTAAATCCACGTCCACTGATTACATTCTTTATAGAAACAAACCTAAATCCAGCTAAATCATATTTTTATCAAAACCAAACTTACACTTTAGTTTCTACATTAAAGTCTTGTTAATATATTCGAAAAAAAAAATGAAAAGCTTTAAGAATACCTAATTTAAGCTGAATAACAAAAAATAATAATAACACTGATATTATAATAATAATAATAATAATAATTATGATTATTATTGTTTTTATTTTGAAAGCAAAGGAAACAAAAAGATAAAAGACAGTGAGATGAGATGCTATGTATGCTTTCTATGTAAATATTAAGTCGAATTACATGAAAAATAAAACTATTCACTAAAGAATAACCTTAACAGAACATATAAGTGGAGGTCCACAATTTTAAAATATGCGTTATGTTAATGTTTTTGATTTGTATTATCTAAAAATATAGATATATTCTAACTTTATAATAGTATCTAATGGATTTGACTTGGAAGAACACGTGGTATAATATTATTAAAAAAAACAAACAAACAAACTTTCATAAATCCTTACATTTGTATAGTGAAGTTGGGTCATGACAGAAACACCCTCTCTATCTTCTGGAATCATGCCCTCCCTTTGTAACTTATAATTTAGAGTGCATATTGTATCATAAAATATGTTATGATTAACTAAACTAAATGTGAAATTTTATACATTTTGAATCTTCATATCTAATATTTATGTCAACAACTAGGATTGTATTTGAACATGTATGCAATTTTTTAAATGTTATTTTTACAGGATTTTATAGATACAAGTAACATATTTCCGTATAAATATAATACGATATATTATAATTAAAAACGTGATATATTAGAAAACAAAAGAGAAGTTGTCAAATTGACAAATTCCAAACCGGCATCGATTGATTTGTAGAAAATCACAATCGTTGGATTAGTTTACCTACTTTCCAATAGACTTGTTGACAACAAAAGTATTAATGACAGAGAAAATTAAATTTACCAAGTCAAAGTTCATTCAAACAAAATCTAATAATATATATATATAAATAATTTCTAGTAGGGTACGATAAATTATGAACATAGTACAAGTCTTTAATGCTTTCGGTCAAAATCGAAAGGGAGGGAAAGGGTGTGGTTTACACGTATATGATGATGGCATGCACGCAATTTCTTTTACGAATGTTCTATTTGGCTTCTTTTGAGTTTTCATGAACCTTAGACCCCTTAACTTTATCCGACTTTCTAGTTTTTGAGAATATTTTTGTATGATTAAGTGTTACATGATACATTATTAATATAAATTTGTGATAAATAGTGTTTCAAAATTTTGAATTATTTGTTTTTTTATTTTTAGTAATATTTTATATATTATTTATTTAATTTTATTTAATTTTATTTTAGTAATATTTATATATAAAGTTTTGATGAACAGTGTTTCAAAATTTTGAAGTATTTGTTTTTTTTATTTTTAGTAATATTTTACGTATTATTTATTTAATTTTAATAATAAATAGTAAGTGATAATTCTTAGGTATTTGCATTTTGTTTTTATCAGTAGTATTCTTTTTGGCATCCAGTTTGATTTTTTTTTCTATTCGTAGTATTCTTTTTGGCATCCAATTTGATTTTATAGTTTTTCAATCATTTTTTTTTTAATTTTCAAGGTAAAAGATGGAGGTTCAACTAAAGAAAAAAGTTACACTTGTTCACTTAAATACGCTTCTTTTTTTTTTAATTCTACGTTATTCAAAGACGAGAAATATAAAACAATCCTTTCTATCATTAAACCAAAATCCCATGACCATATGTCCATACATGATTTTTGATTAACCGTCACCATAACTTCAAATCTTTATGTTCTGCCAAAAATTCTTACATTGTTCGAAACATGACCTATTTTCTTCAATCTTACATACATCATCTAAACCAAATTACAAAATGTAACCCAATATTTATTTTTTTAACAAGCTCAAATCATTGAATCAACTAAAGATAATACACCCAACTTGAGACAATCATCAAAAAGCTAATAATTCACACTTTATTCCAAAAGTGCAAGTGAAACAATAGACAAAGGACCACATGTTTTAAAAAACTCCTAAGTATGTCGGCCAAACCAAACAGAGTATTTAATTAACAGGATAATTGCGTTGATTTTTCCAGCGAAAAACAGTTTTCAAACCTCTGTTTCATCACCACATAACCAAACCACCACATTCTTCAATTTTTGCTTCATTTTCCCCTCATAATCCCACCGAAAACCATACCCAATTGTCACTCTTTCCGCTTAATTCATAAATAAAATTAATCCCAAAACAGAGTATAAAAAAACAGATATGCCGGAATCTTTTCACGGTCGAACTCCGGTGACTTTGGCATTCACCGGCGCCGTGGTGATGGTGTTGTTACAGGCTGTGATTGCGGTGGGTGAATTTCCAGCCAGTTTGACGCTGGAGAGAGCTTTTCCGGCGAATAATCGGATCGAATTGGGTGAACTTAGAAACAGAGATGGGTTGAGGCACCGGAGGATATTGCAGCAGCAGGATGGTAATCCAGATGTTGTTGATTTCCCTGTTCAAGGGACTTATGATCCGTATCGTGTCGGGTAACTGAATTTTGAATTTCTTTGATTTTGATTGTTTTGCGTTGAATTGTGTTGAGTTGTTTATGTTGTAATTAGAAAAGGTTCTTGCTTGATTAGTTGTAATTTCAAGATTTTGTCTATAATATAATATAATGTTCATAACTTCTTTGGCATTGACCATTGACTTTTAAGCTAATGGGTTTAACCGGTGGCCAACCCGTTCAAGTCAGGTCGGATCACATAAATAATAATGTAAAATTTTATCTTTTTAAAGGGTTAAACTAACGTTACAACGAGGTTTTGAGGTAGTTACGATCATAAAAAAGGCTGTTCTTTTCACCATGGTAGGTTTTTCGATGGACATTTGAATTTTCAGTTCGAGTCTCGTAACTCGTAAAACTAAAAGCTATGATGAGATTGTGAGGTTGTCGTGACCATGAAAAGGCTAGATATTCTTCACAAACCATTTAGAAGTAATAAGGGAGCTACTCATTTTTTTTTATTTACACTTGGTTTTTCAAATAGTCTTTTTTTTTCTTTTCACTTGGTTTTTTCAAATACTCACTTTTTTTCTTTTCACTTGGTTTTTCAAATACTCCTTTTTTTCTTTATTTGTTTTTTCAAATACTCTTTTTTTTTTTCACTTGGTTTTTCAAATACTATTTTTTTTTCTTTTCACTGGGTTTTTTAAAATACTACTTTTTTCTTTTCACTTGTTTTTTCAAACACCTCTATTTTTTTTTCTTCACTTGGTGTTTCAAATGTAATATAAATCAATATTTTCTAAGTAAGTTTATAAATCTTGAGGGTCAAGTGTTCAACTATAATATACACATTACAAGAAATATATAGTAGGGTCCGTTCATGGGTTTAACTCATAATTTGTTGGAATTGTAATTATATATGTAGGCTTTACTATACAAAAGTTCAGTTAGGATCTCCTCCAAAGGATTACTATGTACAAATCGACACCGGAAGCGATGTGTTATGGGTCAGTTGCACCCCTTGCAACGGCTGCCCGACGTCGAGCGGACTCCAAGTATGCTTCTTAGTTATTATCACTTAAAAAACCTGGAGTGATGAACTTATGAACTGATGATGTTGTGTTTCTTTGTGACAGATTCCAATGGATTTCTATGACCCGTCGAGCTCGTCCACAAGTTCCGTGATTAGTTGTTCCGACCAACGGTGTTCTCAAGCTAGCCGGTCATCTGATTCGGGCTGTAACAATAAGCAGTGCAGTTACACTTTTCAGTATGGAGATGGTAGCGGGACTTCGGGTTATTATGTATCGGATTACATGCATTTGAACACAATCGGTGTTGATTCCGCCACATCAAACTCTTCAGCTAATGTTGTGTTCGGGTGAGTTATCAGCAAGATTACACTTTTTTTAAAGTTGCTTGTTAATAAATAAGTAACTCACTCACAATGTTACGCGTCTCAATTCTGTGAGCACAATGAAACGACCGGTTTTTCTTATTTCACCCAAAATAGTCAAAATAAAAAACAAAAATAAAAAAGGTTAAATAAAATCATTTCTAAAAGTCAAAATGGTTGTTGATTTCATTTCATTTTTTAAAACTATTATCTAGCGATATCCAAAAAAGTTTTCGTTTTTTTGTTGCGTATATCGTTAACATTACAACGTATTTTATTCAACCCAGATAATATATTGGCTTCTAACCTAGTAATAAATATAATAAAATCTCAAAATATAACAAATATACAAGTATCGATCCATTGTTGATTTACGGTTTTACTGGTTTATGCAACAGTTGTAGCACATCTCAAAGCGGAGATTTGACAAAAACCGATAGAGCGGTTGAAGGGATCTTTGGGTTTGGTCAAAATGGTTTGTCGATAATTTCGCAACTTTCTTCACAAGGGATTGCTCCTGACTCATTCTCTCATTGCCTTGTTGGCAGTGGCAGTGGTGGGGGTATTTTGGTAATTGGTCAAATACTCGATCCGGATATGGTTTTTACGCCACTCGTCCAATCACAGTAAGTTTGTTTCCGTTGTCACATAGTTTCTACTCGTTTACTTATGGATGAGTTGCTTTAGGTTGTATAAAAAGTTAAGATAAATTAAAATGGGTCAAAACATTTGCATTTATAAGAACCATGTGAAATCATACACTTATAGGGGAATAAAGTTCTTAAATTCTTGGACGCGCTAACTCTGATTTCTATTTATGCACGTTTTCAGGCCGCATTACAATGTAAACTTGCAGAGTATTTCTGTGAATGGTCAAACGTTGCCCATTGACCCGTCAACTTTTGCAATATCCGACAACCAAGGTGGAACCATAATTGATTCAGGAACAACTCTGGCGTACCTTGCGGAAGCTGCTTATACGCCATTTGTGGATGCTGTAAGTATAATAGTTCAAAATATATATTATGTCAAAAATTTTTTTCTATTTTGCCTTCTTTATGTGTTTATGGTGGCTGCAAAACACTTATAATGTTAGTTTTGATGTACAAGATTCTTATTTTGACATCAATCCATCATTATGGGTTTTTTGATGTTTGACTAATGGTCAAACATGTTCATCTGAACTATGTGCTAGAGAAATGTTACCTTAATGTTGGTATCACTTTTGTTTCTGCAGATCACACAGTCGGTTTCACAGTCTGTACAGCCGCTTATTTCAAAGGGCAATCGGTGTTATTTGATTACCTCAAGGTTTACTTTCTTACCATATAATCTCATAGTTCATTGATGATTTTACTCGTACCCTTTTGGTCCTTATTAGCTATTTGCCCAAATATAAAGTGGTTTTAGACATCAAATACTTTGAAAAGCTATTCATCTTAGTAAATTTAGGTTCTAAAATGATTCATGCACGGTTATTTCTAATCTTTTAGAACTCGCTTATGTAATAATTCATATGGCCTTAAACATATTTAATTCTTAACCAGTTTGTAATATGTTTTGTATGTTACAATGTATAACGGTATCCTAGTAAGAACATATACATAAGTATTGCTATAACATGTCAGTATATCAAGACAAAAGGTGATATTATGATCAATGTTTCTTAATATAATGTAGTATTTATTTTTGGTAATATAATACGAAGCTTTTAATGTTATTTGCAGTGTCTCTAGAATATTCCCGACTGTAAGCTTGAACTTTGCGGGTGGTGCTTCAATGCGTTTAAGACCTCAAGACTACCTTCTTCAGCAGAATTCTGTGGTATGTTATACAACATTATATCAATACACGATAATCTTTGTTCGTTTATTTTAACAAAGAAATGTGTTTGTAGAACGGGGCTGAGGTGTGGTGCATTGGCTTTCAAACAATCTCCAATCAAGGAATTACTATTTTAGGAGGTATATTTATAGAAACCAACAATCTTTTTCGAGTTTCCAACAATTTTTTGGCATTTTTTAATCTTTCCTTTCGTCTTGTGATGCAGACCTTGTTCTTAAGGACAAGATTATCGTTTATGATTTGGGTGGTCAACGGATCGGATGGGCGGATTATGACTGTAAGTTCTTTACATAGCAAAACAAAGGGTATTATGTTTGATGCGAGTTTTTGAAAGTGATAACTAGATAATCAGTTGTAAGCGATAATGTAGTGTTATTTTTTATATGTTTGACAATTGTTAAAATCGTGTTTGCTAGGTTCATCGTCTGTAAACGTGTCTTCCACCTCAAGAGGCAGCAGAAGTGAAGTTGTAAACGCTGGTCAGTTCAACGCTGGCATGTCATTGCAGATTACTCGTTATGAGTTGACCGCGGTTTTTATTCTTGCTTCTATATTACACTTGGCGATGACAGTTGGAGGTTTTTCTTTGTAGTCCGTTGTTGTCGGTTTTTATCAGGATTTTTAACATTTTTCTTCATTTTTTTTGCTTGGACCGGTTACATAGTGCTTGATGGATAACATTAATGTTTATACACACTAAGGTATATATAAAGAAATACACACTGATTTTATTTGTGTTTTATGTTTCATCTTTTTTTTTTCTATGAATTATAGGACGTCACACAATTTTTTTAATGGCAAATTTATTTCACGATTTAGTAAGACGCTAGAAAAGGATTACAAGCACCAACACATGCCAAAAATTAAAACTCGACCAAACGTGCCAATCTAAATAATGCATTTCCGTCCTATGTTTATAGTACGTCACGTGATCACGACTTATACATAGTACATCAAGCGATCACGACTTAAGAAATGGATTGATTTGATAAGTTTATTTTGGTGTACTATAAATTGACCATACAGGTGTTATGGTCAAATGGTTGTTGGGTGAGATTGTAAGATATTTTGTTTTCGCCCATGGCTTTATAGTCTACTGGCATCTTTAGGGCGGGATGAAGCTTTGTGATCAATAGGTCTTGATCCGATCCCACGAGGGGGTTTTTCCCATATATTTATTGGGTTTCCTTCTGAATTGGTGGTGTATAGGCATTATGCCTAGTGGAGATAAATATGATCGGGTTTTTCCGTTGGTGGCACGATAATATTCCAGTGCGTCAGTGATTCAAGTTTGCCGTTAAAAAAAAAAGATATTTTGTTTTCCTTCAATGTGATTGGGGGACTTTTCAAGCAATAGAAGCTGGTCAACTCCGGCAACTGGTGGGTGTGATGATTGGACTTGGACAATGTTGACCCAATCACCAGTTCATTGTAAGGTCCAAGAAGCCAGAATAAATAAATAAGTATCGTATCTTTGGGTTTGCTAATTGTTTATATGGAAGAAAACATTTATAAATTTATATTGGAGAGTTTGTTTTGGTAGCGTTGTGTAATTAATTTATACATATTGCTTTGAATATAATGTATAAGACGTTATTTGGGGATGGTAGTTAACTTTACAGTTGTGCAATGAATTTATACATATTGTTTTAAATATGCTACTTATTTTGGGACGGTTGATAACTCTAAGAGTTGTGTAATGAACTTATACATATTGTCTTCAATATAACTGCTGTGGTGTTTTTATAAGTTATGGTGTTATTACTGTTATATTTATGTTCTTTATAAGATGTATGCCTTCAATATATATGTTGTGCTGTTTTTATGAGTTAGGGTGTTGTTTCTGTTATCTTTTTGTTCTTTATAATATGTATGCCTTCAATATACATGTTGTGGTGTTTTTATGAGTTAGAGTGTTATTTCTTTATAAGATGTGTGCTTCAAATTCGAAAATCTCTACAATAACTGCAAAAAATCAGTTGCATATATTCATTCCATAATTAGATTTTATTAGTTAAATTACACTTATACACTTAAACTACCAAAATAAAAAGGGACACGTGTCACCTCCAAAATATTTCTTATCCTTCTCACACTTTTATATTTTCTTACATGAACCTCTACCCTATATATATATATATATATATATATATATATTAACTGCCAAAAATCAGTTGCATATATTCATTCAATAATTAGATTTTATTAGTTAAATTACACTTATACACTTAAACTACCAAAATAAAAAGGGACATGTGTCACCTCTAAAATCTTTCTTATCCTTCTCACACTTTTATATTTTCTTACATGAACCTCTACCCTATTATATATATATATATGGTAGGGTTCTAGAGTGAAGACTAGGTTGAGAGTGAACTTTGTGAACTAATATGAGCTATTGGATTATATCATTTAAAGATTCTTAAACAATGGCAAGATTGTAATTATAATGTTGTAACTTCCCTTTAAATTAATTGACAGAAGGGTATTTGCATCTTTTATAAATTGCATTTATTAAACAATATAATCAAAATTCCTAAAATTTTGCTAGTTTTCGTATATACAAGATACACAGTTGTTAGTGTATACACATGTGTACAGTCTCAATAGTATTAGTTTATACAAGATACACTGATGTTAGTTTATACACATGTGTACAGTCTCGCTAATTATCAGTTTATACAAGATACACAGCTTATACTTGAATAATACATATGTGTATACCGACCTGTGGGAACAAGATGTAACTATACACAAGTGTATAAGTGTTGTATATACTGATCTGTATACACATATGTAAAAACATAATTTAATTAGGTTTAATATTTAATTTTAAAAAGAAAATAAGAGTTTATTTAAAAATAAACATTAGCCCTTTAATCTCATAATTAAAATAATAGAGAAATAATTAAAAATGAGAGAGAGAGAGAGAGAGAGTTAAGAGATGAGAAAATTAAGGGATTTTAATTAAAAGTACTTGACTAATATCAATCTTACCCTTTTAATCTAAAAAATGATCAAACGCCAAGATTAGTTTACTCAGTTCACTCTCAAGAAGTTGTTTACAAATGATCTTAATCCTATATATATATATATATATATATATATATATATATATATGGTGGGATTCCAGAGCGAACACTAGTGTATTTACGAACTGAGTGAACAAATCCTGACCATTGTTTACAAATGATCTTAATCCTATATATATAGGGTGGGGGTTAGGGTTTTGGGGGTGGGTTGGGTGAGTTAGATGGTTTAGGCTATTCCGTATTATTGCACATATGCACTACAATTTTTTTTTGAAAAAATTATTTTTATATATTATATATAGCGATTTTTAATAAACAAAATTCAAAAAAAAATTTGGTATGTTTTTAAGCTTTTTCAATTAGTTTTTTAATTTTCTCAATTAAAATAGTTTTCTCATAATCCATCCCATATATATATATATATATATTTATCTTCTTTTAAGACTAATATATTTTTGTTGAGAAATCATAATTGCTTTTCCTAAAAGCCATCTTAGTTGGATTGTTCTCCAAAACAACATAATTTCTCTTTTAAAATGAGAATAATTGTCCATGAACATGACTAGTATAGATAAATAATGTCATCACATATAATATTATAAAGTACTCGTATTAATAGGTTATTAGTATTCTGGGAGATTTCTCGTCTTCCTTTCCAATGATAAAAGGTACACCAGTGCTCATTAATTTTTTATTTGTATGATTGTATCACATTTTGTTTAAATTAACCGGTTAGCACTTAATAATAATCTTACTATAATAACCACAACTAAATAGATAGTTTGAAGTTGATATTTATAACAGTTCTTTATAAAAGAGTACATTTTATAAAGGAAGGGATGCTAAATTACATAGCGAATTTCAAGTATAGGATTTCTAGAGCCGTAAAATACACTTGTATCATTTGCTTTAACTGAAAAATGATCATATAACCACTTACCCTACTCTTTTTCTAACTCATATTATATGTTTATGTACAAATCTATTATGTGTTTTTGGCAATTCTCTACTTAAAATCGCTTCTCTATAAAATGTGTTAAGTATCAACTTATCTAAAGATCACCTAGCTTATTTCTTGAACAGAAAGGCTACGAGCCGCCGAATTGTTTACCAAACATCTTTGTTTCTATCGAAAGAGTTAAGCTTCACAAACCGACAGAAAAAACACGCCACTCTACATTTATCTAAAGAGCTTAGGTTGATCCATAAATAGATGAAACATATCAAAAGGAAAAAGAACTTTCATTAAATGTTTATTAAAGTAGTATTATCTCATAATTAAAATAGTATTTCCAAAAATAAAATAAACACCAGCTAATCTTCCTCCATCCACATAACAACAAAAAGAAAACAGAGCAGGCAGAAACCCTAGTTTAGAGTCTCCACACCCTCTCCATTCTAGGGTTTCAACTTTCAGCTCCAGATCGATCGCATTCATTTTGTTCGAAGCCACACATTCCACCTCTACTCAACCTCCCTGTTCCATCCTCTTCAATGGCGGAAGACAATAACAGAAGAAACGGAGACGATCGAGGCGAGACGAGTGATTACACATCTGAAGACGAAGGAACAGAGGATTACAGGCGCGGAGGTTATCATGCAGTTCGTGTTGGTGATAAGTTTAAGCATTCGAGATATGTTGTTCAGAGCAAGCTCGGTTGGGGTCATTTTTCAACCGTTTGGCTCGCTTGGGACACTCAGAAATCGGTATTCTTTTTTCTTTTTTATTATTAAATTTTGTTTTTATTTCGCGCCATATTTGATTTGATTTAGTTGTGTATAGTGGTGTGTTTTATTTTTATTTGTAGATTCTAGTTTGCATAACTTATTTACACATTTGTTGGTGTAAGTTGGATGTGAGCTAACAATCTGCTTTTTTGGGGCTTGGTTGGATAATTATACGATGATTACACTATTTCAATATGTGTTGTTAGTTTAGTTTTACTGAACATAAGGCAGAATGATTGTAATCAGCAAGTGATTTGTTCTTTTGAATTACCTTCTGAGTTTGTGTTGGTGTAAATCGATGCCTATTGTGTCGCTTTTAAATTTTAATTATATGATGTTTGGGGCAAAAGAAATAAAACAACATTTTGGATTTGTTTGTAGAGATATGTAGCTTTAAAAGTTCAAAAGAGTGCTCAACACTATACCGAGGCAGCGATGGACGAAATCACCATACTGAAGCAGATAGCCGAGGGGGATCCAGACGACAAACGGTGTGTGGTGAAGCTTCTGGATCACTTCAAACATTCCGGACCAAACGGGCAGCATGTGTGTATGGTCTTCGAGTATTTGGGCGATAACCTGTTGACGTTAATCAAGTATTCCGATTACCGAGGGATTCCCCTTCACAAAGTTAAGGAAATATGCTTCCACATTTTAGGCGGTTTGGATTACTTGCATCGACAACTTTCTATCATTCACACGGATCTTAAGCCAGAAAATATTTTACTTCTGTCCATGATTGATCCCGAAAGAGATAGAACAAAAGCAGGCGCTCCCGTCATACTGTCGTCAAGCAAGGATAATAATTCGAGTTCGACCAACGCTAGTGCTTCTAAAGAAGTCAAGGTTTACAATAGCGATCTTACGAAGAATCAAAAAAAGAAAATAAAAAAAAAAGCTAAAAAGGCGGCCCAAAACGGCATCGGAAAGGAAGAAGTAGAAGAAGCCGAAGCGGAAAACGAGAAAACCGGTAACGGGGACGCCCTTGAAGAACGTGCTACATCATCGGTCGTGAAATCAGAGTCCCGGAATCTATCAGAAGCGAGAAATTCGAACCAAGGAAATCAACTTCGTGGAAGAGGTAGCCGATCTACACGGCAGAGGCTTTTGGCGGAAGTTGATGTTAAATGCAAGTTGGTTGATTTTGGTAATGCGTGTTGGACGTATAAGCAATTTACCAGTGATATCCAAACCAGACAGTACAGGTGTCCGGAGGTTTTACTGGGATCGAAATACTCGACCCCTGCGGATCTATGGTCGTTTGCGTGCATATGTTTTGAGCTTGCAACGGGTGATGTTTTATTTGATCCTCACATTGGTGACAATTACGAAAGAGATGAGGTATAATTCCCAACAATTGTAGTTAGGGCTGCAAACGAACCATACGAACACAAACAAGGCTATGTAAACACGACCTTGTTCGTTAAGAAAATGAACGTGTTCACGTTCCTTTGTTAGTTTTAGGTAACGAACGTTCATGAACACGAACGAACACAAACTAATGTTCATGAACACAAATGAAAACAAACAAACATAGACAAGCGTTTATGAACATAATATATAATACATTGATACTTATTAAATATTAGTCAGAATTTTAAACTATTTAAATAAAAGATAAAAGTTAAAAACACTAACAAACTATCGAACATAAGAACGAACACGTTATCGAACGTTCACGAACATAAATGAACGAACGGGCATCTGTTCATGTTCGTTCATTTAACTAAACGAACGAAATTTCTAGTTTGTGTTCGTTCATTTATTTATTAAACAAACGAAAACAATCGAACTTCCCGCTGAACGTTCAGTTCGTTAGCAGCCCTAAATGTAGTCTTACTTTTTTTTGTTCAATTCATGCAAGTTAATAATATTGGTATTTGGTTTATTAACGTTATAGGATCACTTGGCCCTAATGATGGAACTTATTGGTATGATGCCTCGAAAGGTTAGTAATAATAATATTATTTCATACATGTAGTGGCGAAGCTTGAGATTTCCGACAGGGGGTCGAAAACGTATATACCTAAAAAATTATAAAACCAGGGGGTCGAAAACGTATATACCTAAAAATTCTATACGAAAACTACATACTGGACACTACTGAGCAAAAAGTTCGGGGGGTCGGGCGCCCTCCCCGCCCCCACTATGTTGCGCCAATGCATACATGATGCATGAATATTTGATAACGTATGTGTATATTTATAACTTGACAACTTTATTGATATTCTGCAGATAGCATTAGGTGGGCGTTACTCTCGTGAATTCTTCAACAGGCACGGGGATTTAAGGCACATCAGGCGATTACGGTTTTGGCCTCTACATAAAGTACTTAAGGAGAAATACGAGTTTAGCGAACAAGACGCAACGGATTTAGCCGATTTTCTTGCTCCATTGCTCGACTTTGCTCCCGAGAAAAGGCCCACAGCTGCTGAATGTCTTGGTCACCGATGGTTGACCGGAGGACCACCGTACAGTTTGGCTCCTGCCGCTGATTCTACTCCTATAGCCAGTAATAATAAAACTTGTGAGAAAAATCGAGAGATAGATGAGCGGGAAGCTATGGAGGCTGGAGTGGGAAACATAGCTATCGGCGGAGTTTCAAAACCGCTACCGAAACAAGCTTGTTAAGTTTCACAGGTAATCGTTAATTCGTTATTTATATGAATCACGAACTAAGAGTCCGAACTTGATTAAAAATTGAATCTGTATTTTCTTATGTATTTGGATACGTGATACAACTTGTTCGATTAGAAAGGATGTAATGTTTTTGAAACTGTTATTTTTTTTTTCAGTAATGAAGTGCAAATCACTTTTTTACTGTGCTAAAAGGAACATTGCCGATTTTCTTGAAGTCGGTCAGCAGATTGTTTGTACAACTTATGTCGCAGGAGATTTATGGATTTTGGCATTCATTCCCTTTGTAGATGTTGCATGTGTTTTGATGTGGTGATTCTAATTGTACATTTTGTTGGGTCTTTTTCTTTTTTATTTATTTTTATTTTGCTACCAAACATATGAAAGAATATATTTTATTTTGGATTTTTATTACTCTGCTAATATGCTGAAAAATATTGTGGTCTCATTATCTCTGTTAATATCGAGTTTGGGGTCTGATGATGATTGGATATTATGTTCTACTGGATGTTACAGTGCAGGTTCCAAAATTTCTTTGTTCACTCAAAAAGTATGCAATATGACAAAAACATTCCATCCACATCGAAAATGAAGTCTTTTATGCTTGTCACCCACTGTTACATCCTTGGTTTAAAAAAGCGTGAAGCGCACAAAAGCGACGAGGCCTAAAACCGAAGCGCAAAGCGCAAAAGCGACGGGCTTTTCGTGCGCTAGGCGATTATGTAATTTTTTTATACACTCTATAGGTTCCTAGGGTTATTTACCCAATATTTATACACAAATAAGCTTTATATATGTTTTAATATTGAAAATACATATACGTGTACAGCCTGAAATGCATGATGTACAACAATCTGCTGCACAAAAATGTGAGGGGGGTTTTCACCAAAATAGTGCGCCTCAGGTGCGCTTTATGTGCATAGTGCGCCTCAGCCTACATAAGGCGTTGGGACTTGCGACTCGCGCTTAGACGCGCCTAAGGCGCGCTTTTTTATACCAAGGTTACATCTACCAGATCTTCAATGAATGTTTTTAGGGATTATGACTATATATGAATATAAGGTGATACGCAATGAAAGATCACAATGAAAATGTATTTAACAGAGTACGAATGTGATATGAGCGGGTGGTGGGTGATACCTGATGTATGTGTCTAGACCTGTAAAGAAAACAGACACTAAAGAAGTTGTCCATGTTTGTTTGTGTTAGGTTAACCGAATGTATGTGCTTGTTCATAAAGAAATTGAACGTGACCATATTCATTTATGTTCGTTTGCTAATATTATCAACGTACCATTTATGAGTAAACAATGTCCAAAATAAAGAGCAAGTAAAATTTGTTTGAATCAAGAATTAGCAAAAATACCTCTTTTAAGTGGGGTTGAATCGTAGCAAAGAAGACAAAAAGAGAGCACACATTAAAACCGCACCTCCCAACGGGCTGGACATTGATTGATAACAAGTTAGTGACCATGAATGATGGCGTGGATAACTAATGCTTGATGTTTGAACCACTTATTCAAGTGGTTGAATCGTTATTTGCTAGCGAGCTGGTGCCTAAGCGTAGAAAGCCAACAACCGAAAAAGTCAAGTAATGCCCTAATTACCCGATTACCCAAAGCTTGGTTCAAAAATTTGACAGTGAGCTAATACATGATAGGTCCATTAGTGTTACTGATAGCTTATCAATGTATTTAAATGAATATGTAAACTAGACATAAAACAAACAAATATAAAAAAGAAAACAAACACAAATGAACTTAAATAACCAAATAGGACATGTTCATGTTCGTTTGTTTAATTAATTGAAAACATTATGTCATGCTCGTTCATTCATTAAACAAACCTTCCGTCAAACGATTCACCGAATGCTAACTCATTTAAAAGCCTACATATCTCACGTACCAAATTGCCTACAGTATTAACTTGTTCGTATTTTCTGTAAATATTCCGAATCCTGATTACATTACATTACAATGTTATCATTTATCAATGATTAAATAAAAAAAAAAAAGGAAACCGGGTTTTGAACGAACCGAACCCGAAATATGGACTATGTTATTCATTGTGTTTCAATTTTCAAAGCTTCCTGACAGTGAAGAAGAAACCCCTGAGAATGTCGATACAATCGGAATCATTCGCCGAAGAGGAAGAAGAAGAAGAAGAAGAAGAAATTGGATTCGAAGAGCCAGCGCAAAATCCTCCTGCTCCCGCTGACGAGGTAAAACCCTTATTTCTCGGTTGAATTTGATGTGAAAACAAATGTGCAAAAAACAAAATTAGGTCTAAAATTTGATTGTTATGATCATCCTCTGTGCTAACAAAGTCTATATAAAGTTTGAAACTTTAAAGATTGGCTCATATTACAGAACAAAGTTAGCATATTACAAGATATATATGCTAAATTGCAATGTTGTGTGCTGCAGTTATTTGACATATCAACAACTGTTGATCCTAGTTATGTTATATCATTGTTAAGGAAGCTTTTACCTGCCACCACCATGAATAATGGCACTGCTACTTCTGATGACAAAATCTTGGAAAACAAATGTGACATCATGGATCGTAATTCTAATGATTATGAAAATAACGCGGGTCCTTCGGTTGGAAATGATGCTTGGGAAGAACACGGATGCATATTATGGGATCTGGCAACCAGCAGAACCCATGCTGAGTTCATGGTACGTCTACCCGACGATACTGTCATGCTGTATGATGCACTTGTTGGGCTAATTGGTGTGGAGGCCCGATCAAGGGAGGGTGGCCGGCCCTAGCCTTGGGTTGGCCCACACGTTTTTTATTTGGCAGTTAAATTAGGGTTTTAATTTAGCCGGCCCTAGTTATCTCTATGTGGGCTTGGGCCTAACTTGGGGAACAAGTTTCCTAACCCTAGATTAGTCTCTATATATTGATATCATTGTACTTGTAATTCCTTAAGCACCTGAATAATAAAGAAACCCTAGTTGCAGCACAGTGGATGTAGGTCAGCTGACCGAACCACTTTAAATCTTCGTGTCGTTTATTGCTTTCGTGTGTGTGTGTTCAGTTTCGTGTGTGTTCAATCCTAGCGATCCTAACAGCACTAGTATCTTATTTGATTTACCTATATGTCATTTGCTGCTAGTCATACGTGAAGCGCAGCTGAGGCACTATTTTGTGGGTTTAAAACACAGCTGAGGTGCGCGCCTCTTGTATGGGGCAACTTTTTTTGGTTCAAAATGTTATACATACAGCTAAAAAGGTTGTACATGTAGGTAATTCATATATATATATATATATACAACAATTCAACACTAACAATTCAGTGTACTCTCCTACCATTAACAAGTTAACCTTTTGCAACTTGCAAAACACTAACAATTGTAGCAAGTAGGAACTAACTAAGACCTAAAACACTAAGAACTAACAATTAAGACTTAAAAACACTAACAACAGCAATAAGAGACGAATGGTAGAACTAAGAAGAAAGGTACTGATATCGGGATAATCGGTCAAATATCGGTCAACATCGTGATATTATCGGTATTGATATTCTGACCGATATTTTGCTCCGAGATCTCACCAGGGGACTGAGGACCAGTATAATCACTGATATATCAGGATATTAACTACATAGGCTAAATGATGCTAGAAACCTATAGGAAATATATAAAAAAAATTATATAACAAGATGTGCCTCGTGTACAAAAGGCGGTGTGCTTTTACACTTGGCGCTTCACGCCTTGGTTTTAGACCCTATCGTTTTTGTGCACCGTGGGCCTTTTTAAAACCAAGATTTTAATAGCAACTTCGTGTTAGTTATATGGATATTATTAATTGGTACAAAACTCATGTGTAGGTTCAAAATCTGGTTCTTGAAGTTATTTTGGCTACTCTAATGGTTTCCCAATCACCACGTGTCACGGTATTTACATTTTCTTATGGGTTTTTATTTCCAGTCAAGTCTATATTTTATTTAATTGATTTTACAAACATCATAACGTAAACATATGCTCAGAATTACAGAATTTATAGATTGAGCTGTATTTGCAGGAGATTAGCCTTGGTATAATTGGGAACCTTGCTTGCCATGAACTATCACGGAAACAAATTGCCAATGTAAAAGGATTAATTGAAATAATCGTGGATCAATTATTTGCAGATGACAATCCTTGCCTATGTGAAGAGTTTAGGTACACTTCTCGCTTAAACATCAGAATTTCACTATTGGTATAATAAAAAATGCACGCAGTTAATTTACGTCCCAACTGAATGCCATTGTTAAATACATAACACTAAATATTGATCTGATATACAATTTTTGATATCGTCTTGTAGGTTGTTAACTTTATGCCTCCAAGGTAGTGAGGGTGTAACTTGGGCTCACGCATTGCAGCCTGAAAATGTTCTGTCGCGTATATTATGGATTATAGAAAATACATTGAATCCACAACTTATAGAAAAGGTAGCAAATAATATTATTTTTAAATCCAATTTTATTCGGTATTTTAGTTACGATAAGAGTAAAATGGCATTTTCGTCCCTGAGGTTTGGCCACTTTTGCTACTTCGTCCAAAGGTTTGTTTTTTCGCATTTGGATCCAAAAGGTTTAAAATGGATGGAGTTAACGAATCGGACGAAAATGCCAAGATTTTAAACCTTTTGGATTAGATGCGAAAAAGCAAACCTTTGGACGAAAGTCGCAAAAGTGGTCAAACCTCAGATACAAAAATGGCATTTTACTCTTAAGATAGTTTTCCAATATATTCAACACAAATTGCATTTTTTAAAGAGTGTAGGTTTTTTGTTAGCTATATCGGAAACCGAAGATAACGTAAGAGCTCTTCTTCTCCCACACTTGGTGAAATTAGGTCTTCCAAATATTTTAATCAATCTATTGGCGTTTGAGATCAGTAAACTGGAGGGAGACAAACGACTATCTGAAAGGTACACCATGTTCTCTTATTTAACTAGTATTTTGATCCGCCGCGCGTTGCGGCGGTGTCGAAACTTCAAATAATTCGAACTTATACTGTCAGATATTTGACTGGACTCTTTTTCCAACAAAATCTACATCAAAACGTAGAGACCAACTGAAAACACGCATTAAAATAAGCATGAAAACGTATTATATTCGACCTTACTCTTTACTGAGAAAATTTACGTCGAAACGTAAACCAACTTGGATTTATAGCAAAACGTACTTAAAAATAAGCACGTAAAAGTTATGTGGTTTTACGTTAAAGAATGGTACCACACGTTGCGGCGCAGTCGAAACATAAAGTAACTTGAATTTATACCGCCTAGTGAAAACGTATTACATTTGACCCGACTCGTTTCCCAACAAAACGTAGACCAACCAAAAAACGTGCCTAAAAATAAGCACAAAAACATATTATATTTGACTCGCGTTCATATAAATAAGCACGTAAGACTCGAAGGGGGTTAAGGTTAAAAAGACATTTTACAAAGTTTTTAGAAAGCTGAGGGGATGTGAGTGACAATGCTAAAAGTTGAAGGGTTGAATAAACAAAAAGAAAAAAAAAACAATGAGTTAGATGGCATTATTGTAAATTTATTTAAAAAAACAATAAAATATAGAGGTGTCTTTGGTACTATTCGTAAGACACCCTCTTTTGTTATATATATGTATAATGCTGACTCGTCAATTATCTGAACTTCTTTAGTGGTTACAGTATTGCTAAACACTTTCTTGTCTAATACCATGTTAAGAATACAATAAACTAATATTCATTGTGCTATATAACAACTTTTGTTATTTATTAGGTACTCTGTTCTTGATACGATTCTTCGGGCTATTGAAGCCCTCACTGTAATTGACGGTTGTGCCCAAGAACTTTGTTCCAGTAGGAAACTTTTTAGTCTACTTGGCACTTTGATAAAACTTATCGATAAAATTGAGGTATGTAATATGATCAAGTTTATTTACAACTTTTAAGTTCTTTTCATTTTGTTCTAATGATTTTATTCGTTTCAAAATAGGTGACGAACTCATGTGTTACAGCTGCGGTTCTGATTGCGAATCTTTTAAGCGACTCTGAAGATTTGATTACAGAGATAAATCAAGGTAGTTAGTTCCGTTACTAAATTCCGACATCTCAAAATTCATTTTTACCCACATGATTTGGTTTTATTATTGAACTTACGTCAAATTAAACAGTGACACGTTATATACGTTCCAGATCTGGTTTTCTTGCAGGGTCTTCTGGATATCTTCCCTTTTGCTTCTGATGACATAGAAGCCAGAAACGCATTATGGGATGTAACTTCGAAATTCTTGTCTCAATATCAACAAGGAAATGAACGCGATAAATCTTTATAAATATATATCTATTCTAGCGAGTAAATCGGATTTGATAGAAGAAGAGCTCCTTGATCACCAGTTAGCTTCTTCGAACAACGATAAAACCGCTTCTGCTAGAAACATGCGTATACGAACCGCAGCTGTATCCTTTAGAACATCGATCAATAAACTGTTCAGTTTAGATTAAGGCTGCAAACAAACCGAACGTTCAGCGAACAATTCATGAACCATTCAGCGGGAAGTTCGTTCGTGTTAGTCCGTTTTATAATTGAACGAACACGAACAAGAACAAGAAATTTCGTTCGCTTAGTTAAATGAACGAAAATGAACAGATGGAGTGTTCGTTCATTTATGTTTGTGAACGTTCGGTAACGTGTTTGTTCGTTTATGCTCAGCTCACTAGGGTTTTTAATTTTAATAATTTATTTAAGTACTTCAAATTTCCCACTAATAAAATATTTAATAAATATTATTGTCTTGTATATTACACTGCATATCACTAGGGTGGATCTATATAATATTTGTGATAAACATGCTGATTTTATTCAAAATTTAATGTATGTTCGTCTGTATTTGTATGTGTTCATCAACGCTCGTTTGTGTTACCTAAAAATTAACGAACGAACTCGTTCCTTTCCTTAATGAATGAACAAGAACAGAAAATCTCGTTCGGTAAGTGTTCATGAACAATTCCTGAACACATTTATTTCCTTATTTGTTCGGTTCATTTGCAGCCCTTACTTCAGATTATGTTGGATGTCGAAGGACATGGTTTGACTTTTTGAAGTCAAACCTGCTCTTAAAGTCAAAGTATCTCTCTTTGTTGTTTGAGTTTCACAAAATCTTGTTTCCCTTGACCATTTGCAACAGCTGAAAAGAATTGACTTTATTGCAAGTCAGTGGTTGACCATAAAGGATCAGGTCAGCCCTGCCAATGAATATGTATCAATTTGTAGGTGTTTATCTTATGCTATTTTTGGTAGTTCTTTTTGTTCCAGATACCTGACTAGCTTGACTTGTGCATGTGCATTGACAGTTGTACATTTGTTTTTGATTTGGGAATAGAATAGGAGTAGATATGCATAAGTTCTTTCAACCGCTTTTGTTACAAAATAATATTGCGCATTCGCTTGGTCTGTTTTGGTAGCTGAAGTTCTTTTAACCGCTTTTGTTAATTATAGGTTTTTGAGTAAAGTACCAGGATACTTCATGTTAAGGTCATATTTTGGTTTCGGTTTCGGTTTTTATCTCTTAAAATTTATTGGTTTGGTCAAAGGTTTTTCCATGTTCCTTGAAGTGGATGGAGTTTTGTTTTTAATGTCAAAAATTTTTAAATGACTACACCCCTGTGCTTAGAAAACAAAGAACAAAAGTTTGAAAAAAAAATATATTATCTGAAAGTGATTACACGATTTTTAGAGATATCCAAGTTTTCGTGAATAAATTGCTTTTCTTCTGGTGTTGGCTCCAAGTAAATTCATGTTTCATGTTTCATGAATAACAAGACAAACATTGCTTTTCATGAGTTTCAAGTATTTTTGTGTTTGGATACTTTAGTGGAATTTAAATCCGAATGAACCCACACCCAAATCAAGTTTGCAGAATTCCGATTTTTTTCGACATAAATGAGTAGGAAACTGTAACAACCATATAAACACATATATACCTCTTAATGTATAACATTTGTATTAAAATAAAGGAAGCTGAAATAAGATGGTTACTAGTCTCTCAACAACGGTTGGAAATTCAAGTTAACGATCGCCGTCCACTAATTTATCTGTTCTCGAAATGAAAACAAAGAAAAAATTTCATGTCGATGACTACTTCTTCATAAGATCTCGCAAACACACAATAATAGCCTTTTGCTTCCCCAATTTTGTTAGTGGTGGTGGGTCACAAAAGACACAAATCAGTTTTTCAATCTTATAATAAGTCTAAAGATAAAATAAAATAAAACGATATAAATGGAGTTTAGCACTTTAACTATAGGAAACGCGGTAAGTGACGAGAGGCTATTTTTGCTTTCAATAATAAATATAAGAGTTAAATGCCATTATACTTTTTTTTGGTTTGTATCATTTTACTAGTTTAGTTTAAAGATATTTTTTTTCGTCTGTGGTTCTAAAAGATTTCACCATTGTCATTTTAGTCATTTGTGTTAATTTTATCCATTGTTTTTGTTAAGGTGAAGGACAATTCGGTCATTTTATATGGCTGAATTGTTCTTCTAGTTAACAGAATTACATTTAAAATACCGAATTGTCTTTCTCGTTAACAGAAAAAATGAATGAAATTTACCCAGTGGACTAAAATGGCAACGGTGAAACCTTTTTGGACCCACATGTAAAAAAAAAGAAACCTTTAAACTAAACTGACAAAATGGCCGAAACCTCAGTGACTAAAATTGCATTTAACTATAAATATAATTATAATGAACAAAGTATAAACGTGGTAACTTGGATAACATAACTGACGAGCATCAAGTCTGAGTTATGGTTTGATACAAGCAGTGATATTTCATAAGTAAAGGAGTTAAGCCGCACATGAATTACTCGAGACTAGCTTACTCAATGTTTGACATTGAGCGGAAATTAACAAAGCCCAAACCGCATCATAGTTCATATAATAAGTGAGTTCAAACCCGAAATTCATATATTACAAGAATATATCTTAACACAATGTATTTCACCCCTATATAATATCCATCTGGTTTACTAAGTACTACACTACCAAAACAAACCAATATAAAAGGTGAGAATGGAAGTTAAGCTCGCTAACGGTTGCACCGCCGCCGGAGAACACACTGGAACTGCCTTCAAGGACTTCGTCCGTAAAAACCTGATGTCCGACAAATTTGTGGTCAAAAGGTTCCACCACATCGAGTTCTGGTGCTCGGATGCCACCAACACCGCCCGCCGCTTCTCTTGGGGCCTCGGCATGCCCATTGTCGCAAAATCCGATTTGTCGACCGGAAACACAACTCACGCCTCTTACCTCCTCCGCTCGGACCAACTCAACTTACTCTTCACCGCACCTTATTCCCCTTCCATTTCCACAACCACCACCGCCTCCATCCCGACACGGAGTGCCGCAACTTCACCATCTCCCACGGCCTCGTAGTCTGTGCAATCGCCATTGAAGTCGAAGACACGGAAGCCACTTTCTCGGTCAGCGTGGCCCACGGGGCTACACCCACGTCAGCCCCAATCATTCTGGGACACAATGACCTCACATTGTCAGAAGGCGAAGTCGTTTTGCGCTACGTCAGTTAAACGGATCCCAAAGTTGATTCCTCTTCCACCTTTTTCACTTTTTGCCTGGGTTTGAACCTGTTAAAATGACGTCAGCTTTTCAACAACTTGATTACGGCATCCGCCACCTCGATCAAGCGGTAGGCAACGTCCGGGAGCTCGCTCCGGCATTAGACTACGTAAAATCATTCACCGGATTCCACGAGTTCGCTGAATTCACCTCTGAGGACGTCGGGACCACCGACAGCGGACTCAACTCCGTTGTTTTAGCATCCAACAACGAGCGAGCCAGTGTACGGGACAAAGCGGGAAGAGTCAAATCCACGTATTTGGAACACAACGCTCTGGCCAGTGAGGACGTTAATAGAGATGAGGAAACAAGGTGGTTTTGAGTTTATGCTGTCGCCACCGCCTACTTATTATCGGAATTTGAAGAACAGGATTGGAGATGTGTTGTCCGATGAACAGATCAAGGAGTGTGAAGAGTTGGTAGTATTAGTTGACAGAGAGATGATCAGGGGACTCTGCTTCAGATTTTCACCAAGCCAGTGAATGACAGGTATGTCATTTTCACATGTGTTTTCAAAAACCAGACCAGACTACTGCCCGATCAGACCGGATTTAAGAACCATAAGATATCATAAAATAATATAAATATAAAACAAATCATCACATTGAATTTAAGAACAAAAGATATCATAAATATAAAACAAAATATTGAAGAGGTATGATCACAAATTACACGTGTACACATGTCAAAGGGACCATACCACTTCAAAATGGCGTCCTCGTCACACGAGGGCATCCAGAAGGTTCTAGAAACTTCTGGAAAAGAACACCTAGCGACATGAAGATGCTCTCAGCAGACAAAAAGAACAGTACGTGGACCAATAGCGAGACGCCAGCAAGTGGTTACAAGACCCTGGGAGAAGCTGACCTAGAGCAAGTAACCGTGCGCCACGTCACCTCAAAGCATGATATCGTCTAAGGTGACAGGACGGATATTCCTTCTAGTCGGTCAACTGGCAAACATTGGCTAGCTGGCCAGTCGCCTCCTCTCCCATTCTCCAGCTATAAATAGATAGTTCAATCCACATGTTTAAGGGTTCGATTCTTTACTCTCTCACTATATACACACACTTATTCTCAAAGCGATTACTTATTCTCACGCCGGGGGTGGTTACAAGGAGAACCCCATCTTCTCCTCCTTGTAGCGAGTCATCGGTGTTGTTCATTTTGAAGGATACCCTTGAAGAGTTAGTCATCAGTCGAGTGAAGGATAGAGATTGAACTCCCCTACACGAGATGCACCAGCTTTATAACCTAGTGTTATTTAGTGTTTCTTCAAATATCAAATTATTTTTTATATTGTGGGGTGATCTTATAGTTTCAATAAAAAATATAGGATTTAAATAAATAAATATGGAGTATCAAGTGCTGAATGAAAACGGTTTCATGTTCATTGGGGTCGGACCGGTTTAGTTTTGAAAACATTAAAGTTTTGTGTAAATAATGCTCGTGACCTATCCAGTTTTGTTGAATTTTGGTATGCAAATTATTTGAGCTGGCCAACCATGTTCATGGAGATGATTCAGAGAGTAGCTTGTATACTGAAAGATGGATGGCAAGGTGCACCAGAAAGCAGGTTGTGGGGGGTTTGTCGAGGGCAACTTCTCGGAACTCTTTTAAGTCAATTGAGGAATATGAGAAGACACTTGAAACATGAACCATCACATGAAAAAAATAAAAACCATAATCAATAAGAGTTATCATCAAAATAAAGCGTGCTTTGGGGGCCTGGGTGCAACCAACAATTACTATATCACTCAGTGGTATAGTGTTTGCTCTTCGTAAAATGGTAAATGTTCAACATGTAAATTTGGAAACAAAATAAAAGGTTATTCCTAACTTGGTAAATGGAAGAAAAAATGTTGGACATATAACTAGGCCATCTCACGTTCTAGCTTTGTGAATGTATGGATTTGAAAATGTTTTAATATTATCATCCTGAGTTAATAATTATGCCGGTTTGACCCAGGTCAGATGAGTCCATTGATCCGTTCCAAACTTTTTAAACTATGTTCTTTACTTTACTTATTTATTTCCTTTTGAAACTTAAATATTTATATAAATCTAAGGCCAAACCACCAAATAGTTTGTATAAATACTTTTTTTAAATGTCAAATTTTCGAAAAAACCACCTAATTTCAATGGTTAAAATTTCACCTTCCATTGATATGATGGTCATCCCTAAGAGGACATCATGATGGTAGGTGGTGTACCCACAACCAAAAGATGCCAGTTTAGCCAAAAAATGATTGACCATGGGCCGACGTTTGTTAATAGCAATAGTAACAGTAATAATGATGATTAACTACTTAAAAGACATGAATGTGGCTCTATTAAACAAGTGGTGGTGGAGGTTAAAAAGCTTTAGAAGTCCAAACTTGGGCCCAAGTCGTGTACGCCCTTCACCGTAATGCTAGAGCTTTTAAAGGTTGTTCTGGTTAAAAAAAAAAGTTTTCCAGGTACATGGAAAACAATTGCTGAGTTAGACAAGGATTTCACAATATAAATTAAAATAAACTATTATTTCATTGATTTCCTTTACACAATACAACCGAAAATAACATAATGTACAAAAACAGAAATACTGAAATAATTACAATTTTTCTGACGAAAATTACAAACAAAATGAAGCAAAAAAGATCCTTAAACCGTTTATAAATAAACAAGAAAAGAAAGTCGAGGTTTGGCAGAGGCACGTTCGAGACGCTTTCCTTAAAACAGATTTCGGGCCACCCAGGTGAACCCGTCTGTTTCCCATGGTACAATAGTCTAAGTAGGTTGCACTGCCGGAATTAGCCTAGCACCTGAAAGTATACCTGAAATGAGAGCTTGCAGGTCAGAAAAATTAGGAAAATTATCAGAGGTTTCGAGTGGATGTTGGAATATGTAAAAATTTTCTGACTGAACAAGACTTTTAAGTCTTGTATATATCATCAACACCAAGCAGGTAAAGAATACGAATTGTCTTTACAATAATTGAACTTAATCAATTCGTAATTATATGTCTAATTCAATTCTATTGAATTCTCGAAACCAGTGGTACTTGAAGTGTCTCAGTCAACTGAGCCAAAGCCACACCTAGTCTAGCTTAAATAAGAGTCTCTTAGCTTTTGGACTAGCTCCTTATCATTATTAATATATTATAATCACTTCCGAAAACCCCTAATTCTGTATTCGTATCCATTTTGTTTGAGCAGGCCAACCATTTTCATGGAGATCATTCAAAGAGTAGGTAGTATCGCTAAAGATGATAACGGCAAGGTGCCCCAGAAGGCGGTTTGTGGGGATTTGGCAAGGGAAACTTCGCGGAACGCTTCAAATGTGTTGAGGAATATGAGAAGACATTTGAAGCACCGCATAAAAAGACACCATAATCGATAACATGTATTCAGCCATATATATGTTGGGCTGGGCCAGGTGTGATCAACAATTACGTAAAAGATGATAATAGGTTGTAGATCTAATTATGACCAAGCGGTCCAGTGGTATAGTGTTTGTCATTCGTGAAAATGGTGTGGTTGAACATGTAAGTTTGGAAACAAAATCAAAGGTTATTCCTGACTAGGTAAATAGAAGAAAAATTGTTGGACAAATAACTAGACCATCTCACGTTCTAGCTTTGTGAATGTATGGATTTGGATTATGTTATTGTATTATTACTATTATCAAAAGTTAGTAATTGCACCAGGTTTGACCCGGGTCAGATGAGTTGATTGATCCGGTCCACAACTTTTTAAACTATATTTTTACCTATTTATTTCCTTCAAAAAACAATTTATATAAATCCAAGGCCAAACCACCAAATAGTTTGTATAAATCTTTTTATTAAATGTCAAATTTTGGCGAAAACCACCTAATATCAATGGATAAAGATTTCACCTTCCATTTATCTGATGGCGGTCCCCAAGGGGACATTTTTATGGTAAGTGGTGTACCCACAACTAAAAGTGTGAGAGTTAAAATCCTGGAGAATGCACATGTGATTTATCCTTGAAAATCTAAGAATTGCTGTTAAAAATGATCTTGCCAACAACAGACTAAAAATGGTTGATCACGGGCCGACGATAGTTTTTTTAGAACGGCTAAATGTTACACTCCCCGGGTATTGAACCCATGACCTCCTCCTATTTAAACACCTAGAGGGTTTTCCTTCTACCACTAGGCCAAAGCCTCAATCGACTGCTTAATATGGAGAGCAGGTGAGGGTAGAATTCCTTCTAAAGTGGCGTTATCCAGCAGAGGTATGAACTCTATTGATCTTGGTTGTTCCATATGCAGTAAAGGGAATGAAGATGCCACCCACATTCTGGTGAATTGTTCGCTTACTGCTGCGGTTTGGAGTGAGGTGTGTAGATGGGTTAAAATTCCTTTCCCTCAAGAATTGTGTAGAAACTATATGAAAATTATGGCTCAACCAAAATGAGAATGTTTTCAACAGCAAGGTAGTCCGGTTTACAAAAGTGTTGGACGACATAAAAGAATTGGCGTTCCTTTGGCTCTTGAATCGACCAAAGATATCTCTTGGCGAGTGGACGATGTGATCTGGGTTTGATTTTGGTGCTCATGTTTGATTGTATCTTCTGTTGTTTCTTTCTGCTCCATGTCCTTTGTTGTTTTATTTGAATGAAAGCCTTGCCTCTTTATGTTTGTTCTTTTGCTTTTATTTTTCTTGTTGTATATAAGTTAAGAAAGACGAGGCGTATTCACCTGATAATGATTTGGAGTGTTTGGATTTATTCACCCAACAAGTTGTCGTATCATCCGTAAAGACATTGAACCCATCGACATCTTCAGAGGCCAAATACCTGAATTCTGATACTAAGATCGGAGCGATGGTCACAACCACGCAGCCGCCAACTCCAAGATCACCACCACCAGATATGGAGAGGGTGGCTGGTTGTTTTTGTTTATTCCATCCAATGTTGTTGCGTTTATCAAGTGTTGCGGCAGGCATGACGTACAACTCATATGCAACACATAAGACGGTTATGTAACCAAATAACTCTTTTTTCTCTCCCACTAAGGTATTAAACACACCCATGTGTCAATAAGCACTACACATGATAGAACACAATAAAGGGACCAAACATTTGTTTAATTTAATGGTATGAAGTTGTACTACAATACATGACTCCAAACAAAGAAAAAAGAAGAGTAGTATACAATAGATGGCTAAGTCTTCTCATTGCCACCTTTTCACAAACATAAACCTAAAATCCCAACTCAGCATATAATAAATATTTTTAAAAACAAAAGCAACTAGGAATCCAATAAAACATAAACATCATTTTTTCTTCCTTCTTCAACTCAATTGTATACTATGATCCTCTAACAAACAACCTATTTCTCTTATGTCTCCTTAATTTTCACAAACATATCAATCTCCCAACAACTCCAATTTCTTTCCTGTTCTCCTTCTCAACGCGTTAAAAGGTATGTGTTTCAATCACATGAAAGATTGTATATACTGAGAATAAAGTCGAGATGGAAGAGAAACAAGATGCACCATTTTACTTGCTAAGTTTCAAATACCATTTCGAGTTTTTAAGAGCTTGGGACAATGGTTCCCACATATCCAAACCCAACAATCAAGAATGTGATTGTTTGGAGGAATATGTATATAAAGTAGTTGTGCTTTCCGTACATAAAATCATAGCATCCGGTGAAGAACAGGAACACAGCAAATCCAAGCTCCGTAAGATGAATTCTAAACCAACGAAAACAGATAGATTTGGTTAAGTTTCATACCTTAAAAAGGAAAGAAATCCTACAATGTATCAACAACGATGATTTTTACCTGTCACCAATATTGAATTTGAACTTTCTTGGAGCTTGTTTGGCGGTTTTATTGTTCTTGAGAGCATCTCCTAGCTTCTCAGTAACGACCCACTCATTAGATCTCTTGGCGTCAAGTAACCCAATGAATGTAGCCTTGGTACGGTGAAGGGACATGACATTCTCAAAAAGAATCCAGTAGAATAATAAATGTATGGACCTGAAAATTTTTATAAAACATCACATACGGATATACATTTATATGGCTTAAATCATACAAAGTTTGAATGACTGATGACGATGATAATGATGATGATACCTCGGAGTTCCAACTGAATTCAAGGTGGTGATGATGCATGGGATATAAATGGCACCCCAGATAGGAACCTCGACTTCAGGGACCAAGATCGTGAGGGGAGAACGACACAGAAAAAGAAAAATGTGACCATATGAGCGATGATCTTTCTTACGAAGAAGAAACTGTAGATCACATACACCTTCTTGTAAAATGTCACTTTCTGCAACCAAAACAGTCAACATTAATACAATTGATGTCAATTAATATCAAAAAAGTATATTGAAGACAAAAAGATTGAATAGACAGCTTAAATGTGACCATAACCTTGTTTCTAACGATCTCCATCACCATTTTTCTAAATAAGTTGGCTGGACCACAAGACCACCTATGTTGCTGGTACCGGAAGGCTTTGAATGTACTAGGAAGTTCACTTTTCACCTACAACATTTATCAAGAGTTAATTGTGGGTCTCAATTAAAGATTGTGTTTTGATTGTCAGACCCGGTTAAAGATTGTATTTTGCATGTGGGACCCGTTTAAAGATCGGTAAAATTTACTAACCTGAAGGTCGCCAAGGTAGAGGAATTTCCATCCTTTAAGACCTGCTCGGACCGCAAGGTCCATGTCCTCGACTGTGGTCCGGTCCTTCCACCCTCCGGCTTCATTAATGGCAGCAATACGCCATACACCACCGGTTCCTGTGGTAATTGCGTTCATGTTGTTACCATATCGATTGTTAACTGAAATGATGAAATTTATCAGAAGGGTTTGGTTTTTACCGTTGAATCCGAAAAACGCATGAGTGGCTGATCCTACTTCTTGCTCCACTGTGAAATGGTAATCTAGTGACATCTCTTGCATTCTTGTCAATAAACATTCATCAGAGTTCACTGCATACATTGATCACACATTAATTTTATATTTCCACAATAAATATAGAAAAGTACCAGCCATAAACAATATCTTCAACATTTAGCAGTTAGTAACTCCTTATCTCAAAGAAATCACTATGTAAATAATTACTTAAATTTTATATTTAAGAACTATTAAACAATTAATAATGTAAAATAATATTTGACTTGACATATAATACATAGATTATTATTGATATATAACAATGATCACAAGAGGACAGGAGAAAGCTTGTAGCTTTTTTAAAGAATCAAAATTAAAGAAAAAAAAAAGTAAACTAAAAACATATTAAAGTGAAGGTGGGGCCATGCATTATTTGGCCAATGGAAGCTACATTACACATGTCTCTACATCACAAACACAACATGCCATTAAGCACATGAACTCACAGCTTGATTTTTGTCACCATCCCACAAGGAATTATATCAACCACAATTTATACACCTCATCATCTATCTAACCTCTACATCTCATATACAATTTTTAATAAATTTTAACAACCTACACATAATTAATATTCTATAATATTACTAACATTGATAATACTATTTTTATTGGTTTTATTGGTAATTGATAAACCCCGTTATCAGAAAACTTACTGGACCCTACAAATACATTGTTAACTGGTGGGACCAGTTTATTTTATAATTAGTTAAAGACACTTGTTTTTATTTAATTAGCATTTTTTATTAATTGTTATAACAAATACATATATTATGATATTATGTCAAGGGAGTAAAATGTAAAATTAACAGGTCTCGAGTGTCGGTGAGAAAGCAGAATCCAGCAGCTGTACCAACGACAATGCACAGTGTACAGCATGGAAGCATAAATGCACGTGGAGTGGAGTGTTGAATTACCATACTACCCCTTGTATAGTAAAGTTTTTTATTCTTTATAAAGCTGGATCACTAATAAATATACCCTTGTACCAGCAACATTTATGCCGGTTATTCTGGTGTGACCAATAGGTTACAATCTCTACGTTTAGCACTTCATCGGTCGTGTTCGTGGTTTAACGGGTCTAAACTGACACAAACCCAAACACGACCCTTGAAAACTATGTCAGATATATGAACTGAACACGATGTATAAATTATAAATTATATATTTTTTGGGTAAAAGATTTAATTTCTTGAAAGTAAAAAACTTAACTAAAACAAAGTACGAATGAGTCACCAGAAGACACAAAGTAGTGCAATTTATTAGAGTCACGATCGAACGGCTAGGATGCCGTGATTGGTTGAGTCAAAATGGACCCCACATCTTTTTCCGGTAACTTGAAATTTAGGGAAAATTTACACCTTAGATCCTTGTACTACACTGTGTTTATAGAAGTGATCCTTGTACTTTCATTTTATGCTCTGTGTAACTTTCTAAAATAGACAAAATGTAAGAATTTTGCATCAAATTGATGTCTGAATTTTAGAGCTTTTAGTGGCAAGCATCAAAGATATAAAAATATCTAGTGTATATATGACAAGATATGTTTTTTTATTATGTTGGAAATTTTAACGGTCATTTAAATATCATATTATTACACTATAAATATAAATAAATATATATGTCTGTTGGTTACATTTATTTGTTGCAGATTTTTTAATCGAATTTTATTATTACTACATTTTTTATTAAAAGATTTTGATGATATTATTTTTTTACAAAAAAAGGGGGTGAGAGTGTGAGATCAGACCACCGACACTTCTACAATCTATGAGCAAGTGTGATATTTTCTTTTTTTTTTCTTCATATTTTTCTTTTTTTCTATTATTTTATTATTTACAATAATGGGGTTAGTATGCTAAAATTAGCAAACATATAGTCAAGCACTAAACTATTTAACCAACATTAAGAAAGGGTTAACCATGGTTTAATTGTATAACAAAAGACTTACCGAACCGCCACCGAGCTTGAACAAGGGCGATTTGAGGGTTGAACTCAAGGAACGGGATGGCTCGACGGAGAAAATCGGGCTCTGGCCGGAAATCGGCATCGAAAATGGTCACATATTCACAGTCTTTAACATAATCATGCTTTAATCCTTCTTTAAGCGCACCGGCTTTGTAACCCCCTCTGCTTTCTCTAATTTGATACCTAATATTAACCCCTTTGCTTGCCCATCTTTGACACTCTTTCTCAATCATATCCTAAAACACAATTTAACCAATTAAAATTATGAAATCCTATTTTTTTGTTTGTTTTTTAGAAAACAAAAGGAAACATATGAAGATGGGCATTAAATGTAACATGGGTAAATTCTCTTTTTTGGTTGTTTTACATCAATCGTAATTAAATTTGTATAACTTCAAGAAATTCAACAATTATAGTAAAAAAAAAACTACTTCAAACCCCAAACCAATTTACCCAATTTGGGTACAGTTTTTGGATCTTGAAAGTTAAAACCACCAAATATAAACCAATAAAAAAAAGTGATGTAATCATTTTAACTAACTAAAAAGGGTTGAATATAAACCAACAATGATTAAAACATCCTTTATGTTCCATGAGTAGCATTATATATACATACATACATAATAATCATATATACAACAGATTTGTGGGCTTCATGAGTTGTACCTTGATCACAAAGTCTGTAGAGTCATCAAGTACTTGTATCACGAGCCGATCCGACGGCCATGAAAGATTACAAGCCGCCCCAATCGAGATCTTGTATACCTGTGACGTCATCATTCATTCATTCATTCATCAAAATGAAATTGACAAATGACTAAGGATCTGTCATTGTCGATTTGAGAACAAAGGGGTTGTGAGTTGAAATTGTGAATCTGATAATTTAACAGAATTGATTAAATTGGCAAATGACAATCCCAAAAGGTTTGTGAATTCAAATTAGGCAGCTATATTCATACAAAATAATCTAGTGACAAACCTCTTTCTCATTAAACATAGGGATCTGAATCAACACCAAGGGAAAAGCAGAGTTTCCGATCTCCAAATCATCCCTAATAGGCTCCCAATTATACCTCTTCTCAGGCTTCTTCCAAAACAGCTTCACAAGGATAATAACAACCCCCATATACAACCGTTCAACAAACAGCATCACCGTCATCGCCAAACAGACATACACTGCAAATTGCAACAATGGAACAATCAATGGCACCTTTATAAGGTCCCATAGCATCCCAATTTGCGCCGCCAGGTCCACCGACCCGCCCGGAAAGTTATCCGGTATCAAATTCTTCCCGGATACTACGTCTCCCATCTGCAACTGGATAGATCTGTGATATTTCAATGCTTGTTTTTTTGTTTTCTCTCTCTCTCTCTCTCTCTCTCTCTACTTGAGATTGAAATTGTGGTAGATTTTGAACAAATATTGATATGCACTGCTCTGATTTCCTTTCCTCTGTTTGCAGATTATGCCAAAACAGAACTACTGCTTCTGGTTTTTTTTTTCTCTTCTAATTGGATTAGAATAGAAAAGAAGCAGAGGTGTGTTGTGGCATTGCTGAAGAGAGGATAGGAAATGGTGAGAGTGCAGGTAGATAGGAGTGAAGTGAAGGAGAGAGATTGAGGTTTTTTATAGTCATTTTTCTAACTTTTTTTATTTTTGTGAAATTGTTTAGTAATACTGACTTAACACTCTACCTTCCTCCTTTTTTTTTTTGTTTATGATAGTTTGACTACTTGTAGTTTGTTGTTCTTATTTTTTACTTCTCTAGTTTTGGTATTTTGCATAGAGGTTTCCAACTGTTTTGTATAAATTTCAGACGAAATGCAATTTAGATGAACCGTAACGTGAATAGTTAGTTATATGATTTACTATTTTTTGTTTCTGTATATCTAAATATTGATTTTGACAGTTTCATACATTGGTGGATCGGTAGTTGTACCAATCTCATAGTCAGCATGAGATCGTCACTATTATTTTTACAAAGGGTATAATCTTTTGTCATATCAAATGTCAATATACATGACGTCTAGAAATTGGTATTTTAAGAATGGTTTACGGATTCATAGTCAACATGAGATGATGCATTCATCATTATTATTTTTACAAAGGGTACTAGATCAAATGTCAAGACACTTAACCTCTAGAAATTGGCGTTTTAAGAATGTTTTACGGACATCTCAAGTGTAATCTATAAATGCATGGAACTCCAAGTATTTTAACATAAAACAACAAAAACGTATCTACGTTTGTTTTTATTTGATACCAAAACGGTGATCTATTTTAATAATGAAATCTATAAACAAAGAAACAACGAAACCGATATATCATAGTGATGGGATTCTTCGCGTAAAGAGGATTTGTGATGAAATTCGGAACTTCATGTTAGTAGCAATATGTAATCATTCAATTATGGATGTTTCTTTCCATTTTTAACTTTAGAACAAAATGCATGAACATTAATAGTATCATGTGTACCAACATGCACTTATGTAAAGGTTTGCCATTTATAAGCATAGGTAGACCTCAACTTCATTCTTATATATATAATTATTGGAAGTGTATGTACATATATTGAAAGTTAAGGGGTTTAATCTTTAAACTATAAAACGTCAGGGGTCAAAGTAAAATTAGTTAGTACACAAGAGTCAACGGCCAGTTTCCGGCTGCTAAGCATATAAACGACGTCGCAACGTAAGAATATTCCGGCGTATAAACGAAGTCCTGTATAGTAATATTAACAAAATCTTTTTCATGTTTTTATAAGCTATTTCTTTAAGTAATTTATTGTTCGCATTTGATATCAGTTTGTTTAGTCCCACTATTTTCCTTTCTACTTTGAATTTTCTTTAATGGAAAAGATATTATCATACAAAACTATAATAAACTTCGATTCTGTAAAAACAAATGTAACGAATATTAAATTTTCCTTTTATATAAATGCGTCACTGTTTAATATAAAACTAGCAGGATTAAATTCGTGTGTTGCTGTGAGGGTGCAACAAGAATTTGATTGGTATAATTTGGGTCGTTACGCTATCGATACATGCTACACACACTCCACGGCTAGATAACCTGATTTTAAACAAAAGTAAAATGGAGACGCAAATGCAACGTTAAAAATAACATTTTGATCGGTATAGGTTCAATTCGACACCGGTATGATATATTTGGAATAATGCTAGTTTTTTTTAAATGCTTTAATGAAATAATAATGTTTTTAAAAAATGTTCCAAACATAATAAAAACATTTAATAACAATTTTAAGAAAAAATTTCAACAAAAAAAATACTGTTTTTAAGTATTTGATTGCTTTATTACAATGATAAAGGTTCAAATGCATAGTCTTATAAAACTAGAAACCCGTGAGAAGAGTATCAAACGTACTCTGATTGAACTCATTATAACGGTATGGAACCGTCTCGTCGAATCCTACGATCTTAGATTTTGTGTTTTCAATTTTGGATTTTTAGCTTATAGATTTTAGAATTTTTGTTTATATCAATTGTGTATTTTTAATTTTTTTTATTTGTTATATTGTGTTTTTTTCTTATATTCATCATTGTGTCTTTTTTGTTATTCATTGTATTTTTTTCCTCAGCATTGTTTATATTTTACGATCCATTGTGTTATATTTTGCGATCCACTGTATTTTTGTATCTTTCCTGTATTTAGGAGACTTTGTAGAATAACTCTACCATTACTACAAAAACCATACTATGGGGTGAGTCACATGTTAAACGACAAATATTACTCTTACGTTACACCAAATATAGTAAATTACTCCACATGCCCAGTTTGAACATGGGACCTTTCTCTAAAAGGCATAAGCCTCTATTAAATGGGTTAGTCCTACATTGAGTGCAATGTTTAACTAGTTAACTTGTCTCGGTAATTCTTTAATGATTTTTCTAAACCTAGCTTAGTTGACATATCATCAATTTTGTTCACTGTAATCAAGTTCTTGTCACATTATTAAAGAAAAGATTTACAACCATTTTCGTCGGAACACCTCATCATTGATTCATTGCCTCCTTTTCCCCATTAGGAGCTTAAGTAAAAGGAAACCCCTTCCTTCACTACTCGACCATCCTTAATTCTTCCTCTTCTTCGTTTTAGCTTGTGCGGTTTCTTCGCCAAGCATTTAACTGTGAACCTATGACGAAGACGGAGTGACCAAATCCAACTCGTCTTCCTTTAAAAAAAGTTAGGCTAGTATTGGAAACAAGTACAACAAAGAGAACATGATTAGAGTTTAGGGCTTGTAACCTTAACTATTGTAATGATTGTGGTTGATGTGATGTACATCGATGGTGGTGGTCTGAAACACGAAAATGGGAGAGGACCGCGATTTTCCAACACATTGCCGCCGTAATGTTGGTAGATGTGTCGTTTGGAATTACAAGCCAATCGTACATTAAGTAGTAAGAAAATAAGGCAAGAAATTAAGTGTTATAGTTAAATAACATAATTGAAGACATATTAAATTAAACTAAATTACATTTTTATTTCCTTTATTTAGTCCCAAATTATGGAATGTGTCCTTTAAAAACTGGTTTTTACTACCTGGCCTTTATTTGAATAGTTTGCTACGCTTTTTATCCTTAACACTAACCTTGTCCAACTTCTAAGTTAACTCTAGTCATGTGACTAACACAAGAGAGTAACTAGGTAGTTTTACCCCTCATCCCATTAGAATTTAACCCATTTTAATCTTATTCTTTTTGTGTTAATCTTATTCTTTCCCAAATTCAGCCTTCGTCACATCAGATTAACTCTAGTCATATGACTTGCACATGATATAATTCTGATGGGTTGGCTGAATATGATTAAAACCCTAATCGCAAAAACGAGGGGTCAGTGGAAAGATCACGAGAGAAAGATCGATTGAGATGGGTTCTTCACAAATCTGATAAGATGGGTTTGATTTGCCATTTGATGAACATTGTTCGCATAGCGGTTTGAAGGTAGTAGCAGGGAATGGGTTCAAGGCTGCAAAGGTGAGAGGCGTTGAAGGCGAACAGAGAGATGTACAGGAAGTGATGGAAATTGATACACAATTTTTGTTGGCTGATCAAACTTGTATATTCGGTTTGGTGGTTTTTATTATTTCTATACAATGCCATTCCCAGAGTACGTCTCAAACGCTATAACAAGTAAAATTCCCAACCCGCTTGGTGACAAATTGCAGAAACAAGGTTTAAAGGCCAAAAGCATCCATAGATGGATTGTTTAGGAAGAAGCCTTAGTAATGTCACCAACCACGCATGTTAGTATCGTCACATTCTTCTTGAACATCCTAGCAAAACTCGTCTTTTCCGACAAACCAACATCACCACATCCACTCTGCTTTGTTTTAGACATATTTAGGAGAAATCGCATATACAAGTGTGACATCTAATTCCAAATATGGGATGTATGGATTCCTGAGAAGAATGGAGCCATGGTGAATCTAGCATAGACACTCACTTGTTTTAGACATAGCCATGGGCGTACCTAGGTGTGCCCGCACCCTATAATTATTTTTAAGTTAATATGGGATGATATCATCTCGAGAGATCCTTAAGAAAATCTTGACACCAACCCCATGAAATTTTTAAAACGAAGTTTCACTAAATATTTTTTTAGTATTTTATAAAAATATACAAATAAATTTTCTAAACCTATATAAATTAATTCACAAATATAAAACAACTAAGCTTATTTTAAATTAAACTCATTAATCACTAAACCCAAACTAGAATTGATTATCCGTGTTGTGGGGTCAATTTTTTAACGTGATTTGAGCCTAGTGATTTTTTTGTAATTGCTTAAAAATCAAAAGGTAGACCAACGAAAAAAGTTCATATAAATAAGCACGGAAATGTATTATATTTGACATGACTCATGAAACGTAAAGTAACTAATTTATAAAGTCTAAAAGAAAATATATGTCAAAATGTAGGCCAACTGAAAACGTAAAGTAACTTTAATTGACTCGATTCATTTCCAAACAAAATTTATATCAAAATACAGGCCAACTGAAAATGTCCACAAAAATAAGCACAAAGGTTATTTGACATGACTCATTTTCGATAAAAGTTACATTGAAACGTAAAACGTCAATTTATATCCGACGTGTACATAAAATTAAGCACGTAAAACTAAAGGGAGTCAAAATGACATATTATAATTTTTTTAAAATTTTAAAGCGTGTAAATATCAATATTAAAAGTTGAGGGGTGAAATTCACAAACAGACAACTCAAATTACTATAACTAACAACTTGATCTATTAGTTAATTAAAGTATAAGAGTATAATTAAGGTTATATTAATATAATTAGAGGTTATAGTATAAATAAAAAATAATTAATCAATATAATACAAAGTAATGGAAAAAAAAATTGAAACTTAAAAAAATAATGATAAAGTAATGTACAACTTCCAATATGTAATATAAGTTATTATATCATTGTTAACCGGATAAAGAAAATTTTAGTTTTGGAAAATAGTTTAACCTTTTTAGTGGTCAACACAGTTAAAAAAATCAAAATTCTCATTTTACTTTAAAAAGTATCAGTATAATTTACGTTCACATAGCATAAATCTTGTTTTAGACACTAAATTGCTAGACCTAGCCATGGGCGTAGCTAAGTTGAGAGTATAGGGTGTAGACGCACCCTATGATTATTTTTAAGTATATATGTGATATCATCTCGAGAGATTCTTAACAAAATTTTGACATTAACCCATGAAATTTTTTAAAACAAAGTTTCAATAATATGTGTTTAGTATTTTATAAAAAAAGACAAATAAATTTTCTAAACCTATATAACTAATTCACAAATATAAAACAACTAAGCTTATTATAAACTAAACTCATTAATCATTACACTCAAATACCCAATAATCATTAATCTTGGCCCAAACATTTTTAACAATAAAAAGAAATCTAAGAAAAACATGAGAGAACGCTATTATTAACCGCCCCACCCACAGGCCAACTTATCAAAATATAAGACTCATTCAACCTATCTTTGAGATGTCTACTATCGTAAGTTGTAGGGGTGTGAATTAGTCGGTTTTAGGCTCAAATTGGGTTCTTTAAATTTTTTCGGTTTACGGTTTAATTGGTTTTCATGAATGGTTAGTGTTTGGTTCGGTTTCAGTTTTTCTGGCTTTGCCACTTGAGTAAAAAAATTGGAACAAAAAAATTGGTTTTATCGTTTTATTACGTGATCCATTTAACCATAAAAATTAATATTTAGTAATTGACAACTGATACTCCACCTCTTCACCACCCACCAACCTTCTATTATCAAATGGTAATTATATGCATTACATGTTACTGTCCAAACCTTTTTAACGCTTTTTATGTAATATATTAATCTTCTCACCATCTTGGTTATCTTGCCTAAAATAATCAATCTAAAATTTCTTAAATGAAAGCAACATGATAACGATGTCATCACTCTTTTACTTAAATGTTAAACAAGAATGTAATTAAGGTTATTATTGTTGGATGTGATACATTTTATAAAATCTCACACGCCTTATGCAAGTGCATCTCTTGATACCATTCTTGTATCTCTAATTTTTATTACAGTTTTATCTTCTTTGAATAACTCAACATTAATTAATTAACTAATATCAAAATGTACTATGAAAGTATGAATGAACAGTATAACAGAATCAAAACACAATTACCAAGTATTTCAATAAAAGAAATTCATGGGATGTCTAATGGAGCCATTAATAAAAGTTGGAGAAAAGTACATAAACATGAAGCATCATGTGAAAAACAAACAAGAAAATGTGACATGTCATCCAAAATGTAAAGTGGTTAGCTAAAGAAAATTGATCGCATCATGTGACATGATAATTTGTTTTGATTAAACCTTTTATGTGACACATGGACTGTTCAGGTAAAAAAACACACTAATATTTATTGTGATATAAAAATAGCAAAAAAACAACTTTTTATAATAGAATTTTTTTTAACGGACAACTAAATCCTCGGATAATCATACTGGGATCTCTTCAATCGTGCAAATGCATCCCCTCATCTATAACAGTCAGAGTTTGATGCATACTTGAGCCACTAAGCCACCAGTTCCGGGGAAACCCACCCGCCCGCCCGAAGGCCCACTGCGGTAAAACCTGGTTTGACTCAGTTTCAAACTGACGACCTCCAGAGAACCTAGTTCTAACTTTATTGCCACTACCAATTTCCTTTAAAATGATGCTAGTAAGAATTAAACTTAGAATCTCAATAACATAAACCAAGTTGTAATAGTGAAGATGAAAAAAGAAAGGCCGCTCATGATTCCTAACTAAAATATTCATAAACTCTTTAATAATTATTTATATATTTTAGGAGTACTATTCATCAAAAATGTTTGTATTAATATATATATATATATAGAGAGAGAGGGGGAAGGGGTGAGTTAAAATGAGAACCATCTTGAGTTGTGAGAACCGTGAAAACTAGGCCATCCAAAATGTTTTTTCGACACTTTTTTTTCTCAAAAGTCATAAAAAATCACTTGTTTCAACAAAAAAATTAAAAATGACGCATACCCGCATTTACATAAGGCGTAAAAAAGTATTTATTTTCGTACAAAATTTACACCAGCATGTAAAAAAACTTGAATCAGTCAAAACTACCGGCTCAACAAATTTATTTTACTTTTTTTTTACAAAGGTTTTTATAATATTTTCATCTACGTTTGTGCAAAAAAATTGGCCAACTTACGCGGGAAGAAAAAGTTTTCACGTCTCATAACTCGTGGTGGTTCTCATTACACTAGGTTTTATTGATAACGCGCGTTACGGTGAAACAGAGCAAATGATTATGTTAAAAAACATTATTTGAAAATGTAGTATGTCGTTTCAAAAGCCAAACCAACAGAATCAGTTTAGTTTATCATCGTATCATAAAAAACAATATCAAATAAATAAGCTATTTTGAATACAACTTCATTTTTAACAACACTTATATCAGAATTTCAGTTGGGGTTGAGGGGGAGGGGGGGGGGGGTTTAAACACAACTTCTTACTTAAGTTATTTTATAAAAAAATTACGTACGAAAGTTATTAAAAAATATTAAATTGACTTATTAAAGCAACATCATTTCAAAGAAGAAAAAAGAATTATGAAAAAAGGAAATAGCGTTAAAGAAAAAGAAATATGTTAAAAATAAATATATTAAAAAATTATATTATTGTAATAATAAAATATTAGAAAAAATATATATTATTATAAATTTTAAATTATTATTCATCGTTGTTAAACAACAATATATACATTTATAAGAAGAAAAAAGAATTATGAAAAAAAGGAAATAGCGTTAAAGAAAAAGAAATATGTTAAAAATAAATATAATATTAAAAAATTATCTTATTGTAATAATAAAATATTAGAAAAACTATATATTATTATAAATTTTAAATTATTATTCATCGTTGTTCAACAACAATATAACATAATATATATATATAAATATATATATTATGTATAGGTTTGTTGACGTCGCGTGTTGTAGCGAAACGGAGTAAACGATAATGTAAAACAAATGTTATTTTAAAATTAAGCATGTTGTTTAGAAAGTCAAGATGTCAGAATCGGTTTAGTTAATCATCGTATTGTTTTATGACACCAAATAAATAGTCTATTTTGAATGCAACTTCATTTTTAACATAACTTACACTATAATGTTGAGGGGGAAAAACAAATACAAAACTACGTACTTAAGTTTTTAGAAATAAAATAAACGAATTTAACTTATTAGAGAAATTTCAAATTATGTTATAAAGGAAATATGATTTAGAAAAAGTTGAAAAAGAATTATTAAAAACAAAAAATAAATGATAAAAGAAATATTATTTTAAAAATTAAACAATAAAAATATATTAAAACTTAAAGGTAAATAAAATCATAACCTATAATAAGATTAAATAATAAAATATTAAAAAACTATATATTATTATATAAATAAAATCACTATTTATTGTCCTTAGAAAAAAAATAACAAACATAAGTTATTAAAACTATATCAAATTAATCGATAAAAAAATATGATTTAAGAAATTTTTTTAAAAAATTAGTAAAAACAAATGATAAATAAAAAAATATAGTTTTAAAACAGTATTATAATATTATAATATTAAATAACAAAATATTAAAAAAATATTGTATATTGTATATTATTATAAAATTAAAGTTACTATTAATCAATCTTCATCAAATATATATATATATATATGGGTAATAGCAAGAATTTCCCACGCAATCCGATGGGAATTCGATTGTTTGTCTATGATATAAGCACTTGATTTAATATTTATTTAACTAAATGGGTTAACAATGTATATTACTTAAAGCATAAGGGTTAATTAAAAACTTTGAATATAATATGTGCTTTACTATTCGAGTTTGAATTAATATAATATAATATTATATATATATATATTTAAATAATAGCGAGAAGTTCCCATGCAATGTGACGGGAACTCGGTTGGTTTGTCCCGATAGCAGTATTATATAAGCATTTGGTTTAACATTTATTTTACTAAATGAGTTAACAATGTATATTATTTAAAGCATAAGGATTAAAATCAAAAACTAAAAACTTTGAATATAATATATGTTTTACTATTTATGAAGAGTTTGAAGTAATATAATATAATATAATATGGTTCAGGATCCTGTAAAAAAGATGAAATTTGTGATAAGGATAAGAAAGAACATGATAATGATACATGTCATTATTTAATTTATTAGGATACGAGCAATTAAGTAATTTCACAAAAAACTTAATTAAAAATAAAATTCAAAAACCCACATTCAATGCATATGCAACTTCCCTCCGTCTTTTTTAAACGTCTATAACTTTTTATACATAACTTTTTTTTAAAATTACGCCATAATAACAAGTGTTTTTTAATTTTTAATATGAGTACCATATTGCTATACTTATATTGTTTTAATTGTATAGTGATTCAAGGCATTGCAATATACAGTAAAACACCATGAACGTGTATAAAACACCATAACATTGCAAAGACCATTTACGTTTAATCTTTCAATCTCATTTTCTATGATGTTTTATTTTAGGATTTCAAAACAAATTATGATGTTTTGTAAAAGAAAAAATTAGCTCGTTGAATTTAATGATATTTTTTATTACTAATGGAATGGTTCTTTGTATACTTGTATGGTGTCTTGTTTTCTATGGTGTATATTTTAGTTTCATGGTGTTTTTGTATAAGAAAATGGTAGTTTGCCGAATTAAATGGTATTTACAATGTTATGGTGTCTTATATACGTTCATGGTGTTTTACTATAAAAGACAACACCTTGGATCACTATATAACTAAAACAAAATAGACAAAACACAATGGACTAAAACATCCGATCAAAACGTAATTTTTTTCTCTATATAACTATAGTAATATGGTACTCATATTAAAGATAAAAAACACTCGTTATTATGGTGTATTTTTTTTAAAAAAAAGTTACATATAAAAAGTTATTGACGTTTAAAAAAAGATAGGGGAAGTTGCATATGCATTGCATGTTGGTTTTGAATTTAAAAATGTTACATTTTCTTTTATACCCTTAATCTAGAAAATTAATTATTTTGAGGGTAAACACCATTTACAATTTTCCATTATAATCTCAACCATTATATTATATAATTATTTTAAGGGTAAACACTATTTACAATTTTGCTATTATAATCTCAACAATTAGATTATAGTTCAAAAGGTGTAGATTCCTTCTTACACTTCTCACAAAACACACACTTTTTACAATAACCCTACCCAATATAATATAACAAAACATAACATAACATAACATAATATTAAATAACAAAATATTAAAAGTTATATGTTATTATAAAAATAAAGTTACTATTAATCAATCTTCATTATAAAAATAACGAGGATTCTGACGCGATGCGACAGGAATTCGATTGGTTTGTGACGATAGCAGTATGGTATAAGCACTTGGTTTAACATTTGTTTTACTAAATGGGTTAACAATGTATATGATTTAAAGCATAAGGGTGGAAATCAAAAATTAAAAACTCTCAATATAATATGTGTTTTACTATTCATGAAGAGTTTGAATTTGAAATAATATGTGTAATAATAATATGTATAATATATATATATAGAGAGAGAGAGAGTTTGGAGTTGGCTACGAAGTCCAAATTTTCTAAAAAGTGTAAAAATCATAAAAAACTAAAATGTCAATCATAAAGACACCTAAAAACCATAAATAAATAAAAGAAGATTACTAAAACATTATATATATGGGCTGTGTTTTGGATGATAAGGTTTTGATTATCGAATGACAAACATTATTGTGATTTATGTTAATAATCATGCTGTATTTTATATTCATTGTTCTACGATTGTTTATTTGAAGTTTTTATAGACTATTATGGTTTGAATATGGTGTTTTAGTAATCTTCACTCTGTTATTTGTGGCTTTAGGTGTGTTTTAATGCTGAAATTATAGTGTTTTATGTTTTTTTACACTTTTTAGGAAATTTGGACTTTATAGTTGAACCCCACTATTATATATATATATATATATATATATATATATAGGCTAATTCTAAACTGAAATCCACGCCCAGTTGTGTAAACCCTGAAAACATATTTGTGTGGTAAAGATTGTGCCATTGTCTGGATCAACTTTATATATTAGGGTTATAATAGTTATTTTACATTGTCTTACATAACCCTATAATCCATCTGATTTGATGTATATTGTTATACTTCTAATCCATCTTATCAACTATCTAACAATTTCTCATTTCTCACACCATCTTCTTTCTTCATTCATGGTTCATGTTACACTAGATCTCAATATTTCCATTGAATATCCTTTTCTCCAACCACTGGTAGAAGAGATTCTAGGTTTTTAAATTATGTTCATCATTTTTGTTGCACTCATCACTTCAGTAAATATTTTTGTGAAACTGTAATAACTTCAGTAAATAGTTTTTCTCATGTTTAAAAACGGTCACATTTAATGACGTATTTTTGTAAACGTAACTGTCTTTTTTCATTTAATGAGGTGTTTTCCAAATGTAGAAAATGTCACATTCGTAGATATAATTGTGTTTTTTTGTGTTTTCTAAACAATTAGAGTAAGTGTTACAAAAGTTTGTTTGTTGATTACTAGTAAGACGTTTGAGGCGGTCTTGTTTTTGATATGGTTGTGTGAAAGTATCGATAGTAGTAAATCTGTAGTATGGCAAAAAATAATAAGAAAATTGTATGTAATTTAATTGGCAAATAGATATAAATCTTACCTGAAAAAAAATATTACGGTAAATTATATATATTATCACTAGATAAAAATGGAAGTGAAAATTTTATTTGGAAACAAAAAATGGTGTAAAGTTTTTGCAACACTTTCGTGTAACAATAATCAAGGAATTGTATGTACTGAGGTACTTTACAAATGTAGAAAATGCTACATGAAATGTTACATTCATAGATAAAACAGTGTTTTTTTTTGTGTTTTCTAAACAATTATAGTTAGTTTTACAAAAGTTTGTTCATTGTTTACCAGTAAGACGTTTGAGGCAGTCTTGTTTTTTTATATGATTGTATGAAAATATCAGCAGTGGTAAATCTATAGCATGGCAAAGAATAATCAGGGAATTGTATGTAATTTTATTGGTTTTAATTTTTTTAAAGGTTATTTGGTTTCTTTTTACCTTTCTAGGTGTCACACCCCAACCGATGGCAGAAACATCAAGTTGGGACGAAACAGATTGCTCGAGACATTATAACTTGCTAATAATAACAATAATTTAAGTAATAATATTTCATTTCATTCTAAATGGAAGTACATAGTCTTGAAGGGAAAATTCAACAATTTTGGCAACTTGAACATAATGAAACAAAGGAAATACATAAAAAAATTTGGGTGCGTATCTGGTTCACCATAACCAATTTCTTTGAATCATCAAGACTAATTTCCTACAACATGTATTAAATAATTTGTCAACACATAATGGTTGGTGAGCATACAAGTGGCTTACATAGCGTAATATAAGAAAAGTCTCAAATCCAACATAGAAAAATGTATACTAAGTTGAAGCTAGCATGCGTATCTATAGGTCAAACCCTTGTGCCCACTGCATATTGTGTGTACCCTCGTTACCGAAGTGAACTGGGTTGATTGAATACTTATTAATACCCAACAAACGGGCGGTGTGCTACTACTATAGCGTTAGAATTGTTAAGGTGGGCTAGCTAAGAGATGACAACTAGTGTGCATGAATGTTTTCTAGCATAAATAACCTAAGCATAACAAATAACATATTTGGTGGATTGAGTGATTAAATATGTTTAATTGTGTGCATTGTGAATTTTGATAGATTATACGTGTTACACCCAAAAGTGCATTAAAACGTAAGAAGACTCAAGTATACTCACGGTTTGTTAAAGCTTCCAAACGTGAGTTGATATGAATTGGGTGGTTGGAACACCAAAGTTACCCTACAATGGGAAACAAAGGTGTATGAGTCAATGGAGTTTGATTATGAGTTAGAATCAAGAATTTAGAATATAACAAGATTGTATAATATTGTATGAAATACATTTTGTCTGTACACTCAACCGGACACTAGGTTCTAGTATGTTTTGATGGGTACCAAATCACCCCTTCGTATCCGAAATGAGGATTCAAGAACTAGGATGATGAACACCATAATTTATAACTTTCAACCATGAATCAATTGAAGTTAGGGTTTGGTTTTGTAAGTACATATATATATTAGTATAGCTAGCCATGTATGGAGGTAGGATAAACTCCATCCATTTAACCTCATTATTAGGATTCACAAAGTACAAAATCATGAATTTAATTGATGATTTCAGTTGGTCATGAATATGAAATCTCCTAATTCACCAAGACCACCAAGTGAGTAAACTAGACGAGTGCCTTTCAAACATGGATTATGATTGAAGACTTTGTGTAGTTTGTTCACTTTGTTTTCTTGAAAATTGTTTGGTGACTTAGAATAACATAATAAACTAACTGATTATGCAAGTGAGGAGGTGGAATCGTAGTTGGAAGCCAAAGGTTATGTAAGTATATTACACACACACACACACATATATATATAGCCATGCATGGAGGTAGGATGAATTCCATATATTTAACCTCATTATTAGGATTCACTAAAGTACAAAATTGTCAATTTAATTGATGATTTCATTTGGTCGTGAATATGAAATCTCCTAATTCTCCAAGACCACCAAGTCAGTAAACTAGACGAGTGCATTTCAAACATGGATTGTGTTTGAAGACTTGGTGTAGTTTGTTCACTTTGTTTTCTTGAAAATTATTTGGTGACTTAGAATAACATAATAAACCGACTAAGTATGCAAGTGAGGAGGTGGAATCGTAGTTGAAAGCCAAAGGTTCCATTGTTCACACTTTACCAAAACACAAGTATCACAACATTGAAGGTTGAGGACTTGGATGGTTTCAACACTTCGTAGGTCACTTGGGACCTTTGTATGTAACACCCCAAAAACGGGTTTGGTATTCAAACCACGTTAATATTAATGAGCAAGTAAATACTGTTAGTGGTAAAAGTAACCCGTGAACAAAATAACTAGGAATAATTAACCTAGTTAGTAACATATAAATAGGTGATAAAACATTGAGTTGTAGCCTATTATAATCAAAAGTAAATTTGAGGGACCAAAGTTGTAAAAAGGGAAACTTGGGTTTTATAAACAAAAAATAAATTAGCACACAACACACATAGTGTGTGTGTGTGTAGGTCGATCACCAGGAGAGAAACACAAGGGGAAACCCTTGTTCAACCTTGATCCATTAAATTGGAGGGTGCATTAGGGTTAAAATTACATGCATGAGCATAAATTCTTGATCATCTAAGCTTGGAGATCATGAGGTATGTTATAAATTATGTTTTGGTGATGATAAGTATGTGGATGAACTTGAAGGTGATAACCTTGAGTTCAACTTTTGTTCGTATGGTGAAATTGATAATGAAATTATGTCTGTGATCATCATACTTGTAAGTATATGTGAAATACTTGAACAATTTTGTGATTTGAATAAGTGTTCATGTATGATACGAAGTGGGTTTTGATTATATGATGGAATTGATGATATATGAGCATCATACTTGTATGTGTAAGCTACTTGAACAAATTCGAGATTCGAGTAAATGTTCATACATGACTTAAAATGGGTTTTGTATGATATGATGAAATTGATGTTATGTTAATGTTAATAAGTGTATAAGATCATGTTGTCTACTAGTTTATATGTAGAACTTGATTATATTAGGTATTCGGACGAATGTCTAGTAATATGATGAAATGGATTTTACATAGAAATGAAAACCCTTAGTTTTTAGCATAATGAATGGATAAATTAGCATTGATAATGAAAGCTAAGTTAACTTGATGTTAATAATCGCTCGATCTTGTCAAAGTGAAAGAAATGATATGAATTTGATTTGGGAATTTAGTTAAAATAGTAACCTAAAAATAACGTCTACCGGGTACTTGATGAAATGCCTAAGTGAGTTCGTTGAACCTATTTGTGCATTTGCATACTGGAGGGGTATGGTCCCAAAAACTTTGCGCCTGCGTAAGGAACCATACTCTCAATAACAACATACCTCAAGAATAACCTTGCGCAATGCGCAACGGTGCGCCATTCTTGAAACTAGCAGGTTGTGTGACATTTGTGTAAAATGGGTTCCAAAACCCGCTCCGTTGAAATTCAAGCATTTATTCAATAGTTCGTTACGTATTTATTAGTATTAATTAAATTGTTTTATTACTCATGATTAATAATTAAGTCACCTATTTAAAATAACAATCAATAAAGGAAAATAAATAAACCTTTTTATAACAAAAAGAAATAAAATAATAAAAATAGAGAAGTAGATGGGGTTCGAACCCGGATACCCCCCATAAACCGCACACACCAAAACACCGCTGTGATACACACACTATATGTTTATAAACCCAAAACAAATATCTCTTATAACAAAACAATCCCTTAAATCTGTTTATGTTTCAACCGTCCAAAAATTTCAACGTTGTAACCTCCGAAATTTGCATTTAATTGCCGCTTAACCTAAAGAAAACCGGTTTCAAATCATGCTTAACTCAAAATCGGTTACCAATCAATGAGGTAATCAAATCTTAACTGAAAACTTTAAAACTCGCTTACGAAACCGAAAACCACTTCTGCATCTATAAATAGTGAGCAAAAACTTTGTAAACCTCGCTCATTCGTTTGTCTAATCACTCAATCATCACTCTCTGTGAATTTTACTGTTTTAAAATCCTTATCGGAGTTAGCCGTACTCGTCCGCCGAAAAATCGGGATTTGCATTTTGTCGGTAAAATTCTTCACCCTATTTTTGAAAAATCATCATTTTCATCTTTAGTCGCATATCAACAACATCAATTTATCTGGGCATGATCGAAAGTCGGTACTAGTTTCTTTTAAAATGAAGAAGATGAAATTACTTCGAGTGTATAAATGTAATAAAAACCGGGATTATAACCGGGTTAGACACACAGTCCAGTGGTGGAATGTGTGCAAACATAGCGTATATGTCCCGAGTTTGAAACCTGATCATGTCCGTTTCGTTGCATTAAACCAGTTTTTTTATAAGCACTTATATTATCCTTCAGTAAGATGTTAAGTATAAAATAAATCCAAGCATAGGCGGGTTAGACACCCAGCCCAGTTGGTTGGGCTGGGTGCAAAGCAGATCGATGGTCACAGGTTCAATGCGTAATACACGCACGAGTTCAATGGGTTTTTCAAAACCTTTTTAATAAATAATTTCAAGAATAATGTAGTTTGTATATAAGAATAATAAAAATCAAGATTATTTCGGGTTAGACACGTAGCTCAGTTGGTAGAGCTGCGTGCACGTATACGGGAGGTCACGAGTTCGAACCTCACACGATGCCAAAAATTAATCAAGTTGAACCGGCCGTTGACCAGTCAACTCTGAGAAAAATGGTATTTTTTAATTAAAATCCTTTTCTTTTCTTTAAAAAAAATTGTTAAAAACATTTAAAAATAAGTTTTTAAAGCTTAAAAATTAGCATTAAATACCACACAAATAAATTAAAAATCTAATAAAAATAATTAATTAAAATATTAACTTTTACTTATTTATTCAATTATTACGTTATTATCTAGGCTAGTTTTCTCTCGTGATTAAATTCCAAACTCGTGCGTGTTCGTCGTCAAATCAAGGAAACACAACCACTGTGAGTGAATCCTTACAAATTTCCCTTTTTATTCATGTTTTGGGGTGTATCATGTTTCGTTTACATATTTCGTTTATTCAAACAATTGTGCTATTACCATTATATGATCTTACGTGTTATGTAATGTTATATGTTGTATTGTGTGTTTACATTTTTGTCAAGTTGCGTGCAATCATTCATTTAAGGCCCATCAGTTCCTCGTGGGATACGAGTTGAGCATCAGGTGTCTCATTAGATCGGCTCCGTTTGATTGAGCCTTGATCTCATTGTTCATCATTTGTCATGCTTGTGTGTGCATTGATTGATATTATGTGGTTTATGGTTAAATTTACATATGCGTATACTCATACTTGGTTTATGCACATTTTTATTTAAATAACCAATATAACTAATTCTTTCAAATGTTTAAATGAGATTCACTCGCCAACTTTTGTTGACCCAAAACCCTATTTTTACACATGATACAGGTGGACAGGTCGAAGCAAGAAACACATAGGAAATTGCCTTAGAAGAAATATAAAGAGTTCATTAATATTGTTGTGCTTGTATGATTGTTGTAATTTTTCTTTTAAATTGGAAAATAATAAATATGAAACTTTATTATCGTAAATGTGATGAGCTTTGATGAAAACCGAATCCTGCCCCGACTATCATTTCCGCTGCGGGTCAGGGTGTGACAGATTGGTATCAGAGCCTTTGACTGTAGGGATATATGATAGGTTATTAGACCCTTAGAGCCTATACTATAGTCAAGTAGATTTTTAATTGCTTATGTGGTTACATGCAAAATTATGAGGTTTATTTGTTTCATATTTGCTACACACACAAATGCATGCAACACTTCCACAATCATTTTGTGTGATACTTAATGATTATACATATTGTCAAACATAACATGCTTACATATACATTCATCACGGACGTTTCAATTCTCACATATTTAAAGCATTCTCATATTATCTTTATTCAAGATTTTGTGGTGTTTTCGTTTTTCAATCTCATCAAAGTAAGTTCTACGACGGGCATGTAGTAACTGGAAGGGTACGAGTACCGGTAGTCGAAACGTCCTGTTTAGGTTGGCATTCGTATAAATCCCATATAACAGACTAGTTTGCCTACCTGGGGACTAACGATGAGAGTACGAAGGGCCTATTAGGCCAAAACATGCCACATCAAACGTCGTGTGAACTAACCCCACTTTGAGTTGTCATTGTGTCTACACCTGGACACCCTCCGACCTTATACTTTGCGATCATGTTTTATGATTTTCATTCGGGTGGCGTGAATGTTAACAGGCCAACACCAATGTGAACCCTACCAGAGCCCGGTAGTCATGGGGGCCCACATGACTACCAAGGCCAAGTATGGGGACATATGGGGGCCCAAACATGAGCAAAGCCCAAGACATCCTATGGATGTAGCAAATTTATTTTTCATTTGTTTTGTGGATGTTCATTTTATATGATACATGACGCCTATATGTCAAACTCATACTATCGATACATATTCCTTGTAGATGTCTTCTAGTCACTCTCGTAGAGGTAGGAGATCAGGAAAATCCCGCGAGTGCTTGGTTGCCAAAATCGCTCAACAAATGGCCGCCGTAATTCCCAACATCGTAGTTCAAGTCCAACAAGCCCTAGCCGCAAATCCATCAACCCAATCAACCAAGAAGGTCAAAACGTTGCCAACTCTCCCCCAAATACCACCAAGTGCACCTACAAGCACTTCAATTCATGTGACCCTCCAAAGTACAAAGGTATTGAGGGAGTCACTGCTCTTCTTCTATGGTTCGAAGAGATGGAAAGTATCTTCCTCAACTGTGATTGTCCCAACGACCGCAAAGTACGCTATGCTACTGGACGCTTGTATGGAGTAGCCCTCACGTGGTGGAATGCTGAGAAGCGTAGACGAGGTGTCGAAGCCGCTGTAGCCCTAACTTGGGAAGAATTGAGAGAGCTTATGACTAGACGTTTCTGTCCAAGAAGTGAAATTAAGAAATTAGAGGATGAGTTCTATTCCTTGAAACAAAAAGAGGGAGATCACATAACCTATAACAAGAGATTCCACGAGTTGAATCAAATGGTTCCAAATTGTTTCACCCCTCTCTACCGCTTGATCGAGCACTACATTCGGGGTCTTCCTCCAAAGGTTCAGGACACTTTGATGAGTACTACACCTACAACTTTGGAGGCAACAATGGAGCTAGCTATGGAGCTCACCGAAAACCACATTAGGAATGGGGATTTTAAGGATGAGAAGAAGAAAGATGAAACATCAACCAAAACCTCAAACTCAACCTAAACTGAATCCTATTCCCAACTCACTACCAAGAGAAAACGAGATGGGCAAAATTTTGTTGTCACCCAAACCAGTCAACCAGCTCCACAAGCCGTACCCCTTCAAAGCCATCCCAATCACACAAGTAGCACCCAACTCTGCCTACCCAACTAAGAAACCTTACGTTGGTCCTCACCCTCAATGCAACACCTGCTTTTATCACCATCAACCCCCATACCCTGTCGATTGTGTACTAATTGTGGACGTTATGGGCATCTGAGCAAAACTTGTCGTACTCCTCAAAATCAAGCTCCACCCCTGCCCAAAACATGATTCAACCCTATCAACAACCTCAATACCCCATAGTTCCATATGTGCGAGCTTGCTTTAATTGTGGTGACCCTACCCATTTTGGAAACACGTGCCCTAGATTGGTTAACATCATTAACGCCCAAGCTCATGCAAACCAAGTTAACCAAGCAAATCAAGCAAACCCAGCACCTCCACCAGCAAGAGAAAGAGCATACAACATCAACGCTAATTTAGTTGAAGTCAATAACGGTGCAAACGAGCAACCTAACTAGCCTTCCATCACCAAGAGTCAAGACTCAGCTCTAACCGTCTAGTTTTTAATGTTTTCTATAAATCTCAATCTTTGTATATCCCTGTTTCAATTTGGGAAATTATGTATCCAGGAATTTTAATGCTAATTGATATCATTGTTTTATTTCATGTCTTTACTCATCGATTTAATTTTCATATCATCATACATCATGATGCATCTCGTCTCATCATTTAAAGAAGTTGGGTCATGTCTTACTTTTTCTTAGACTGGCCCCTTCATCATAACAAACGAGAGAGGTACCGTTGTTATTCAGTCATGTATTCTTTCAGATTTGAGACTCAAGCTTTGGCTGTTGTGTTTGTTTAAGTTTTGTAGATTTTAGAGTCACATAGAACTAATTATAACTTACTGACAAAGCCAATGAAAATTTGACAAGACTATGGTGGATACGCCGTTGGTACTTCCTATATATAAGTATTCTTGTCAAAGGATCAAAAGCATTGTCAGACGGTTCTAAGAAGTTCCGTGTAGGTTTAAATATCCTCATGGTTGAAGTTTTTGTCTTGCGATATAACTTTATCTTTTCAACGCATCAATCCTCTCAAAACTCTTACGCATGAGATCATATCCAGTGAATCAACTCTGTGTATCAACGCTTCTCATCTTAGGCATCAAAAAGCGAATCCTGTAGCAGGGTATTCAACCCTTACTAGGAATGTTACCGCCTCCATCAAAATCCAATCATCGCACCTCCCTTTTTCTGTTAAAAGATATTCAGATTTTAGTTAGAGTACGTTGGGAGTCAAAACGAAAACCTGAGTTTACTTGGGAATGCGAAGACTCAATGCGCGAAAAATACCCGCATCTTTTCCCTATTACAACTTCTACTTAAATTTCGGGACGAAATTTCTAAAAGTAGGGGATACTGTAACATTTGTGTAAAATGGGTTCCAAAACCCGCTCCGTTGAAATTCAAGCATTTATTCAATAGTTCATTACGTATTTATTAGTATTAATTAAATTATTTTATTACTCATGATTATTAATTAAGTCACCTAATTAAATAACAATCAATAAAGGAAAATAAATAAACCTTTTTATAACAAAAAGAAATAAAATAATAAAAATAAAGAAGTAGCCGGGGTTCGAACCCGGATACCCCCACAAACCGTACACAGCAAAACACCGTTGTGATACACACACTATATGTTTATAAACCCGAAACAAATAACTCTTATAACAAAACAATCCCTTAAATCTGTTTATGTTTCAACCGCCCAAAAATTTCAACGTTGTAACCTCCGAAATTTGCATTTAATTGCCGCTTAACCTAAAGAAAACCGGTTACAAATCATGCTTTAACTCAAAATCGGTTACCAATCAATGAGGTAACCAAATCTTAACCGAAAACTTTAAAACTCGATTTCGAAACCGAAAACCACTTCTGCACCTATAAATAGTGAGCAAAAACTTTGTAAACCTCGCTCATTCGTTTATCTAATCACTCAATCATCACTCTCTGCGAATTTTACCGTTTTAAAATCCTTATCGGAGTTAGCCGTACTCGCCGGAACAGTCGCCGGAAAACCGGGATTTGCATTTTGTCGGTAAAATTCTTCTCTCTGTTTCTGAAATTTAATATCATCATTTTCATCTTTAGTCGTATATCAACAACATCAATTTATCTGGGCATGATCGAAAGTCGGTACTGGTTTCTTTTAAATGTAAAGAGTTCATGAATATTGTTGTGCTTGTATGATTGTTGTAATTTTTCCTTTAAATTGGAAAATAATAAATATGAAACTTTATTATAGTAAATGTAATGAGCTTTGATGAAAACCGAATCATGCCCCGACTACCATTTCCGCTGCAGGTCAGGGTGTGACAGGTTGCCTAACAAACCTTGTGCGCAACGCACAACGGTATGGCAACCTTGATACTAGTAGGTCGCACAACGAACCTTGCGCACACTGCACAACGGTAAGTTAGACCTGGAAGTGCAGGTCACACAACGAACCTTGCGCACACTACGCAACGGTAAGTTAGACCTGGAAGCGCAGGACCGTTGACCCTGCGTTGATCAAACAACCCTCTAGCCGCAAAGTCCTAAAACCTTGCACAAGGCCAAGACCAACATGAGAGCAACTCATAGTCTTGAGAAAAGGACTTAATATCTACAACTCCGCGCTGGCCAGAAAGCACTGGCAAAGCCACACGGAAGGGAGAAGCGCAAAGAGGCGTTGACCAAATACAAGGGTACAAAGTGGCAGAACTATGACCCAATAGCCGCTCGGCAGATTGTGTCAGACTGTGTCGTATGAACAGTAATGTAGAAGACAGGCTGTATGCAAGGACGTACACGTGACACCAACAAAACTCACGCCAGTGACTGTCACACAATCTCCACTATCGGCTGTTTACAGGTCTGACACAAGGGACAACTGCCATGACACGCGGCTCCATTCACCATGCGCCAAGCGCACCTCCTGCCAAAGACCATTAATGGTCGATGCAAAGGAGACAGAACAGATATCCCTGGTCATCAGGCCTGGGCCTAAGGCCCATCAGCCCATCTCCTACACACCTATCTTAGACTATAAAATAAGGATTACACCATAAGCTAACAGGTATGCTTTCTAGCTCACTCACTAATTACTACGTACTTGCTTATTACCTTGCAATCCTAAATACTTATTCTCACGCCAGAGTGTGGTCACGGAGAAAACCCTCCCCCTTTCTTCCGTGACGTGTCTAACGGCGTTGCTAGTTTTGCAGATAACACTAAGTGGGATCACCCAGAAGAGCGAATGAGAGACAACCTTTTATGCAGAAATATTAAGCTTTAACCCAAATATCCCCGGATATTCCTCGTGGTTAACCAGTGTTTCTTCATATACGTTAATAGACAATTGACTTTTAAAAGTCAAACTAACCTATAATAAGATCAAATGGTAATTTTGATATAAAATGCGTAAGGTGGAAAATCGTGCTAAACGATGACTAATCTAACCATCTTGCGAATGATAAATAATTGTTCGACGCTTGACAAACTAGGTGGAAGCTTGGGAAGAAGCAAGTCAAACAGAAAGTACAGGGGAAAAAGCATAATCACATGTAAGGCAAGTAAAGATTATATCTTTTAAGTAGAACATCTACTTATTTATTGATTAAGAACAAGTATATCTAGTATTTGAAATGAGTCTTTGAAATACGACGTTCAGACGCGAATCAATACGGGTCAGAACAAGTGAAAGTGGTAAGAAACCATATTTGATGGTAAAAGGGGGAAACGGTAATTTAGTCAAGGAGTTTTGAAAAGACACTTTATGGTGTAAGCCATAATGGGTCAAATGAAAATAAAACGATTTTTAAGTAATACGACCCTATGGTGCGAACCATAACTGGTCGAACGAAATAAATGGTAAGTAAATATCCTTTTTATAATAAACAATGTTTGGTTATATCGATATGTAAAAAGGGAGAGCCGAGAAATAAGTCAAATGGACAAACGGGTCAAATGGTGATGTTATCGCCATTTGAAAATGATATTTAATATTTCGTTCATGCTTACAGGTAAGCATGATTTATGGGCATGCATTGCCATAAATTAGTATATAGAATCGCAAAACATCGCTCACGGGTCAATACTTAGACCCGCACCAGGTACGTGTAGTGGACATGCTCTTGATGAGGGTTTGCGGTACGACTAAAGTTAGTCGAGTTAGGGGTGGACACTAGATCACTTCAAGTAAGGTATATCTAGCGTGTGGGTAAAACGGCCATTAGAGTCGAAGACATGTTTGTAGAAAAAAGTGCATGTGAGTGACTTTATAACACTAAACAATGGGAAAGTTTTATGTTTTTAAGAACATAATAATTTTTAAATGGAATACGGGTTAAAGGTGTTCGCTTGTGTCACACCCCGGATTTCAAACCCTGAAATCCAAATACCGGTGGGTCCGGGTGGGGAGTATCGTGACAACAGTTGATAACATCATAGTCAATTAAACACGGCACAACGGAAGTCTTGGAGTAAAATTACTATTACAAACCGAATGTTCGAAAATACAAAATAATATACAAGCTTGTAATAGAAGATCCATAGGCGGATCATAAAATGTACATGGAAAGAATATAAAACAGACTTTAGGCAGATTTAGGATTTGTAAGATCCTCTATCACTACCGAGCACTTCCGGCCTATTTTCGTATTGTACCTGCAGATTAGTCTTTTGAAAATATGTCAGCTTTCGCTAGTAAATACACATAACTGACTCATTTTGAAAACATTTCAAAATGTTTAAGGTGCGTATCAGCACAAAAATCTTTTTATAACTTGGGTTAATTGATCGTCCAACCTTGTTAACAGATTTACATGTTTGTCATACATACAGAGCTCGGCACGAAAATCGAGACACAATTAACGTACACACCACTTTGGACTCACGAAGGAGTCAGTTCCTCTTAACCTTGTGGGAATGCATAATTGAGCGTCTATCGGGTGTATGTCTACACCCGAGCTAAGGTCGTGGCCATTTCGATTGTAATGAGCCAAGGATATCCAGGACACGGTAGTTAACCCCCGATGTTTAAATTATCAAACAAAACTAATTAAAACAGAATATGCGGATCTCTATTCTGAACTGGCGTTCGGTTAATCCCATTTCCGACCAAGCGGTAATAATTTACCGTAACCCAAGCCCGTATAGGGGAAATAAGTCGAGAGTATTTACCTGAGCTAGTCTTCTTTAAATTTTATTAATAACTCAGCCGTACACAAAAAGGACTAAGTGCAGATAGCATTTACCGGCAAGTCTTTAGTCTGGATTATGGCATAAACTAACCAATTAATTACTAACGGTCTTATTTAAGTCATAGACTTAGACCGACTAGCGTACTTGATCAAAACGTATGACGCTAGATTAAACGATGATTGGATAGAATGTAGTTTAATCCCAACAAATACCTTGACTTGTTTAATATGGGTAAACTATTAACATTCTGGATTTTGAGACTTAAATGACAAGGTTAAACCAGTTTCGGTTAATTTTCGTAAAATAGTTACATATACGTAACCATGCGCATATTAGCGATATCGGGTAACCGGATAAGTTATGGACAAGTTCTATATGCCATTATAACTTAAATAAGTTAAGATATCAGTAGGATATCAATTTGTATGCCCGTTAAGGTTTTAAAACGAAATTATGCCTTATAGGGGCATTTTGGTAATTTTATACATAGTTTATAAATTATTTGGGATTCTGAGTTTACAACATGTACCTACTGTAAATATGTTTAAAATAAGTTTTAAAATAAGTAGGTATCAAGTTTTGGTCAATAATATGGTTTAAAACCATACTATGCGCCGAAACAGCGTTTATGTCGTAAAATGACGTTTTTAAGCGATGTTTACGAAAACTGTCATTTGGATTAGATTAAAATGTTTAAAATATGTTATTTAATATAACATATCAGTAGGTAAATGATTTACCTTGAAAAGATTGATTAAAATCACTTTATGAGTCACAAGGACTAAAACCGTCATTTATCGACATAGTTTAAGGACCTGCTTGAAAACTCAGTTTATAACTTGGTTTAACATCCCAAATAATGCTAATTATAATATTACATCAGTAGAAACTCATTTTCAAGTTTATTACTATTTAAAACCTTGTTTTATGCAAAAATGTCATTTTGGTCAAAATGGCATAATTATGGACTTGCGCATAAACTTAGATTCTGATTATGATCATGTAATATAACCTCAGAGAGTTATGCTACATAATATTACGATCATAATGCAACTTTAGATCAGTAGGTAACTAATCTAAATCGGGTCAGAATCGAAAGTCAAAGCAGAAGTCAAACTTCGAGACTTTCGGTTGCGAACCGACCCTAGAACTGAAATTGACGAGCCGAACATGTTCTTGCATGTTCTAATAATTATTACCAACTTGTTTAAGTGTCAAAACAGGTTTCATAACATGTATAAGATCAATTTATAATTTTTCCAAAAAAATGGCCTGTTTAACTTTTTAATATCATAACTTTGACCCGTCAATTGGTCTAGCAAACGTGATCTTCAGGAGGTGCCCTTCATAGGGATTAACACCTACCTTATTACGATCATTTAGCCATGTTCATTTCAAACAATGGATGGACCATAATGGTCTTAACTGAAAGTCAAAGCGTTTTACGAAAACGCTTGACTTTTGGCTATAAAAGCGTATAAACGAAAATGTAAGAGTAAGGAACACTTACAAGAGGGTTCCTACAATGCAAGTGAACTAAGTTGGATGCTCCTTTCAGCTAGGAACTTCCAGAGGAGGGAGAAGAGTTATGTTTTAGAAAGGTGCAAGTTGGAATGAACACTTGAACACCTATTTATAGTTGGAGAACTCAAAGGAGGTGAAGCCAGGTGTTTAGGGGTGTAAGAAGAAGCTTACAAGTGTTCCAAAACGTGGCATATCTGATTACAAGTCCATGGTTTTGAGTTTAAATGGTTTTGGAGCTTTGCTTGGTCTCCAAACAAATTTTCTGCGTCAGACCTGTTCTCGCGGGCCGCGAGAGGCGCAGGCCAGATCTCTCGCGACCCACGACCGCCCCTTGGCCAGTTTCAACTTTTGACACTTTTAACCCCTTAACTTATAAAAGCTTATAAAAACCTATTTAAACACCATTTTGGCACTTTTAGCCCTCCGTAGCCAATACTTGGCATACCCGGGATTATGCCCGGACATTGTCGAGCTCTCGGTTCGTTAAAAAGGTCACTCAGAGATATAAATTAACATGTTGACTCTTTTAATCCTCCATTATCCAACTTTCACATATTTACAAAATTGAACTCTCTCGTCCAACAAATGGCACGTATGAGAGTTTAGGACTTCACAAAGGATCACTCAGAGGCTTATGATAAGCATGTTGATCCCGATGTCACTCAGAGGCTGGGCATGTTGACATATCAGTCACTCAGAGGCCAATTTTCAAGCATGTTGACATCTCAGTCACTCAGAGGCTGTTATTTATGCATGTTGACATCGATTCATCACTCAGAGGCTTAGATTGAGCATGTTGACGCCTTTAGTCCTTATTGGTCTTTAACAGACTATATTTAAAAATACAACATGTGTCAAGTTACTATTGGACACGATTTTACAGGGTGTTACATCCTCACCCCCTTAAAAGAAATCTCGAACTCGGGATTTTATTCAAAAAGATGGGGGTACTTTTGTCGCATAGTGGACTCAACCTCCCATGTATACTCGGGACCTCGAAAAGCATCCCACTTAACCTTTACTGTAGGTATCATTTTTCTTCGGAGCTTCTTAACCTGTCGATCCTCGATCGAAATTGGTTTCTCAACGAACCTCAGGTTTTCATCTATCTGCACATCTTTGTGCGACATTGCTAGTGACTTATTGGCTAGAAATTTCTTGAGATTAGATATGTAGAATACATCATGGATTCCGCTAAGCTCCTCTGGAAACCTGAGCTTATAAGCTACAGTGCCGACACGTTCGATTATTTCGAAAGGTCCTATATATCTAGGGCTCAACTTGCCTTTCTTTCTGAAACGCATCACACCTTTCCAAGGTGATACTTTTAGCATGACTTTGTCCCCTACTTGGAACTGAAGAGGTTTACGCCTCTTGTCAGCATAACTTTTCTGTCTATCTCTGGCAGCTTTGAGACGATCATGGATTTGCACAATCTTTTCCGTGGTCTCCAGGACAATCTCTGGTCCTGATAGTTGGGCCTCCCCAACTTCTGCCTAGCATACGGGCGTTCTACATTTTCTCCCATACAAGGCCTCAAAAGGAGCAACCTTGATGCTAGTATGATAGCTATTATTGTAGGAGAATTCTATTAGGGGTAAGTGGTCATCCCAACTTCCACCTAAATCAATCACACATGCCCTAAGCATGTCTTCCAGTGTCTGGATAGTACGCTCACTTTAACCATCAGTCTGAGGATGGTAAGCCGTACTGAAGTTTAATCATGTGCCTAAGGATTGTTGAAAACTTTTCCAAAAGTGAGATGTGTATCTAGTATCTCTATCGGATATAATAGATACTGGCACACTGTGTAGGGACACTATCTTGTCCACATACAACTTAGCCAATTTATCTGAATTATACGTTTCTTTTATTGGCAAGAAGTGTTCTGACTTGGTCAGCCTATCCACTATGACCCAAATAGTGTCGTTACCACTTTTGGTCTTGCGTAACTTGGTAATCAATCCATAGTTACCATTTCCCATTTCCAAGTGGGAATCTCTAATTGTTGTAGTAGTCCTGACGGTTTCTGATGTTCAGCCTTAACTTGCGAACACGTCAGACACTTAGCTACATAAGTGGCTATGGATGTCTTCAAACCCATCCACCAATAATTCTTCTTCAAGTCTTGATACATCTTGTCACCTCCCGGGTGAACAGAGTATCTTGAACTATGCGCTTCTTGGAGAATTAGATCTCTAAGTCCTCCAAAGATTAGAACCCAAATTCTATCATTAAATCTTAGGATTCCATCCTTTCCAGGTGGTAACTGATCAACAGTTCCGCCTAATCCCTCATTAGGGATATTAGCCTCTAATAAGGCTTGCTTTTGCGCATCTAGTAGCTTCTTATTTAAGTTATTTATGAGCTCAATGCTCTTAGCGTTAGTCCTAATAGGTTTAACCTTTTCCTTGCGACTTAAGGCATCGGCAACTACATTTGCCTTGCCTGGATGGTAGCGAATCTCGCATTCATAATCGTTAAGCATTTCCATCCATCAACGTTATTGCATGTTCAATTCTTTCTGATTGAACAGATGTTGGAGACTTTTATAGTCTGTGTATATAACACACTTTGTGCCATACAAGTAATGTCTCCACAGTTTTAGTGCAAATACAACGGCACCCAATTCCAAATTGTGGGTTGTGTAATTCTTTTCATGCACTTTTAATTGTCGTGATGCATAGGCAATTACCTTGCCATTTTGCATTAGCACACAACCCATGTGTGTGAAGCATCACAATAGACAACAAAGTTCTTAATACCCTCAGGTAGAGATAACACAAGAGCGTTGCTCAACTTGTGTTTAAGAATCTCAAAAGATTCTTGTTGCTTTGGACCCCAATTATACTTAATATTCTTATGGGTCAAGGAAGTTAAAGGAGTGGCTATTCTTGAAAAGTTCTCAATGAACCTCCTATAGTAACCAGCCAATCCTAAGAAACTACGAACTTTCGTCGGGGTCTTGGGAACTTCCCAATTCATTATGGCCTCAATTTTGGTGGGATCCACTTGGATACCACGCTCACTTACCATGTGTCCAAGGAATTGGACTTCTCTTAGCCAAAATTCGCATTTAGAGAACTTTGCACAGAGTTTCTCTTGCCTTAATAATTCTAGGATGCACCGAAGATGTTTCTCGTGATCAGCTTGATTACGAGAATAAATAAGTATGTCGTCTATGAAGACAATGACAAACTTATCTAGATATGGCTTGCAGACTCTATTCATGAGATCCATGAATGCTGCTAGAATTCAAAATGACCATAGCGGGTCCTGAAGGCTGTCTTAGGAACATCTTCACGTCTACCCTTCAGTTGATGATATCCTGATCTTAAATCTATTTTAGAAAAGTAACTAGCTCCTTGAAGTTGCTCGAATAAATCATTGATCCTTGGGAGAGGATATCTATTCTTAATGGTTAGCTTGTTCAGCTCCCTGTAGTCGATGCACATTCGCATCGAACTGTCTTTCTTCTTTACAAACAGAATAAGAGCTCTCCAAGGTGAGGAACTAGGCTGAATAAAGCCTTTCTCCAAGAGTTCGTCCAATTGAACTCTTAGCTCATTTATTTCGGTTGGATCTAGCCTATATGGAGCTCTAGCTACGGGTGTTGATCCTGGTACAATATCTATTCTGAACTCCACTTGCCTATCTGGAGGTAGGCCTGGTAATTCTTCTGGGAAAACATCAGGATACTCCGAGATAACTGGTTGATCTACAAGGTTTGGCTTTGGTTCATTTATGGTAACTTGTACCATATAGATGACACAGCTTCTTCTCAAACACTTGGATGCCTTAAATAATGACACCTTGTCCGGCAATCCATAGTGTGAATCTCCAGGGATGGTGATCATTTCACCAGATGGGGTTTTGATTTCGATGAGCTTTTTATTAAAGGCGATGCGGGCTTGGTTATGAGATAACCAATCCATGCCTAAAACAACATCGAACCCCGCCAATTTCATTGGCAGAAGAGAGATAGGGATGGAATGATTCTTAATGGATATAGAGCATCCATCAAGAATGGAAGAAGCAATTACTAAGGTTACATCGGCGAGTTCTATCTCATAAAATTTGTCTAGAGTTCTTATGGGCAAGTTTTAATAGTTTACTAAACTTATGGTCAACAAATGATTTATCTGCACCCGAATAAAAAAGAACTCTAGCATAAATATCATTAATGGGGAAAGTACCTGTTATGACGTTGTTGTCATTAACGACCTCCCTAACATTCATTTGAAAGGCACGTGCATTTTCCTTCTTGGCCTCTCCAGGCTTTGCCTCATTACTTTTGGGTTCATGGGGCAATTGTACGTTATATGCCATTTTTTGTTGCCGTTATAGCAAACTGCATCCTTGAGATCCTTGCAATCTAAGGTCTTATGCCCTTTTCTCTTGCAGATACTAGAGGGTTTGGTTTGTGGATTTATACTACACTGTCCCCAGTGCCTATATTTACAATTCTTGCATAGAGGTTTGTCACTAGACACGTGCTGGTTCTTCTTGAACCCGAAATTTCCTTTGTTCTTAAATCCTTGGGAGTTATTATCCTCCCGTTTCCTCTTTCCGTCAGTTTCAGTCCTAATTGACTTTTGTCTTACCAGAACTAGGGCGAGGGAAAGAGATAGGTCTACAGCAGACCTATAGGTAGTAGGATGAGCAGCCTTTACCATGCCCTTTATTTCGGGCGCCAACACATTTATGAAACGCGCAATGCGTTTGGATTCGGGAGTGATCAAATAGGATACTAACCTAGATAGGGAGTTGAAATCGGAGACATACTTCTGACAGTCTAGGGTTTTCATTGTTAGAGACAAGAAGTCTGTCTCTAGCTTCTCCACCTCATGGGTTGGGCAGTAAGTTTCCTTTACCAAATCAAAAAACTTGGACCATCCCAAGTTGTACATGTGTACCTTACTTGTTGATTGAATCATGGCCTTCCACCATGTTAGGGCATCGCCCTTGAAGGATTGTGATACGTACTTGACCACATCCTTATCAGCACAATTGCTGATATCTACTATCGTTTCCATCTCATCTAGCCACTTTAGGGCTTTTACCGCTCCTTTCTTCCCGTTAAAGTCTCGGGGCTTGCATGAGACAAAATACTTATAAGTACATCCGTCCTTAACAGAACGGGACTTTTCATTAAGATCTATTTTCTTTGGTTCACTCTTCGCATTTGAAGAGTGAACAGAGCTCTCCCTATGAGCTGAAGATGGTGGAATAGATAGAGGTCTAGAGCGAGTGGCACTCGGCTCTCTTAGCTTTTCTATGGCCTTACTCATGGCTCTTTCCACAGCCGCATCAATGCGAGCTTGAAAATTTTCATCATCTATATTTTTATTTTCAGCTTTATTAGATTCAGCATTCATGTGGCTACTTTGTGCTTCGTTTGAGTTAGCCATCTTAAAGTCTTGGTTTCTATATACCAATAAAACTTCATTTAGCCATGGTGCATTAACCATATCGGCTTTCAATATTGGATATAAAAAGCCATTGCCTATACTAGTGTGAATAACATCACAACTCTTAGGCTTAACATATCTATATTTGGCCTAGGTCTTAATAGGACCATCATAGGCAAATTACAATTTGGACATAGTCCATATATCATTGGACAGTGGACCGTAATGTCACAACTGTCATTGTCATTATTGACAATTATATAGCTCATAGGCTTGTCACTAATGGACATAATAATTGGGCGTATTGGCCGGTCATATTATATGTATATGGCATATCAGCCTTTCCCGTTGGACAATTAATTGGGCATATTGGCCTACATCATATCATATGTATATGGCATATCAGCCTGTCCCGTTGGACAATTAATTGGGCACATTGGCCTACATCATATCAGAGGTATATGGCATATCAGCCTATCCCTTCGGATAATTGGGCACATTGGCCTACATCATAACAGATGTACAATGACATATCAGCCTATCCCTTCGGATAATTGGGCACATTGGCCTAACGGCTAGTGTGGTTCCTCAAGCTACACTACAAGGAGTATGAACATTTCTTAATGTTACATAAGAGTACCTTAATAATTGATTAATGGTCCCGGTCACCTTCAACCTTAACGACCTTGGAGGTTTGGACCTAGTCCCTTACTCCTGGATAGAAGGATAACTTCCCTTAACTATCCTGATAGAAGATCCCTTCATACTTAACTATCACTTCTGGGCCAATGTGTGGTCTGTGCCACTTGGCATAATCAATCTATTAAGGTCTTTTGAAATTATATAGCAGAGCATAAATTCGAGTAAAATCGAGGCGCTCGTTTTCAAGAGGATGAATTACATATATACATATATAATTCCAAAAGTACTTCATTAAATTTCCATAAGAAACTACAATACTAGAAAGATGAAATAAACTTGTCCATGCAAGGACTTAAAGAAATAAAATGTCCATGCAGGGACTAAAGAAAAAACAATGTCCTCGCAGGGACTACATATAATTAGAAGAGACTTCACTCGTCCTTCTTTCCTTTGACCAATTTGGATAGTTTCTTGAAGAACTTATTTGTCTTCTTCTTCGTTTTCTCCGCCTGTTGCTGCATTTCTTTCATTCTTTCCAAGGCCTCATTATGGCCTCAAGTGATGGCGGAGGTTGTGGTTGTGGCATAACCAGATACTGGTACCCGTAAGTTGGATATCCAGTCAGTGGATAAGTAGGTGGGAAAGGAGACGGGTAAAGTGCGTTGTGCATAACCGCCTGCATGTATGGGTCTTGCGACCATGCTTGATAGTCTACCGGTGTAGACGGGTTAAAAGGATCATATCCAGACGTGTCTGGATATATGGGGATTGGGTTAGTATAACCCGATGGTGGTGGTTGTATAGCAGGATTTTGGTGTTGGTTCCACTATAGGTGGAACATTAGAGGGTCCACCCATTTGTGGGTCCTCTTGAATTGTGGGGTGGGAGTTGGGCAGAGGTGGCAGCGATCCCAACCTTTTTCCGGCACGTACCGACATACGTGCTCCACACTTCCTTCTTGGTGGTTCTGGTGGTGGTTGAGGTTGGTCCACGGGTTCCATGTAGATATCTTCTTGAACAGGAGGTGGTTGAGAGTGGTGAGAAGGAGTGTGGGCAAAGGTGAATTGGTTCCAGTATTGGTCCCACTCATTAGGACCTTGGTAGGGCGATCCGGCTTATGAGTTTGAATCGCTCGAAATCTCAATGGGATGCACATTTGATCCCGACGGCGGCATCTCCGGGTCGGAGTCCTCGTCCATAGGGTGTGGCTGGTCCAACTGATTTTGATCGGCTGGAGGCGTGTTAAGATAATGGTTGGTGTTAAATTCTTCATGGTAGGAGTGGTGAGAATGAGAATGGTGAGAATGGTAGGAGTGGTGTGAGTGGTAAGAATTTTGGGAATGTGAAGGTGAATGTCTATTAGATACAGAACGTCTCGCAGGTTGCCAAGGAGACGAATCTCCTGATTCTTGGTAAGCACCAGAATTATGGGGTTGAGGGGGAATACACATTGATGGTCCTCCTCTCATTGGACCTTTTCCTCGTCCACTTTGTCCTCTCACACGTGGCAGCATTTTCCTGTTTAAAAATCAATTCAGAAACATACTATAACTTAATAATGAAATGAGTAATCCTAGGTCAATGCCTAGACTTGGAAGTCTAAGGAATGTGCTCGTGTGAGTTTGAGACTAAACACAAAAGGCTAGTGTTTAATTCTCTCAAACGTTGGCTCTGATACCAACCCTGTCACACCCCGGATTTCCAACCCCGAAATCCAAATACCGGTGGGCCCTGGTGGGGAGTATCGTGACAACAGTTGATAACATCATAGTCAATTAAACACGGCACAACGGAAGTCTTGGAGTAAAATTACTATTACAAACCGAATGTTCGAAAATACAAAATAATATACAAGCTTGTAATAGAAGATCCATAGGCGGATCATAAAATGTACATGGAAAGAATATAAAACAGACTTTGGGCAGATTTAGGATTTGCAAGATCCTCTATCACTACCGAGCACTTCCGGCCTATTTTCGTATTGTACCTACAGATTAGTCTTTTGAAAATACGTCAGCTTTCGCTGGTAAATACACCCAACTGACTCATTTTGAAAACATTTCAAAAATGTTTTAGGTGCGTATCAACACAAAAATCTTTTTATAACTTGGGTTAATTGGCCGTCCAACCTTGTTAACAGATTTACATGTTTGTTATACATACGGGGCTCTGCATGAAAACCGAGACACAATTAACGTACACACCACTTTGGACTCATGAAGGAGTCAGTTCCTCCCAACCTTGTGGGAATGCATAATTGAGCATCTATCGGGTGTATGTCTACACCCGCGCTAAGGTCGTGGCCATTTTGATTGTAATGAGCCGAGGATATCCAGGACACAGTAGTTAACCCCCGATGTTTAAATTATCAAACAAAACTGATTATAACAGAATATGCGGATCTCTATTCCAAACCGGCATTCGATTAATCCTATTTCCGAACAAGCGGTAATAATTTACCGTAACCCAAGCCCGTATAGGGGAAATAAGTCGAGAGTATTTACCTGAGCTAGTCTTCTTTAAATTTTTTAATAACTCAGCCGTACACAAAAAGGACTAAGTGCAGATAGCATTTGCCGACAAGTCTCTAGTCTAGATTATGACATAAACTAACCAATTAATTACTAACGGTCTTATTTAAGTCATAGACTTAGACCGACTAGCGTACTTGATCAAAACGTATGACGCTAGATTAAACGATGATTGGATAGAATGTAGTTTAATCCCAACAAGTACCTTGACTTGTTTAATATGGGTAAACTATTAACATTCTGGATTTTGAGACTTAAATGACAAGGTTAAACCCGTTTCGGTTAATTTCCGTAAAATGGTTACATATACATAACCATGCGCATATTAGCGATATCGGGTAACCGGATAAGTTATGGACAAGTTCTATATGCCATTATACTTTAAATAAGTTAATATATCAGTAGGATATCAACTTGTATGCCCATTAAGGTTTTAAAACGAAATTATGCCTTATAGAGGCATTTTGGTAATTTTATACATAGTTTATAAATTATTTGGGATTCTGAGTTTATAACATGTACCTACTGTAAATATGTTTAAAATAAGTTTTAAAATAATTAGGTATCAAGTTTTGGTCAATAATATGGTTTAAAACCATACTATGCGTCGAAACAGCGCTAATGTCGTAAAATGACGTTTTTAAGAAATGTTTACGAAAACTGTCATTTGGATCAGATTAAAATGTTTAAAATATGTTATTTAATATAACATATCAGTAGGTAAATGATTTACCTTGAAAAGATTGATTAAAATCACTTTATGAGTCACAAGGACTAAAACCGTCATTTATCGACATAGTTTAAGGACCTGCTTGAAAACTCAGTTTATAACTTGGTTTAACATCCCAATAATCCTACTTATAATATTACATCAGTAGAAACTCATTTTCAAGTTTATTACTATTTAAAACGTTGTTTTATGCAAAAAAAGGCATTTTGGTCAAAATGGCATAATTATGGACTTGCGCATAAACTTAGATTCTGATTATGATCATGTAATATAGCCTTAGAGGGTTATGCTACATAATATTACGATCATAATGCAACTTTAGATCAGTAGGTAACTAATCTAAATCGGGTCAGAATCGAAAGTCAAAGCAGAAGTCAAACTTCGAGACTTTCGGTTACGAACCGACCCTAGAACTGAAATTGACGAGCCGAACATGTTCTTACATGTTCTAATAATTATTACCACCTTGTTTAAGTGTCAAAACAGGTTTCATAACATGTATAAGATCAATTTATAATTTTTCCGAAAAAATGGCATGTTTGACTTTTTAATATCATAACTTTGACCCGTCAATTGGTCTAGCAAACATGATCTTCAGGAGGTGCCCTTCATAGGGATTAACACCTACCTTATTACGATCACTTAGTCATGTTCATTTCAAACAATGGCTGGACCATAATGGTCTTAACCGAAAGTCAAAGCGTTTTACGAAAACGCTTGACTTTTGGCTATAAAAGCCTATAAACGAAAATGCAAGAGTAAGGAACACTTACAAGAGGGTTCCTACAATGCAAGAGAACTAACTTGGATGCTCCTTTCAGCTAGGAACTTCCAAAGGAGGGAGAAGAGTTATGTTTTAGAAAGGTGCAAGTTTGAATAAACACTTGAACACCTATTTATAGTTGGAGAACTCAAAGGAGGTGAAGCCAGGTTTAGGGGTGTAAGAAGAAGCTTACAAGTGTCCCAAAACGTGGCATAGCTGATTACAAGTCCATGGTTTCGAGTTTAAATGGTTTTGGAGCTTTGCTTGGTCTCCAAACAAATTTTCTGCGTCAGACCTGTTCTCGCTGGGCGCGAGAGGCCCAGGCCAGGCCTCTCGCGGCCCGCGACCGCCCCTTGGCCAGTTTTAACTTTTGACACTTTTAACCCCTTTACTTATAAAAGCTTATAAAAACCTATTTAAACACCATTTTGGCACTTTTAGCCCTCCGTAGCCAATACTTGGCATACCCGGGATTATGCCCGGACATTGTCGAGCTCTCGGCTCGTTAAAAAGGTCACTCAAAGGTATAAATTAACATGTTGACACTTTTAATCCCTCCATTATCCAACTTTCACGTTTTTACAAAATTGAACTCTATCGTCCAACAAATGGCACGCATGAGAGTTTAGGACTTCATAAAGGATCACTCAGAGGCTTATGATAAGCATGTTGATCCTGATGTCACTCAGAGGCTGGGCATGTTGACATATCAGTCACTCATAGGCCAAATTTCAAGCATGTTGACATATCAGTCACTCAGAGGCTGTTTTTATGCATATTGACATCAGATCGTCACTCAGAGGCTCAGATTGAGCATGTTGACGCCTTTAGTCCTTATTGGTCTTTAACAGACTATATTTAAAAATACAAAACGTGTCACTATACTATTGGACACGATTTTACAGGGTGTTACATCTTGGTCAAAACAGGCTTTTAAAAGTCTTTTGTCGTAAAAAGGACTAAAGTTGACCAAATTTCCCTCGAATTTACAAACTGGGCAAACGTCCCATAAGGATAGTTTAAAAATGAGTTTTATAATTAAGTAAACTCTTTCGGTAGGGTAAATGTGAAAGACATAAGCCTTTTTGGTTTAATGTCTCCTAATGGTTTTTTAGTAAAATATCAAACCGAAGGGTAGAATTCGGAATAGTAGGTATGGAAAGCAGGAGCGAGATTTAAGCTTAAATGCTTAAATCCTTTAATAGGTCAAAATGAATACGTGCATAAACCAGGTAATGGTTGCATAATTCCTAAAAGTTATGAATCCAGGTTAAGGATTTCTGGTTAAATATGTAGGAAAACATTTTACGGACATTTAGAAACAAGTTTCAAGTGAAATGGATGAAAAATGAACAAGTTACGGAAGTTTTCGTACTAAAAACGGCAAACTTGAAAAAGGTTGCAGTAGCCTACAGTAAGCTACGGTGGCCTGCCATAGCTTACGGTAGGCAGCTGCTGATGAAAACAGATCCTTCATATCGTAAGTTACGGCATAGAGTCGTAGCTTACGACGAGCTTTCTCATAAAATGCTTGTTTTGATGTTTTGGGCCTTCGGGTGTATTCGGTTATGTCACACCCTGACCCTAGCGGAAATGGTAGTTAGGGCATGATTGGGTTTTCATCAAAGCTCATGACATTTACTATAAGGTTTCATATTTATTAATTCCAATTTAAAGGAGAAATTACAACAAACATACAAGCACAACATGTTCTAACATAACATTCAAGAATTCATTATTTTTCTTCTAAGGCAAATTCCTATGTATTCCTTGCTTCAAGCTGTTCACCTGTAGCATGTGTAAAATAGAGTTTTTGGATCAACAAAAGTTGGCGAGTGAATCTCATTTAAATATTTGCAAGAAATAGTTATATTGTTTATTTTAATAAAAAATATGCAATAACCAATTATGAGCATACACATATGTAAATCTAACCACCAACCACATAATATCAAACAATGTACACACAAGCATGTCAAATGATGAATTATGAGATCAAGGCTCAATCAAACGGAGCCAATCTATTGAGGCACGCGATGCTCAACTCGTATCCAACGAGGAACTGATGGGCCTAATGTGAATGATTGCACGCAAATGAAAAAAATATAACCACATAATACAACAAATAACATTACATAACATGTTAGATCATAATATGGTAATAGCACAAGTGTTTGAATAAACGAAATATGTAAACGGCACATGATACACCCCAAAACATGAATAAAAAGGGGAATTTGTAAGGATTCACTCACAGTGGGTGCGTTTTCGTGGATTGATGACGAACGCGCACGATTTTGGATTTACCAACGAGAGAAACTAACCTAAATAGCCACATAATAATTCGGTAAATATATAATTTTTATTTAAAATTAAAATTTTTAATTAATGTTTTTATTAGATTTTTAGATCTATTTTTGTGATATTATTACAATTTTTAAACTTAAAAAGTCTTATTTTTAAGTATTTTTAAATGATTTTTAATTAATAATAAAGAAAATAGTAATAAAAAATATAGACCTTGTCAGTTCTGACCGTCAGAACGGTTGGATCGTGTTTAATTTTGGCAGCGTGTGAGGTTCGAACTCGTGACCTCCCGTATACGTGCACGCAGCTCTACCAACTGAGCTACGTGTCTAACCCGGAGTAAACTGGGTTTTAATTATATTTATACACTAGTTAGCATGTTTCAGAATAAGGCTTTAATAAAAAGCGGTGTGATATTTCAGCGAATCGGACACATACAAGGCTCGAACCCGGTCTCATTGTTTACGTGTGCACACAACCCTACCAACTGGGCTATGTGTCTAACCCGTTATAATACAGATTTTTATATCTTTTATATACTTACAGCGGTGTTTCTTATTTGAGTTTTAAAAACAGATTTAATTTATTTCAACGTAGCAGAACATGAACATGATTCGAACCCGGGTTTATGTGCTTCGTATGCACACAATCCTACCACTGGACTGTGTGTCTAACCCGGTGAAAATACAAATTTTATTTCTTTTAAACACATACCCAGTTCGTCTTCTTTATTTTAAAATCACATAACATTAGCCCGACTGATTGGATTAGATTAGAAATCACATCATTAACAACAACATATTAGATGACTTAAATTGAGGTTTATAAAAATGAAAGAGTAGAGTGGAAAATGTACCAACAGAAATCACTAAAATCTCCGGCGATTTGTAAAATTTTCCGGCGAAAGCGAGTGTTTCCGACCAAGGTTCTTGATAGCAGAAGTTTGAAGAGAGATTTGCGAGAGTAAGTTCTAAATGGGTTCAGGGAATCTCTATTTATAGGTGAGGCCATTAACTTGTATTGAATTTTCGGTTTCAGAAATTTCGGTCAAAATCATTGATGGGTGATGATTGTAACTCAAAATTTAATGCGTTTGACTCGATGATTGAGTCCAGACTCTTGAATAGAAACGGTTTTCTGTAGTTAATTGAAAGGAAAAACGGCAATTTGATTGATTGCCGAGATGATTTCACCCGCTACTGGGCGGGACTCTGGACCAGTTTCAAAGATAACGAGAATATAAAAGATTATTTGGTTCGGGTATGACAGATGTTGTATGGGTGTTGCAGTGGTGTGTTGTGTGTGTTTATATTCGTGCGACCCGGGTTCGAATCCCGCGGTCAGCATATATATATATATATATAAATATATATATATATATATACACACTAACCTTTTAGTATTATATATATTATTTATATCTATTATTATTATTTTTTTTATTTTTTTATTATCATTTATATTATTAATTACCGAAATCCATTAAACGATTAACATAAATTCTAAACAAAAGATCATATAATTGATTATAAAATGGAGTGGGTTTTAGGACCCATTTTACGACAGTTGTTACAGGTTACGTTATAAATTCTTTATAACTAACGTATTTCATTATTTATGAAATATAGGTAATGATTGGAAGTACCGGATGATGATCAAGCTCAATGAAGAACCGAACACGATCAAGTTCAAGCTTCCGCAATATGTCTTGTTATTTACGAAACTACTAATCGATAATAGGTTGAAATGTTTTTATTTTAAGAAGTTTTATGTCAAAAATATGAACAGACGTATATTTGCATAAATAAATTTATATGCAAAATTTTTATAGAATTTCAACTTATTAAGCAAAGGTCTTACATTGTGGCATCAAGTATTTAAGGTTATGAACCTCTAATCTTCTTGAAATTAAAACCTCTAATTTTTTGGAAATTAACCATAACACAAGCCACACAACATGAGTTTAGTTGGGAACAAGGATGGTGCAAAATTCCCACAGGATTAACAAGAAATAAGACAAGTTGTAAAAGTTTCATAAAAAACAGAATTCATATCTGACTTTGGACTTTAAGTTGGTGATGGACTACCTTGTTACACCTTGGTGAACATCGGGTAACATCCTTGGAGGTTATCCAAGTAGATTGAAGGAAGAAAATAAGAAGAAAAAAGTAGGAGAAATGTGTTCAATTCACTGTTTTGAACACAAGTGTAATATGCCAAGAACTTGAAAAAGATATGATAGTGTTTAGGAGTGTATGGATGCCCCTATTTATAATGGAGGATTAGAGGTTAGTCATTAATGTAGGTTGTTGGGTGTTAGAAGTTGAGATTTGAGTTAAAACAAGCTAACCCGCTTGTTTTAACAACTTTTTGTCATCAGACCCCCTTACAGAAGGTAAGGGGGAGGGGATACGCTCCGTAAGACCCCCTCCCCCCAAAAAAAAGTTTGGGAAATTCCATTTAGTCCCTTCGTTTGTTGGGTTGGTCCTTATGTGTCATAAACGTGTGGTTAAGCATGTTTTGGTTAATTTGAAGTGTAAGTAAGCATGTGTAACGTATGTGATATGTATGAATGGTATTCCAAAAAGTATAAACTTAGTGTATGCCTCAGTTTTGTACAAAAAACACGCATTCGATGATTGATAGCATGAATGATAAGTATGAAGTTAACATGGTTGATATAAAATTACGAATTTCCATTATGATCGAAGTTTCGAATTTCAAAGGTGGAATGAAATGTGAATATAAGCTTGCTAAATATAGAAAGTGAGAAATATGAAACGTCACACTAGGCTCACCTCAAAACTTACTACCAAACTCTTTTGAGCTTCACCCTGTCGAAGGTTCGGCGGATCCATTGTCTTTTTATCTGATGACCAAGGTACATTAAGTTTCACCCGTCAATGATGATTATCTTTGAATCAGTTTTGGCGGTTACAGTCTTCTTCTTGCAGGTGACTCGAGAGTTTTATTTAAATTTTATTTTTCCAAACCTACACAACAAGTGTGTGTGGTCCAGCGGTGTTTTGGTGTGTGAGGGTTTGTGGGGACCCGGGTTTGACTCCCGGCTACCCCCTTTTGTTTATTTCATTTTATTTTAATAATTTAAGTTTTAATTACCTTGTTTATCCTTTATTAGTTATTATTTTAGTTATATAATTTATTTGTTAATCAAAAATAGTAAAATTAAGTAACAAAATTAAATAAACGCAACGAATTTCTAATAAATACTTGGGTCACAAAACGAAGCTGGTTTTGGAACCCGTTTTACACGAATGTTACAGTATCCCCTACTTTTAGAAATTCCGTCCCGAAATTTAAGTAGTAGTTGTAACTGGAAAGAGATGCGGGTATTTTTCACGCATTGAGTCTTCGCGTTCCCAAGTAAACTCAGGTCCTCGTTTTGACTCCCAGCATACCCTGACTATTGGAATACGACTTCGTCTTAAACGATTTTGACCGAAGTCCATGATTTCTATAGGTCTTTCAACGAAATGCATTGATTCATCAATCTGAATATCTTCTAACGGTATATGGAGATTTTCTTCGGCGAGACACTTTTTCAAGTTTGATACATGGACCGTGGGATAAATTCTGTTGAGTTCTTCTGGTAAGTCAAGCTTTTATGCTACAGGACCAACTTTTTCGAGTATTTTGAATGGTCCCACATAACGTGGTGCTAGCTTGCCTTTTTGACCAAAACGACCTACTCCCTTCCATTGTGATACTTTTAAAAGTACTTGATCGCCAACACAAAAGTCCAGCGGCTTTCTTCGTTTATCAGCGTAACTCTTTTGACGACTTCGAGCTGCTAGAAGATTATTGCGGATTTGAAGAATTTTATCAATTGTTTCTTGAATCAACTCAGGTCCTGTGATTTATGCTTCCCCAATTTCGTGCCAACATACCGGAGATCGGCACTTACGACCATATAAGGCTTCAAAAGGAGCCATGCCAATGCTTGAATGATAGCTATTGTTGTACGAAAATTCAACTAACGGTAGATGAGTATCCCAATTGCCCTTGAAGTCTATGACACATACTCGCAACATGTCTTCAAGAGTTTGTACGGTGCGCTCAGATTGACCATCAGTTTGAGGGTGAAAGGCAGTGCTGAGATCTAAACGTGTACCCAATGCTGATTGTACGGCTCGCCATGTTCGTGAAGTAAAACGACCGTCTCAATCCGAAATGATACTTAAAGGCACACCTTGACGGCTTACAATTTCATCAATATAGATACGAGCTAACTTCTCGTTTTTGTAATCTTCGCTAATTGGAATGAAATAAGCTGACTTAGTGAGACGATCAATGATAACCCAAATCGTGTCATACCCACTGGAGGTGCGAGGTAACCCAGTAATGAAGCCAATGGTTATGTTTTCCCACTTCCAAACGGGTATTTCACGTTGGACGAGTAATCCTGAAGGTCTTTGATGTTCAGCTTTAACCTTAGAACATGTGAGGCACTTGGAGACAAAATGGCAATATCCTTCTTTATGCCATGCCACCAGTAAGAGTATCGTAGATCTTGATACATCTTATCAGCACCTGGATGTATAGAGTATCGTGTCTTGTGAGCCTCGTTCATGAGAAAAACACGAAGATCGTCACGATCAGGTACCCAAATACGATTTAAGAAGTAAAGGATACCATCGGACTTGGATTCTAATTTGCTTTCAACTCCACAAGATAATTCATCTCGTACATCATTTTCTGTGATAGAAATATGTTGAGCTGCTCGAATTCGGTTTTGAAGATCGGTTACAATTTGGGACCACAAAAGGTGGATGGAGTTCGCATACTCTTTTCGACTAAGAGCATCAGCCACAACATTGGCTTTGCCAGGATGATAACGGATTTCACAATCGTAATCATTTAAAATTTCGACCCATCGTCGTTGCCTCATGTTCAACTCTTTTTTATTGAAGATGTGTTGGAGGCTCTTGTGGTCGGTGTAAATTTCACACTTCGTACCATAGAGATAGTGACTCCATATCTTTATAGCGAACACGACTTCTCCAAGTTCTAGGTCGTGAGTAGTGTAATTCTTTTCATGTACTTTGAGTTGCCTTGAGGCATAGGCTATCACCTTTCCTCTTTGCATTAGGACACAACCTAGTCCTTACCTTGATGCGTCACAATAAACCACAAAGTCTTCGCAACCATCCGGAAGAGTAAGGATAGGTGCATCACAAAGTTTTTGCTTCAAACTTTGGAAAGCCTCTTCTTGCTTGGGCCCCAAAATGAAGGGTTTGCCCTTATGAGTCAAGACTGTGAGGGGTACGGAAATACGAGAAAAATTGTGATGAAACGTTGATAATAACCAGCTAGGCCAAGAAATGACCTAACTTCAGTGGGAGTGCGTGGTGCTTGCCAATCTTGCACTGCTATGATCTTTGCAGGGTCGACATGAATCCCTTTGTCGTTGACGACATGACCAAGAAATTGTACCTCTTTTAACCAAAACTCACATTTCGAAAACTACGCATAAAGCTTTTCGGTCCTCAAGAGTGTTAGGTTAATTCGTAGATGTCTTTCATGATCAAATTTGGTTTTAGAATAGATAAGAATATCATCAATGAAAACTATGACAAAAAAATCAAGGTAGGGTTTACACACCCTATTCATCAAATCCATGAAACAGTAGGAGCATTGGTCAAACCAAAAGGCATAACCATGAGTTCATAGTGGCCATATCGAGTTCGAAAAACAGTCTCTGGAATGTCTTCTTCACGTACTCTAAGTTGATGATAACCAGAGCGAAGATCGATCTTTGAGAAACAGGTGGGACCCTGTAGTTGATCTAGAAGGTCATCGATACGAGGTAAAGGATAGCGGTTCTTGATAGTCAGCTTGTTAAGCTCTCTATAGTCAATACACATTCGAAAGGTTCCGTCTTTCTTCTTTACGAATAGAACTGGCGCACCCCAAGGTGATGAGCTAGGACGTATAAATCCCTTGTCAGTCAACTCTTGTAACTGACTAGCTAACTCTTGCATCTCAGATGGGGCTAACCGATATGGAGATTTTGCAACTGGTGTAGCACCAGGTACAAGATTGATTCAAAATTCAACTTCTCGCATAGGAGGAAGTCTTGAAACGTCGTCAGGAAAAACTTGAGGAAATTCTTTGACGATTGGAATGTCTTCGAGCTTCTTTTCCTTGCCTTCCTTTTTTACGATGTGAGCTAAAAATGCGACATACTCTTTGCGAAGATATCTTCGAGCTTGAAGGCATGACATCAGCTTGAGCCCTTTGGAGGGGTTTCACCAAAGATGCGTAAAGTTTGACCGTCAGCGAGAGGAATTCGAATAAACTTCTCATAACAAACAACTTCAGCGTGATACTGACTAAGCCAGTCCATACCAATGATGACGTCAAAACTACCCAATTTCATAAGGATAAGATCAACTGAGAAGTCACGATCATTGAGGGTGAGAGTGCAATCTTGAATAATTGAGTCTAACGTGATAGGTTCACCGCCAGCAACTTCCACCGTGAAGGATTTGGCTAGACTAACGTGAGGTAATTCAAGTATCAATTCGAATTCTAAGGACACGAAACTCTTATCCGCACCAGTTTCAAACAGTATAGATGCATAACTACCGTTAATGAGAAACGTACCGTTAACCACATTATTATCAGCTCTAGCTTGATTGACATTGATGTTGAAAGCTCTTCCTCTTACGGGTGGATTGGCTTGGTTGGCTTGATTCACTGGATTAGCTTGAGCTTGAGGATTTATGATGTTCACCAAACGTGGGCAAGTGTTTCAGAAATGGGTTAGCTCACCACAATTAAAATATGCTCTGACTGGTTGCATCATAGGGTAGTTGGGTTGGTAGTAGGGTTGAGCAATGGGTTGAGCAGGTGGTAAAAGTAGAGGTTGTTGGTATTGGGCTTGGCCTACCACTTAGTTGTTGGGTTGGGCTTGAGGTTGATTGTGGTTTGGTCTTTGAAGGATGCGATAAGTTTGAATTGTATGACCTGCACGGCCACAACTTGTGCAGTGAAGACATGGGTTCTCAGGAGGGTGATGATATTGGCATCGGTTGCATTTTGGATGAGATCCTGTATATGGTTTCTTGAATGGGGCGACAGGAGGAGCAACTTGTGTGATTGGGGCTGCAGTGATTGGGGGATTGGTTTGGGTAACAGCGGAATTATTCCCATTGCGTTTCCTTTTACCAACAAACTTAGAAGACGAACCTGTTTGAATTGGGATTGGGGTTTCAGCAAGTGTCTTGTCTTTCTTATTCTCATCTTTAAAATCGCCATTTCGGATGCGATTTCCCTGAGCTCGGTAGCCAGCTCCATTGCAGCTTCGAGGGTTGCAGGTGAAGTACTCAACACAGAATCTTGAATTTTTGAGGGAAGACCTCAAATGTAGTGCTCAATTAAACGATATAGTGGAGTGAACAAGTTGGGGACCATCTGATTCAACTCGATGAATCTCTTATTGTATGTTACGTGGTCTCCCTCCTTTTTTTCAAAGAGTAGAATTCATCTTCCAATTTCTTGATTTCGCTTCTTGGACAGAAGCGTTTTGTCATGAGCTCCTCAACTCTTCCCAAGTTAAGGCCACAGCGGCTTCAACGCCTCGTCTACCTTTTTCTGCGTTCCACCACGTAAGTGCTATCCCATACAAACGACCGGTAGCATATCGCACCTTACGATTATCGGGACAATCGCAGTTGAGAAAAGTGCTCTCCATCTCCTCAAACCAACGGAGGAGGGCGGTGACACCTTCAGTCACCTTGTATTTTGGAGGGTCGTAGGAGTTGAAGTGCTTGTAGGTGCACTTGGTGGTGTTGGTGGGAGAATTGTCAACATTTTGAGCTTCTTGATTTGTTGGGTTGATGGGATTAGCAGCAAGGGCTTGTTGGACTTGAACTACGATGTCGGGAAGTACGGCGGCCATCTGTTGGGCTATTTGAGCAGCTATGCGCTCGCCAGATCTTCCTGACCTTCTACCTCCTCGAGAGTGTCTAACAGACATCTATAGGAAATACGTAGCGAGATTATGAGTTGAACGTTTTAGGTGTCATGTGTCGTAAAAAAATCAATATTCAGAAAATAAATGAGAAAATAAGTTTATTACATCCATAGGATGTCTTGGGCTTTGCTCATGTTTGGGCCCCCATATGTCTCCCATACTTTGGCCTAGGTAGTCATGTGGGCCCCCATGACTATTGGGCTTTTTAGGGTTCACATTGGTGTTGGCCTGCTTACACTTGCACCACCCGAAGGAAAATCGTAAAACACAATCACGAGATATAAGGTCGGAGGGTGTCCAGGTGTAGCCATAGTGACAACTCAAAAGTGGGTTTAGTTCACACGACGTTTGGTGTGGCATGCTTTGGCCTAATAGGTCCTCCGTACTCTCATCGTTAGTCCCCAGGTAGGCAAACTGGTCCATTATATTGGATTTATACGAATGCCAATCCTAGATAGGAGTTCCGACTACTGGTACCCGTACCCTTCCAGTTACTACATGCCCGTCGTAGAACTCACTTTGATAAGATTTGAAAAATGAAAACATCATAAAATCCTTGAGAAAAGAAAGCATGATAAAATATGTGAAATTGAGACGTGTGTGTTTGCATAAGCATGATATGTTAATAATATATATACCACAACAAATATCACACAATGACATTTAATAATGAGTGTGCTTGCATGCATTTGTGTGTGAAATAAATATGAAACAATTAAATATCATGAGTTTGCATATAACCAAATAACACATAAGCAATTAACTTCTAATCAACTATAGTATAGGCTCTAAGGGTCTAATAACCTATCCTATATCCATATAGTCAAAAGCTCTAATACCAATTTGTCACACCCTGACCCGCAGCGGAAATAGAAGTCGGGGCATGATTGGGTTTTCATCAAAGCTCATGAAATTTACTATAATTAAGTTTCATATTCATTATTCGTAATTTAAAGGAAAATATCCAATCACAAAGAAACATACAAGAACAAGAAACATTGTTCTAACAAGATATATTTTATTCATCTTCTAAGGCTAATCCTAAGTGTTCCTCTCCTCAGCCTGTCCACCTGTATCATATGTAAAACAAGAGTTTGGGTCAACAAAAGTTGACGAGTGAATCTAAATTAATCATTTAAACAATTCAATTTCATTGATTAATTTAAATAAAAAAAGTGCAAATACCATATATGAGCATACGTATATATAAACAAACCACATAATGTCAACAATGTACACATGCATGATAAATGATGAACTGTGAGATCAAGGCTCAATCAAACGGAGCCAATCTAATGAGGCACGCGATGCTCAACTCGTATCCAATGAGGAACCGATGGGCCTTGTATGAATGATTACACTGAAATAACATAATGTAACCACATATAACCACAACGACAAAAATATACACACTAGATCACATAATGGTGTTAGCACATGTGTTTGAATAAATAAAATATGTAAACGACACATGATACACCACAAAACATGACTAAAAAGGGGAATTTGTAATGATTCACTCACTGTAAGTGCGTTTCCTTGTTTGATGACGAACGCGCACGAATTTGGATTTAACCACGAGAGAAACTAACCTAAATAATAACGTAATAATTCGATAAATAAATAAATTTTTTATTAGAAATAAATGTTTGTAATTAATGCTTTTTATTAGATTGTTAGAATTATTTTTGTGAAATTAATACAAATTTTTAGGCTTTAAAACCTTATTTTTAAGTATTTTTAGTTGATTTTTAGTGGAAATAAAAAGGACTTAATTATTAAAAAAAATTACCCTTTTTTCAGGGTTTGACTGGTCAACGGGCCGGATTGCATATATTATTGACATCGTGTGAGGATCGAACTCGTGACCTCCCGTATACGTGCATGCAGCTCTACCAACTGAGCTACGTGTAATTTAATTAATCTTATATACAAGTTAGGTTATTACAGAAATTATTTAATTTTAAAAAGATTTTAAAACCATCAAACCATTGCATACATCCAGGATCGAACCCGTGACCTTTTATTCGTTTGCACCCAGCCCTACCAACTGGGCTGGGTGTCTAATCCAATATTATTTGAAACCAAATTATATTTATTATCTTCTTGAAAGATGATTTGAATGCCTTTTTAAAAAAAATGATTTTTATTCCAGAAAACCGGTAATGCACGAGATTCGAACCTGGGATATGCTTGCATAAAATGCACATAGTCCACCATTGGACTGTGTGTCTAACCCGGTTTACAATCCGTTTTTAATTGTATTAATATACACTTTGAAACTTCATCTTCTTCATTAAATCAACCCCTAACACAAATGCAACTGAAATTTATTTTTAACAATTCTGGTTAATTGTTTCAAAGTTAACACATACAGAATAAAAGATTACATGAATGTTTAAAGAATTATACTGACTAGGAGACGAATTCCGGTTTTCCGGCTGCGATTTCCTGCGAGTGCATGTATTTTCCGACGGTAAAGAAACTCGATCAGAGAGGTTTGTGTGGATTTGAGAGAGTGAACGAGGTTGGAATGATCACCCAGTGGGTATTTATAGACTATGCAAACGAATCCGATTTTCAATTTCGAGACAAGGATCATGGTCAATGATTGGCAAAACGTTTTGAATTAATTGGGTCTTGAATTGAGATTATAACTGATGTTGATCATCTGTTACACTCAATCAATTGCGAACAAAACCGTCAATGATGATTATCTTTGAATCAGTTTTGGAAGTCTTGTTCTTGCAGGTGACTCGAGAGTTTTATTTAAATTTTATTTTTCCAAACCTACACAACAAGTGTGTGTGGTCCAGTGGTGTTTTGGTGTGTGAGGGTTTGTGGGGACCCGGGTTCGACTTGCGGCTACACCCTTTTGTTTATTTCATTTTTTTTTATTATTTAAGTTTTAATTACCTTATTTATGCCTTTATTAGTTATTATTTTAATTATATAATTTATTTGTTAATAAAAAATAGTAAAATTAAGTAACAAAATTAAATAAACGCACAACGAATTTCTAATAAATACTTGGGTTCACAAAACGGAGCGGGTTTTGGAACCCGTTTTACACGAATGTTACATCTAGTCACCATTTAAACAATATTTATATTTACATATATAAAGATTTTGGGTATTACACTTTGGACAATCATCATGTCCCGATCAATAATCCGTCATAGGTTGGGGGTGTGACAATTAGTATTATTATTGATACTTAGGTGTTGTTTTTTTTAGAGGTAAATTGTGTGAAGTCTGCGGACCACATCTGTAGACATTTGTAGAAGAAGATGTGGACCAAAAATTTGTAGTCTGGAAGAAAAAGGTTGTTTGTTTTTCCACGTATGTAGACTTCTAAAATAAACTAGTGGTCGTGTACGGACGGTGATGGTGGGTGGTGGTGGTGGTGCTAGACGGTGGTAGTGGATGGTGGTGGTGGACGGAGATGGTGGTAGACGGTGGTGGTGGTGGGTGGTGGACGGTGGTGGTGGTGGGTGTAGGAAGGTGGTGGTGGGTGGTGGATGGTGGTGGTGATGATGCAAGGTGGTGGACGGTGGTGGTGATGATGGAAGGTGGTGGACGGTGGTGGTGGTGTATGGTGGTGTTACCCTCTGCAGACCTTAGAAGATATTAGAAGTAGCTGGGCCAAATCTATACCAAGAAGATCTCGCGAAGACGTTTTTTAATGAAACGTTTTCGAAAAAACAAACAGTACACTCGTGGCATTGTCTACGCATGGTCTGCGCGACGCAGACAGAAGAGCTTACGAAGAGCTTTCCTGAAAAAACAAAAATTGCTTAGTAAATATATACTCGTATATTTAAATAAGTTAATACTTAATTATATCTGGGTGTATTATTATTATAATTATTATTATTATAAATATTTAAAAATCATATACTTAAGTATTTAAACAAGATAACACTTAGTTTAAACCTAGTGGGTTGTTCCACGCGATGCAGCGAGTGTCACCGAGACTTTTTTAGATTGTGCAATCTAACCTAACCTGCCTTAAACACTAATCAAATTTGGTATTTTTGTTAATATATTTAGTATTTAGTTATGGAAATATACATTTAAAATGTAAATTCATCTTAATTTAAAGTATTTCTTATTACATAATGAGTTAAATGCCATTTTAGTCCCCGTGGTTTTGGCTATTTTGCTAGTTTAGTCCAAAGGTTTCATTTTTTCCCGTGGGTCCAAAAAGGTTTCACTGTTGCCATTTTAGTCTAGTGGGTTGACTTCATCCATTTTTTCTGTTAACGAGAAGGGCAATTCGGTCATTTTATATAGCCGAATTGTCCTTCTAGTAAACAGAATTACGTATAAAATGATCAAATTGCCCTTCTCGTTAACAGAATATAAAGTTAACCCAGTGGACTAAAATGTCAATGATGAAACTTTTTTGGACCCTAGGCGAAAAATGAAACATTTGGACTAAACTGGCAAAATCACCTAAACCAAAAGGACTACAATGGCATTTAAGTCGCTAAGCGCTCCCTAGTCGGCTAACTGGGAGTTGTGACTACCCGGAAGTTATATATACGTCAAATATCATAAGTTTACTAATACTTATAACAAAGCACGTGAATATCAATACAAATAAAATAATACATGTTCAAATCAGTAAGTATTTTAAAAATTGATATTCATTATTTGAATGATGAAATCCAATCTTTAATAAGATAAACATATGAATTGTGTTATATTGTATTTTTAAGCCAAACTCGGCCTAAGTTGACTAACTAGATGGCCGAGGTTATGCAGCATCCGTCAAAAACAGTTCTCCCAAACCCGATCCGGATTATAAAACCAGACCCATTTTAAATTAAATAAAAATAAGAATTTTAATATTTTTTATTACTTCCTACATTTATTAATTAATTATTGTTACGTATCATGTTCGGTTGAAAATGGATTAAAAACGTTGAATTTTCATAAAGGTTTTTAGTTAGTTCGGTTAGTTTTATATAAGGAAAAACATTAACTAAGTTAGATATGTTAGTTAAATAAAGTTAGAAGTTAAGGGATTGTTTTTTAAGTTAATGGAAACTATAAAATAAAGCAAGTCAGCTAACTAGGTTAGTAATCTCAGTTAACATTAGTTAGTTGTTTTTGCAATTAGCTAACTAGGTTAGCTTGTTAGTCTTATAAAGGAAATACACTAACTAGGTTAGTTTTATCAAGTTAAATCAGTTCGCATCGTTAGGAAAGTGAAGGGGCTGTTGTGTAATAATTTGGAATTTATTAAAGATTAAAAAGAACAAAATCGGCGGAGCCTGGATTCAAACCCGGATCTCCACCTCAACAACAACAACCAAACCACTCCACCACCTTTGCATCTTGTGAAAGAAAGCCAATGCGCTTGTTATTTATAAGCAACCAGAACCTTGTCTCCTTTTTCTTCGCTGCTAAGTTGAGAGTTGTTTTAAAAGGAAAAAAAAGGGGGCGGGTTTGGAACCCGGACACCCCCCGTTCAGCGGATACACGTATGCGACCCATATTATTTTTTAACTCGACCTAACTAGAAATATACATTTAAATACTAAAACCCAACTCGCCCCCGATACTTTTTAAATACTAAAACCCAACTCATATTATTAAAACATATTTAAATCATATTATTTATTAAACTTCCACGTTGTTTTATTTAAATACTAAAACCCAACTCGCCCCCGATACTTTTCTCCTTCACAAAATAGCGACTGTATGCGACCCATATTATTTTTTAACTCGACCTAACTAGAAATATACATTTCCCATAACGTTTCAACTCCATTTTGGTCTCATTTTTATACTGATTTATATGGGTTATATAAATGTTATGGAATTTGTATAGAATTTTTCTATAATTTTTGGGAACTTTTGAATTTAATTTTCATTTATTATGATTTAAATATGTTTTAATAATTTAAAAATACAAGATTTTCACAAATAAATTTAGAAATATTTGTACTGATTATATACATGTATTGGAATTTTTATAGAATTTTTCTATAATTTTTTATAGTTAAAGGATTTATGAGATTATTAAACAAATAAATTCCTTTATAAAATTAATTATTTTAAATTAAAACATGTGATCATCTTGAAATCTCATTTACAATTTTATTAGATGAATTTTATTAATTTATCTAAATATTAGCATTTATTTTAAACTGTTATTAGTAAAATAATCAGGGCTATTTATTTTAGGAATATAAATACCGATTTATATATTATGTTAGCATTTTACATGTTTCAAATTCTCAAATAAAAGAGCCCAATTTCCTAAAATTAATATATAGTTTGTTCGTTTATTATTATTATTATTATTATTATTATTATTATTATTATTTATAGATTCTAGTCATTCATTTCCTTTCGTACGGTAATTCTTGTGTATTAATTCTTTGTAACCAGTAAGTAATTCTATGGTTTTCCCCTATTTACACTTAACACTTTTGGGGTGTATGGCATTTTATTCACTTTATTATTAATAATGAAAATTTAATGTGTTATTATATGGATGTGTAGTTGTGATTTATTTATTTGTTATGCGATGTTGCTGTCTATTGTATTCTATCATGTCATTGTGGATCAACTAATGACTAGCTTCCCCACGTTTATGGGTTTTAGCCTGGTATCACCACCATTATTAGATTCGCTCTTCGGGGCTGAGTCTCATACAGTCATATAGTCGCAGATTCATATATTCGTTTGTTTCGTCTATTTACTTGTTTGTATAGTCTCGGTGGTATACATGGTTTCGTTGTATGTGTTCTTGATAAATTGTCTTTCTTGTAATATTAGCATGTTATAACTTTTCTTAAAAATAATATCATTTTATAAAAATAAGGATTACTCACCAACTTTTGTTGACCAAAAACTATTTTTCTAACATGATACATGTACACAAGTTTGAGGATTTGAAGTTGAAGACATATAGGATGTGCCTTAGTAATAGAACTGATTATTGTCAATGAATTGTACCTTACGGAGTTTTGTTGAATTATTTCTATGATCATGTGTGACAAATTAATTTGGATGCTTTAAATATTTAAACTTATAATAGTTGTCATGAGCTATGAACAATCATCATGTCCGTACCAATCCCTTGCGGGTCGAGGTGTGATAGTTTATCCGCGTTTAATCCATTCCGAATAGTTAAGTGGAGTTAACAAAATCGCCTCAACATGCTACCTTGTAACGATTACTGAGCGAGTACTCCATCTTCTAGACCTTGTTATACAACATTGATAATTAATGTAGTGAATTAAGTAATCTCATGTGCATTAAGTAATATATTAATTAGGGGAACTTTATTAAATGAGGCAAATTAGGAACTATTGCGTAGAGCATTTGTACCAAATATTTTGAAAGTTGTAACACGTGTCTTACAAATTTTATAAAATCACCATGTTATCCATTTAAAATGCTTTATAATGTATGTGTATATAATCACGCAACATATGTATATAATAACACAAAAATTACCTATAATTATGCACCGTTACATAAAATAACACACGCTTTTATACATACAATTACACACAGTGGTTCAATATTTAAAACCAAGTGTATAAAAATAGATTATATGAATGGTATAGTTTAAATGTAAATTATGAAGTAAATATAAATTCTTTTGCATTTAAAAACTGTAAAACTAGATAAAAAGTCAACAGTCGTGGTTTTACCTTATTAATCTTTTAGTCACAATACATACCATTTAAAAAGTAATTTATAAAAGTTGTCCTTTATGTTTATACCAAATTTCAATGATTTTTTATTGCCTTTAAAATCGACAGGATTTGTATTTTATGTTTTGTAAATTTTGCACGTTACGTCATTTGAACCTAACTTAGTTATTTTTTTGGGTTAAACTTAAGCATTTTGTCAGAGATCTTGACTTAAATGATGAATGTGTCTCTGTAGCTGAAATCTGGCTAGATGCGGACGAAGAACTTTTCATTCCAGGTAGGTTTTCTAGGTTTTTATGGTGGTGGCAACACACAAAGAGGGGAGACGCCTTCGTGCAGGGTGACCTGCTCATTTGTGTTAGTAGATTAGGTGGAGATCTGAGTTTGGTGGTGTAACAACCTCCAAAATACAAGAGTAACAATTCCCAAAGTACATTTAAAAGACCCCTGATCGAAACCCCAAACTTGTACGGCGCGACCCGATGTGAAAATTAAAGAAACTTGTAACAGGGAACCTGGCGCCACGCGGGAGGATCCCTCAATCCCCATGACGCGTGACATGGTGTCTCAAAACCTGGGACTCGGAAACTACAAGAGCAAACAAGGCTAGTCTAGCCTATTTGGTGGCCGCCGTGCCACGCGAGAAGGGTCCCGGGGCCTGGGGCGACGCACAGGAGGTGCCAAAATTAAGTATATTTCAGCAGCATGGGACTAGTTCAGATTTCTCAGTTCGATCATTTAAAACGACGTCTTATTCCTCGTATCTCTGTTTCTTTCATCAAAGCCCCTAAATTCCTGAACCGCTACCCCGATATCATGGTAATAACTCTAATCACTAACACGGTACTATATCCGATCGATTGAAACCAATCCAATGGATGTTTAAGTACTGCCGGTACCCGACTATACTTTGTCATTCGTTGTGCATTTTGATCTCGTGATTATTGTAAAAGTTGAATTGAGTTAATACACTAATACGTGTGCATTGTTATTTAATTAGGTATACCAGCTTTAAACCAGTAGGCAAGACTTGTCAACTTAAACCTTCAAAGTGAGTCATTCTATTTTATTAAATGCTTTCAAAATGCTAAATGTTTTCGAGTTGTATTTACATTGATTCACTTTTTGTATTGTGCAATTACTGCCGCTATGTGGAGTTTTGTATACATTACTTGATAGGCTTCACCATTGGACAACGGGTTAACCAATAAGTAATATGACCATAGTCACAGATCCGGTAGAGTGACAATTACCGATTTGGCGTAATTGATAGATATAAACAAATATAAAAACCCTTAATGTTGTAAATTATAATAATGTGTTTCCTTACAACTGAATGAACTCACCAGTATTTTTCATTGACCAAAAGTTTTTAGAACGCGTTTCAGGGGACTTACTGTGAAGACAGGAAAAAAGTGTTGTGAAACACTTCAACTTAAATAAATGGCTATGTAACCCTGAAATAAACATGTTTTCTGTAATCAAGGATTTCCAAGTGAAATTCTTTTATATAAATACGGGGTTTACCCCAAAGTTTAAGAAATGAAAATTTGGTGTTTTGAAAACTCGGATAAATTTTCCTGACACCCGGCCCTGATGAAAATTCCGTTGCGAAAATTTTAATAAACACCGGTACCACTATATCGGCTCACGGCTCCCGCCCATGGTAGGGTCGGGGGTTGTGACAGGTGGGGCTAGGAGGTATTTGCCGAAGAGAAAGAGATGATGGCGGTGACGTTTGTGAGAGGACTTAATGGTGGTGGTTGATGATGACGGTGTTGGATGAGGATGTTGATGATTTAGTTTTTTAAATAAATATTATATATATATATATATATATATATATATATATAGGATTATTTGTGAACAACTTCTTGAAAGTGAACTGAGTGAACTAATCTTGGCCTTTGATCATTTTTTAGATTAAAAAGGTAAGATTGACTTTTAATTAGAATTCCTTAATTTTCTCATCTCTTAACTCTTTCTCTCTCCCTCTTAATTTTAATTATTTCTCTATTATTTTAATTATAAGATGATTAAAGGGCTAATGTTTATTTTTATATAAACTCTTATGTTCTTTTTAAAATTAAATATTAAATCTAATTAAATTACATTTTTTTACATATGTATATACAGGTCAGTATATACAAGACTTATACACTTGTGTATAGTTACATCTTGTTTTCACAGGTTGGCATAAACCAAATTTATACACATGTGTATTATTCAAGTACATATGTGTATAAACTAACAGTTGTGTATCTTGTATAAATTGATAGTTTGCGAAACTGTACACACGTGTATAATCTAACATCTGTGTATCTTCTATAAATTAATACTATCGAGACTGCACACATATGTATACACTAACAACTGGGTATCTTGTATATACGGAAACTAGCAATATTTTGGGAATTTTGATTATATTGTTTAATAAATGCAATTTACAAAAGACGTAAATACCCTTCTGTCAATTAATTTAAAGGGAAGTTACAACATTATAATTACAATCTTGCCATTGTTTAAAAATCTCTAGATGATATAATCCAATGGCTCAGATTAGTTCACACAGTTCACTCTCAACCTAGTGTTCACTCTAGAATCCTACCATATATATATATATATATATATATATATATATATATATATATATATATATATATATATAATTTTTATTTTAATTTAATTTTTAGATAATGATTCAAACATTTTACTGGTTCAACACTTACCAATTCAGAAGATGCCAAACAGCCCATTAGTAGCCAATTTGTCTCGCCTAAGAGTTCTTACATTAGTCCACTTCTCAAAAACAAATGCTTTTTTACTTGATCCGCCTAGTGTGTCTATATATTTTAAAGTTTAATAATTTTTAACTTCGTATCCGTCACAATTTTCTCAACCATTGAAATACTGTGATCAAATATGATCAAACACTTGATTAAAAGGAAACTTGAGTTCGTATTTTATTATTCTTGTGTCTATATATTAGCTAGAAAATGTTTGATGGATGAAGGCACATGGGGTCGTAATGTTTCCAAAAGAACACCAAGAAAATGCCACGCCGCATTTTATCCCCGTCGTGATCACAAACAAAAGAAGCCTTTGAAAAATAGGAAACATTTTTTTGCTCAACATGTTAGGCACTCGTGAAAAAAGGGAAACTCTTCCCATTTGTTCACCTCTCACTTCCCTATATCATGGGGACTTACGCATACATCTCGGCAACTTTTTAGTTTATGTCTATATAAACACATATTAAAAGATTAGGCTCTATCAATATATAATAATATATCTATAATAAAAGCAACCTTTTAAACCCTCACATAATAATTTTAAAGAAAATATAGATCTATAAAAATCATATAAGACACTCTACAAAGTGATTTTATGTTTAGATGGAAGTGAGAACAATAATGAGGTATGTAACTATGTAAGCATCTTGTGTACAATTTAAGAATGTACTAAAATTTGTCTAAAATAAGACTTGAAACAACCTAAAACAAATGTATGATGTTCGTAAATTAAAACAAATAGATAATCAGTATGAATGACGCCTAAATCATGTTGATGATGTTCATTTAAGAATCAGCTCCATAGTTTTATTATGAATCTCTTCGATCCATTGATGGATTTGTCTTCCCACTCTTTGTTTCCATTGACAGTATTCCCTTTTCGGTAGCTTCATATAACTTATTTATTTTTGAAATAGAGCCTTAAAAGAGGACCATATGAAACATGAAGGAAAAGTAATAAAAATAAATGTTATTGTTAAAGATTGACGCACAATCTATAGTTTCATAGCCAACGCTTTATCCACTACGACCCGCTCTTTTTTAAACGGCTTAAATTTTTGTCACCAATAAGGTAAATCTTTATTCTAACACCACTTAAAAAGATACCTAACGTGTAAAAAAATTGTGACTTCAACCTTATTTTCCTATTAAATAATTCAAATTATAAATAAAAAAAAACATATTCGTTGACGTGGATTTGAAAAGCCAATTTTCACTGTTGGGAGTAGGGAACTAGGGATGAACAAGATCTTCACAATATCATATGGATGTGGATGTTTTTATTTAAATAACCGACATCATTCGGAAAATATGTATTCAGTAAAAAAAGGAAAATTCAAATAGTAATGTGTGAGGTACATAAACATAGCTTTAGTAAGTTTTCTTAATTATATATCATTTTTATTCTCGCAACTATTATTTATTATTAGATATAAAATATTAGATATAAAACGTTCTAGTTCAAAATGAGCAATCCAATCATTATTATATGGCAACTTTTGATAACTAGAAAACAATAAAAAGCTGTTGATAACTAAAAAAAACAATAAAATTTGTATACATATTTGTATGTGAAACATGTAAGATTACTCTCACATCTAAGATTACTGTATGTAATGCGAGAGAGAAAGAGCTGTGATTGAAAACTTGCATCACATTTAAAAACAAAAAATATAAGCATGCATGTATGGTAGTTGTCTACCTAAAAAGTTAAAATTAATATTGTATTGAGCGACTCTTTTACAATCGTTTGTAAATTGCAAGTCATTAAGAAACATCAGGTTTAAATTTCATATTAAATTACAAAATTCCTCTCTATGTATTCCAATTCTTGTATTTATGTTTTTGTAGTTAGTAATTTGTTACAAACGTTTTGTAACATTAATAATCTTCTGCATAAATATTCAACCAGACATAGATAATTATCTTGTTAAATTAAGCATAAACTATAAAAAAAGATACAACAAAACTTTTTAGATACACTAAACCAGTATCTTTGTCAAAACAACTTAAGAAAATAACATAAATAACTGTTCCAAACTTATTCAAATTTTTAAAATTAGTTTAGTGTCATAAGTCTTTTATATCCACAATGTAGTTGTGTAGCTTTATGATTTATGGCATATTATCAATCTCAAATAAAGAATTCTCACTTTTTAAATTAATTTCTATGCCCACCCATATGTGGTTTATTGTATATTAGTAGCTTCATACTATATTATTTTTGTAGTTTAATATTCTTGCTAACTTTTTGTTTAAGATTTATATATACAAAAACGTATAAATCATAAATAATACAGGACTTGCAACCTAGTATTACCAAGGTATGACGGAATCATAAACAATACAACACTTGTAACCGGAGATGTTTCCCTACACATAAACTTTAAGATTTCATCCCAATGGTAAATAACAATACATATTTAGAAGTAGAATTAGTGGTGGATAAGTTAGCCATTCTATAAAAAAAATCAAAAACTAAAAAACCAAGGCAACCTACAGAAGTCGAGTTGGCTTTACATAAGCTGAGATTCAGGCTTGAACTCGACTCCTATTGTCATGACCAGAATCTGAACTATTATTGGCTCGGATTAAGACGTTCTCGTGTTAAAAAAACATCCACATACTATTTAGAAGAAAAGGACCGAATAAAATATAAAACCCTAAAAACAGGCATAGAAAGTGGGGGAGATATTATGCGAAGAAAATCGGAGATATGTGTGGTTGACCGTTGACAGGTAGTTATGCATTCTATAACTACTTTTTTGGCATCCCTTGATCCAAGCTCTAATTTGCGCCGATGGAAACAAAATAAACACACAAAATGTCAATTTAGTACAATAAAAACAATTAGACGGTATTAAAGAAGCAAACCAAGTAAACAAAAACTGCTCAAAAATCGTTGCATGTTTTCTTTTTCTAACCCTTCATTTTCGTTCACATTGATTTTAGTCAAATAAAATTTAAGAAATATGATTATCTTTTTTTTTCTCTCCTTTTAATAGTTAATGATGTATATACTTTACACCAATTATTCTAAATTACACTCTTTGTCTAATATCTCTTCTCTAAAAGATACGTATCTCTTACAAGTGGGCTAGCCTTACATTGACAAACATCAATGGGGAGTAACAAACATCATTACGAAGCATTGTTAGTTGTTTCGGAGTAGAGATGACAATCAAACCAGAACACGATAGGTAAACCCCAAACTTGACACATTTGGGACATGTTTGGGGTCGAGTAATTGGGTACGAGACCAGGTTTAGGATTAGTTTTTTTGCGGGTTAGAGATTTGGTGATATATCTATTTGCTCGACCCGATCACCTGATAAAGTGTACTTGTTTACCCGATAATATACCGGTATAATCTCTTCTTTCTTAAAAAAATTATGTATACACTAGATTAGAATCTCGTATATTACACCATAGAATAAAGTATATTGTAAGATAATAATTTATTTTATAGTATTAATATAGTAATAAGTACTTATAATTAATTTCCGAACCTGTATCCAAAATTTCAGATACGGATTTGGATATCCGAATTCATAAAAAAATATTCAAAAAATTCGTTTCGTGCATAGATTAAAAGTAAACATATATTTGATTTTCTAAATTTTCAACGTTAAAAACAACGAGCTTTTATAAATCCACATCCGAATTCGATTATTTACTATTTTTTACTATATTTCAAACTAAACATAGTGCTCGTCTACCTTATATATTTAATAAAATTTATTGGTTTTCGGATATCGGATAATCCGATATTCGAATCCAAAAATTTGGATAATCCGGTTTTCAGGTATCCAAAATTTCAGATATTTTGGATTCGGATTTTCGGATATTTCGAATTCGGTTTTGGATCCGGATTGTTTTAACACCCCTAGGTTCACCATTGAACCTCACACTATATTAGGTTCTTATACAAAGGAACAAAATTCTAAGAAGCGTAAAAAGCTTAAGAGATTGACATATGAGAATCATTAAATTAAGAGTAGAGGTAAAAGAGTACACTAAACAATTATTCAATTATGATAAAAACACTATATTCTCGTAAAATAAAACATAAATATCATATGTTTATGTAAAATATAACATCATGTACACATTGTTAACTAAAAATAAAACACAATATATATGCTACTAATAAAACACTACGTAATCAACCATTTGTTATCTACAAAATAAAACATGATATACCTTCAAAAAAAACGCCGTTGGATAAACATGACAAAAAAACACCATTGACAAAAAACATAGTTAAAACATAATTTTTTAGAGGTGTTCAGATAAAATTCTGTAACCAAATAAAATGTCACACCCCGGCTTTCCACAGCCAATCCAAACACCGGTGGGCCCGGGTAGGGAATATCGTGAGGTAAGTTGATATCATCATAGTCAATTAAACACAGCACAACGGAAGTCTTGGAGTTAAATTACTATTACAAACCAAATGTTTAAAGTACAAAAAATATGCAGATGGCTCGTAATAGAAGATCCACAGGCGGATCGTAAAATGTAGAAAGAGTGTATAACAAACTTTAGGGCAGATCTAGGATTTGCAAGATCCTCTTATCACTACCGAGCAGCTTCCGGCCTATTTCGTACTGAACCTCCAAACTTAGTCTTTTGTAAATACGTCAGATTTCGCTGGTAAATACACCCAACTGACTCATTTTGAAAACATTTTAAAAAAATGTTTTTAGTGCACTTTGGCACAAAATCTTTTATAACTTAGGAAAGTCGGCCTTATAACCTTGTTAACAGATTCACATGTTTTCCCACACATACAGGGCTCGGTACGGAGACCGAGACATGATTAACGTACTCACCACTTAAGAACTCACGAAGGAGTTATCCCCAACCTTGTGGGTAAAGTTTTTAGCATGAGCGCTTGCCGAGTGTATGCCTACACCCCGCGCTTAGGTCGTGCCTATTATCTAATGTAATGAGCCGAGAATATCCAGGACACGGTAGTTGTAACATTTGTAAAAAAATCAGGTTTTCAAAACCCGCTCCGTTTTGTAATCGAATATCAAGTTATAAAAGTTATGTCGAATATTTATGATTATTTTGATTTAAAACAATACATAATTAATAAAATAAACTAAACTATAAAAAATATATTTGATGAAAAGTTAAAATAAAAAAAAATATATATATAACGCTGCCGGGACTCGAACCCGGGTCAGCCAAGACACCCTTCAACATCTTAACACTCAATCACAAGACCACTCCGCCACTTGTTTGTTTTCTGTCATGTTTAGGAAACAAATAGTTTTTATGGACTAAGGTAAATCAATCGATTTTACACATTGTAACTGAAACCGGTTATCAATCACCCAAATCGATTTGGATACTCTCGATTCAGCGAGTATAACTGATAAACGGACGATTTCAATCAATGCTGCCTTGAGTGGAACTTAAATTCGGAAGTAGATCGGTTTAATAACTGAAAGTTGTCAATTCTCGAACTACTTCAATCATAGACTCTTCCTGCGACTCAAAACATTCCGCAAAGCTTCCAATTGCATTTCCGCAACCTTACAGTCCACCGGAGAAGCTCAAATCTTATCGCCGGAAAAATTCTGCAAGTCGCCGGAAAACCGGGACTCACATCCACACGGTATTTTCTCCGACTCTTTCTGTTTCAATCATGTGATTAATCAGTCACTAACACAACTCCACCATCAGAATCGATCCTAGTCAACGTTTATCGAAAATCTTACCTTCGCCGGAAGACTCCTGAAACTGCCAGAATCACACTGTGAACGGGTATGATCTCCCAAACTTCTGTTAAACCTTGTTTAAGTGACTCAACTTCTTAAATAATCGAACAAAGCTGTTAATTGGTTTCAACAGCCGGAGTTCACTTTCAGTACCGACGCACCTCCGCCGGAATTCTGTGAACAACATCAATCGGTATATCTTCTTCCTTAAACTCTCTCCATTCGCTACTTTTAAATTACTGATAATGTCTGAGAAGCGTATATGTCATGAATCGGTCATAACAGTCGGAATAAGTTTGTCTGTGTAAAATCAACGAAGAAGATGAAGACGCAACATAACATAAGATTAATTAAAATCGGTATTTTAAACGGGTTAGACACACAGTCCAGCGGTGGACTGTGTGCAAAATACACACGCACGTCCCGAGTTCGATCCCTGCTACACGCACACCTTATATAATAACGCGCCTTTTTGTTTAAAAACTAAACCGGGATAACCCAGTTAGTTGTTAAGTATAATAAAAACCGAGATAATAACCAGGTTAGACACACAGTCCAGCGGTGGACTGTGTGCAACATAAACCACACGTCGCGCGTTCGAAACCCGTCACGAGTTCGAAACCCATCACGAGCACCGGTCCGATTGAATTAAAATGTTTTTGTAAATAAAGGAAATTCGGATTAACTGAATAAGTGTATAAGTATAAATAAAAACAAGATTATTTCGGATTAGACACGTAGCTCAGTTGGTAGAGCTGCGTGCACGCGTACGGGAGGTCGCCGGTTCGAGCCTCACCCGGCGCAGATTAATTCGCTGACCGAACCGGTCAACGGTCAATGGTCAACGGCCAACGGTCAACGGTCAACACTAAATAAACAATTTTTTTTATTTATTTAATTTAATTTAAAAATCAATTAAAAATACTTAAAAATAACATTTTTAAAGATAGAAAATAGCCATAAACTCACAAAAATATATCTAAAAATTTCATCAAAATCCTTAATAAAATCCACTCATTTAATATATTTTCCGTTATTATTTAGGTTAGTAATCCTCGTTGTTCCGCTCATCTAAATCGTGCGCATATCACCATCTCCAATCCAACGCACCCAAGGTGAGTGAATCTTACAAATTCTCCGTTTTAATCACGTTTTGGGGTATATCATGTGTCCTTGTATATATATATTTATTACTAAACCATTGTGCATACATCATATCATGAACTTGTGTATTCAGTTTGTTGCTGTTAAGTACTTATTATTGGATGCAATTTATTATTCAGTACATGCAATTTCATAGGCCGCCGCTCCCCATTACATTATGAGCGTTGAGCATGTTCCCCATTTTATTATGCGGTTGAACCTGGCGTGCCCACATACGATCGGCTCCGTTTGGTTGAGCCTTGATCGCACAGACATTTTCATTTTCAGTACATGCAATACGATCGGCTCCGTTTGATTGAGCCTTGATCGCATAGTTTCATTTATGTTATTTACAGTATGATGTTGGTATGATCATGTATGCTGTCATGTGATATTGTATGTTATAGTTGTGACTGCTATTTGCCTTTGCTTGATTATTTACATTTGTTCATCTATGATTATGCACTAATTTTCATTGATAAACTAACAATTAATTTATTAATATATGTTTATCTAATAAGGTTCACTCGCCAACTTATGTTGACCCAAAAACTCCCATTTTACACATGATACAGGTGAACCAGCAGCAGCTAGGAACACATAGGACTTGGATTAGAAGAATAAAACGTTTTAGAGTTGGGATTGTTATGTTTGGTTTATTTCCTTTGTATTGAATGAACATGTTGGATATTTAAAAATGTAACTTTGACTTTATTAAATATGAAACATAATAGTAAATGTCATGAGCTTTGGTGATAACCCAATTATCCCCCGACTCTTATTCCGCTGCGGGTCGGGGTGTGACAGTAGTTAACCCCGATGTTTAAGTTATCAAACAAAATTGATTAAAATGGAATTTGCGGATTTACTAGCCACAATCCGGCATTCGATTGATCCCATTTCTGGCCAAGCGATAATAGTTTACTGTAACCTAAGCCCGTATAGGGGAAATAAGTCGAGAGTATTTACATGAGCTAGTCTTCGTTTAAACGCAAGATTTAATAACTCAGCCGTACACAAAATGAACTAAGTGCAGATACCATTTACCGGAAGGTTCTAGTCTGGATTATGGCATAAGCTAACCAATTAAATGCTAACGGTCATATGTAAGCCATAGACTTAGACCGACTAGCGTACATGATCAATAATGGTAAAATGCGCTAGATTAAGCGATGACCGGATAGAATGCAGTTTAACCCAAGAACTATTTTGACTTGTATAATATGGGTAAAACATAAACATTCTGGATTTCAAGACTTAAATGACAAGGTTAAATCCGTTTCGGTTAATTTCCGCAAACTAGTTACATATACTTAACCGTACGCATATCAGCGGTATCGGGTAACTGGATAAGTCATGGAGAAGTTCTATATGCCATTATACTTTAAATAAGTTGTAATATCAGTAGGATATCAACTTTCATGCCCGTTAAGGTTTTAAAACGAAAAAAATGCCTCGTAAGGGCATTTTGGTAATTTCATACCGTGTAAAAGGAACTTGAATATAATTTAATGTCATGACCATAAATATTCTGGAAAAAATAACTTATTTATGATATAATATCAGTAGGGTCATGAAAATATGTGTAATTTATCATTTATGACCAAACTATGTACCGAATGGGCACTTTGGTCATTTTAAACATAGTATGATAGTTTATTTGGGATTCCGAGTTTATATAATGTACCTGTTGTAAAAATATTTTAATTTAGTTTTAAAATCAGTAGGTAACAAGTCTTGGTTGATAAATATGGTTTAAGACCATACTATGCGCTGAAACGGCGCTTATGTCGTAAAATGATGATTTGTGCGATGTTTAATGAAAATTGATGTTAAAACTAGGTTTATATGTTTTAGATATGTTATTTAATATAAGATATCATTAGGTAAAGGATTTAATATGAAAAGGTATGATTAAACCCGTTTTATGAGCCATAAGGGCGTTATCGTCATTTATCGACATAATACAAGGACTTGTTCATAAACTCAGTTTATAATCTGATTTGACATCCCAAATAATCCTACTTATGATGTTACATCAGTAGGTAATTTATTTTCAAGTTCATTATCGTTTAAACCTTATTTTATATAAAAGGGCATTTTTGTCAAAATGCCATAATTATGGAACTTGTGCATAAACTCAGGTTCTGATTATGATCTTGTAATATAACCTCAAGGGGTTATGCTACATTATATTACGATCATAATGCAACCTTAGATCAGTAGCTAATTAATCTAAATCGGGTTAGAATCGAAAGTCAAAGAAGAAGTGACACTTTGCGACTTTCGGTTGCGAACCGACCCTAGAACTGAAATTGACGAGCCTAACATGTTCTTACATGTTCTAATAATTATTATCAACTTGTTTAAGTGTCAAAACATGTTTCATAACATATATAAGCTCATATTATAACATTTCCGAAAAATGGCATGTTTGACTTTTAAATATTTAAACTTTAACCCATCAATTGGTCTAGCAAACGTAATCTTTAGGATGTGCCCTTTATGGGACTAACACCTACCTTAGCCATGTGCGTTACGAACAATGGCTGGACCATAATGGTCGTAACCGAAAGTCATGGCGTTTTCCGTAAAACGCTTGACTTTTGGCTATAAAAGCCTATAAACAAAAATGCAAGAGAAATGAACACTTACAAATGATTCCTAGGATGCAATAGAACTAAGTTGGATGCCCCTTTCAGTTAGGAACTTCTATAGGATGGAGATAGAATGAGAAATGAGAAAGGTGCAAGTTCAAATGGTGAACCTTGGCACCTATTTATAGTTGGAGAGCTTGAAGGAGGTGATGCCAGGTGTTAAGGGGTGTTAGAGGGAGCTTAAAAGTGTCCTGAAACGTGGCATAGCAGTTTGGAAGTCCATGGTTTCGAATCAAATGGTTTTTGGCAATATGTGTGGAGGCCAAGCAAATTTTCTGCAGACACAGGCCTCTCGCGCCCCGCGAGAGACATGGCCAATGTCTCTCGTGCCCCGGCGAGCGCCTAAAGGGAACTTTCAAACTTTGTCACATTTAGCCCCTCAACTTATAAAACCTCCTAAAACATCTTTATAGCATATTTGGTCCTCCGTAACCAATATTTGGCGTACCAGGGAGTATGCCCGGATATTGTCGAGCTCTCGGTTCGTTAAAAGGTCACTCAGAGGTATAAATTAACCTGTTCACACTTTAACCCCTCCATTATCCAACTTTCATATATTTACAGAATTAACCTCTCTCGTCCAACAAGTGGCACGTATTAGAGTTAGGACTTCGTAAAGGATCACTCATGTAATATTCGTTTAAAACGGGTTCCAAACCCGATTCATTTAAATAATTCAAGTATTGAATTCGAAGTTTTAAAACGTATTTATTTATGGTACAAACTCGTATTATTCATTTTTTTAGATTAATAACTAAATAATATAGTTAAAATATGAAATAAATAAAAAATAAAATAATAATATTAGTTAATAAAGTCTAAAAATAATTAAATATATATATATATATAGGAACAGCCGGGTTTCGTACCCGGGTTTCAAACAAACTCACACACAGCGTACACCACTGCACTACACACACATGTGTGTGTTATTCTGAAAACAAATAAATTTTATATTAAAGCAAGTTATTAAACCTGTTCAAGATCAGCCGCCTATTATCAGCAACTGTAACTACAAAATCCACCTTCAATAGCCGTTCTTCTTTGATTTAAAACAGAGAAACCGACCTTAAATCATGTTTTAAGACCCAATCATGGCTAAATTCAGTTACAAAGTAAATGTGGCTATCAATTCATTAACTGAAAACGGTTGAAACCGATTTCCAGTATTAAACCAGCATTCGCCTATAAATATCAGTCCAAATCTATTCTAAAACTCGCTCACACACTCTCAAATACTCTTAAAGTTCTTAGAAGATCCACTGTGTTCATCTCGCCGGAATTTGTTTGTCACCAGAAACATCACCGGAAAGACCGAAACCTTTCTCCTAGTCGGTATAATCCTCTTAATCCTTTTGATATCTATTATTTAGTGTGTTAGAACTTTAAAACAGTTAACCAAAACTGTTATCTCTAATCAATATTCGAGATCGGGTTCTGGGTTATAACTCATGAAAAAGATGATACTGGTTAAGTGTTTTTATATATTAAATTGGTTGTTTTAAACGGGTTAGACACACAGTCCAGTGGTGGACTGTGTGCAAATAAAAAGCATACGTTTCGGGTTCGATCTACACACGTTACCGACTTTCTGAAATAAAACCCATTTTTTTAAAACTTATTTAAATCATCTCTCAATAAGTGGATAAATATAATATAATTCAGTTTATACCGGGTTAGACACCTAGCCCAGTTGGTAGGGCTGGATGCAACACAGACCAACGACCCGGTTCGATCCGGCCTACAATCACCGGTTCGAATATTTTAAACCTTTTTAATAAACAGCAAAATATAACTAATTCTAAGTTGTATATATATATATATATATATATATATATATATATATATATATATATAATTAAAATGGAGATTATTTCGGGTTAGACACGTAGCTCAGGTGGTAGAGCTGCGTGCACCCATACGGGAGGTCACGAGTTCGTACCTCACACGCTGCCAAAATCAAATATGATCCGACCGTCCTGACCGGTCAGACCTGACAAGGTCAACATTTTTTTAATTTTTTTTTATTTATTTCTTTATTATTATTATTTAAAAACCATTTAAAAATGCTTAAAAATAAGATTTTTAAGTTTAAAAATTATATAAAATACCACAAAAATAAATATAAAAATCCAATAAAAACATTTACTAAAAATATTAATACCAAATAAGAATTATATATTTATCCAATTGTAACGTTACTATTTAGGTTAGTTCCCTCGTCGGTTAAATCCTAAATCGTGCGCCATAGCTATCAATTTCAAGAAACGCACCCACTGTGAGTGAATCCTTACAAATTTCCCTTTTTATTCATGTTTTGTGGTGTATCATATGTCGTTTACATATTTTGTTTATTTAAATAACTGTGCTATTATCTTTATATGATCTCACGTGTTCTGTAATGTTATTGGTTGTATCGTGTAGTTACAATTTTGTCATTTGCGTGCAATCATTCACATTAGGCCCATCAGTTTCTCGTTGGATACGAGTTGAGCATCGTGTGCCTCATTAGATCAGCTCCGCTTGATTGAGCCTTGATCTCACAGTTTATCATTTGTCATGCTTGTGTGTACAATGTTTAATAATATGTGGTTCGTGGTTAGATTTACAATTACGTATGCTCATATTTGGTATATGCACATTTTTATTAAAATAACCAATTAAACTATATCTTCAAATAATCAAATGAGATTCACTCGCCAATTTTTGTTAATCCAAATCTTTATTTTACACATGATACAGGTGGACAAGTTAAAGCAAGGAACACATAGGAATTTGTCTTAGAAGAAAAAATAAAGAGTTCATGAATGTTGTGTTCCGAACATGTTGTGCTTGTATGTTGGTTGTAATTTCTCCTTTAAATTGGAAATAATAAATAGAAAATTTATTATAGTAAATGTCATGAGCTTTGATGAAAACCTAATCATGCCCCGTCTACCATTTCTACTGCGGGTCAGGGTATGACAACTCAGAGGCTCAGTATAAGCATGTTGACTCCGATGTCACTCAGAGGCTGGGCATGTTGACACAAATGGTCACTCAGAGGCCAAGTTTAAGCATGTTAACACTAATGGTCACTCGGAGGCTGAGTTTAAGCATGTTGACACTAATGGTCACTCAGAGGCTATGTTTTAAGCATGTTGACACCAATTGTCACTTAGAGGCTCGGTTTATGCATGTTGTCATCAGAAGGTCACTCAGAGGCTTCATTTAATCATGTTGACACCTTTATTCCTTATTAGTCTATAATAGACTTATTATAAAAGTAATGGCACGTGTCACTATACTATTAGACACGATTTTTACGAGGTGTTACATAAAACCGTAAACCGAACCGTAACCGAAACCGAATAAACCGGTCCGAACAACGAATTTGGTTTTTGGTGTGCTTTCTAACCGAAACCAAATTGTGAATATGGTTTTTGGTTCGGTTTTTGGATCCACATTTGTTTTAATTTGGTTTATTCGTTTTATTTGGATAACTGAATAAACCGCTAATTTAGTTAATTATTAAATAAAAATAATAATGTTTGATAAATTATATACAAATTGTTAGTCCAAGATACTAAATCTATTATCTAAGTATATGTATCCCCATGGTTGGAAGATTATTTATATTTTGTGCCATTAGAGACTTGTTGACTATTTATAATTTCTATGATATATGTTTTGAACCTTTAACTTTGTGGTTGTGTGTACGACTATTTTATGGATATATATTTTTTTTATTTTGCTATGTCTTTTATTTATATATTGTTAGGGTTAAATTCATTGTTGATTTGATGTTTATAAGCTAGAACACCAACATAAATATAAATTAGGAAAAAAAGTACTTAGGTACAATTTGGTTAAATTTGGTTTATTTGGTTTCGAGCTGAAACCAAACCGAATTGAATTTGGTTGGGTTTGCATATCCCTACTTTGTTTTTATTTGGTTTGGCTTTTGGTTTTGGGTATAAAATTTAGAAAAACCGAATAAACCAAATAAACCATAAACCGTATCGATGAACACCCCTGATAATTTTTATATGACAATATGATATTCATATTAAACATAAAAACGTTCGTTATTATGATGTATTTATTTTATAAAACCAATGACATATAAAATGTTTTTGGCATTTAAAAAAGATGAGGGAGTTGTATGTGGGATTCTGAATTTAAGACACCGAAATTACATTTTCACCACTATGTCATTAAATCAATCAATAAAAGTAAAACACAATTTCCAAAAGTGCCACTAATCAATGTCATTCATAATTGCAATCTAATGGTCAATAAGACTTTAAGGAAAACACCATTTGTAGACTAAAGTGGTGTTTATTTTTCTAAAAATTATATGCACAGGCTCTTTTGTTTGCACCGCGGAGACCATGCACAAACATTGTCATCTGCAGACTGTTTATTTTTTCGAATATGTTTCATTAAAAACGTATGCACGAGCTCTTCTTGGTGGAGACTTGGCCTAGCCACTTCTAAGATCTTCTAAACACCACCACCCACCACCACCGTCCACCATCACCACCGACCACCACCCACCACCACCGTCTACCACCCACCAACACCACACACCGTCCACGTCTACCATCCACCACCACCCCCACTGTCCATGTCACCACCACCACCACCACCCACCGTCAAACACCATCGTCTACCACCCACCACCAACGTCTGTACAACACCACCAGATTATTTTAGAAGTCTATGTACGTTAAAAAACAAACAACCTTCTTTTTGCAGACTGCAGAGGTTTGATCCAACTCTTCTTCTACAGATGTTTAAAGATGTGGTTCACAAACTTTAGACATTTTACCTCTTAAAAAACAAACAACACCTAACTATACGCTATATATAGGGGTGAGTTCATTGGGGAATCACAAAAAAGTAGGGACCGAAACCATAATTAAAACAAGTAAAAGAACTCATTATAAATATTTTGTTACATGTAAAAAAGTTATTAATTATCTAATTTGTAACACCTCGTAAAATCGTGTCCAATAGTATAGCGACACGTGTTATATTTTTATATATAGTCTATTGAAGACCAATAAGGACTAAAAGTGTCAACATGCTCAAAACTTGGCCTCTGAGTGACTGATATGTCAACATGCCTAGCCTCTGAGTGACTGATATGTCAACATGCAAAAACTGAGCCTCTGAATGATCCTTTACAAAGTCCTAACTCTCATGCGTGCCCGTTGTTGGACGAGAGAGGTTAATTCTGTAAAAATGTGAAATTTGGATAATGGAGGGATTAAAAGTGTCAACATGTTAATTTATACCTCTGAGTGACCTTTTAATGAACCGAGAGCTCGACAATGTCCGGGCATAATCCCGGGTACGCCAAATATTGGCTACGGAGGGCTAAATATGCTAAAAAGGTGTTTTAGGAGGTTCTAGGAGGTTTTATAAGTTAATGGGATAAAAGTGTCAACTTTTGAAAGTGGCCTAGAGGCACGAGAGGCAAGGCCTGTGCCTCTCGCGGCCTGCCAGAGGACTGTATCTGCAGAATTTTAACTTGGCCTCCACACAAAGTGCCAAAAACCATTTGATTCGAAACCATGGTCTTCCAAACTGCTATGCCACGTTTTGGGACACTTGTAAGCTCCCTCTTACACCCCTTAACACCTGGCATAACCTCCTTTGAGCTCTCCAACTATAAATAGGTGCAAATGTTCAACCTTTGAACTTGCACCTTTCTTATTTTCAACTCTTCTCCCTCCTCTAGAAGTTTCTAACTGAAAGGAGCATCCAACTTAGTTCTCTTGCATTCTAGGAACCTCTTGTAAGTGTTCCTTGCTCTTGCATATTCATTTATAGGCTTTTATAGCCAAAAGTCAAGCGTTTTACGGAAAACGCCTTGACTTTCGGTTAAGACCATTATGGTCCAGCCATTGTTCGTAATGAACATGGCTAAGTGATCGTAATAAGGTAGGTGGTAGTCCCTGTAAAGGGCACCTCCTGAAGATCATGTTTGCTAGACCAATTGACGGGTCAAAGTTATGATATTAAAAAGTCAAACATGCCATTTTTCGGAAAAATCATAAATTGATCTTGTATATGTTATGAAACCTGTTTTGACACTTAAGCAAGTTGGTAATAATTATTAGAACATGTAAGAACATGTTCGGCTCGTCAATTTTAGTTCTAGGGTCGGTTCGCAACCGAAAGTCGTGAAGTTTGACTTCTGCTTTGACTTTCGATTTTGACCCGATTTAGATTAGTTAGCTACTGATGTAAAGTTGCATTATGATCATAATATAATGTAGCATAACCCTCTAAGGTTATATTACATGATCATAATCAGAATCTAAGTTTATGCACACGTTCCGTAATTATGCCATTTTTACTAAAATGCCCTTTTTGCATAAAATAAGGTTTAAAAGATAATGAACTTGAAAATAAGTTTCCTACTGATGTAATATTATAAGTAAGATTATTTGGGATGTTAAATCAGATTATAAAATGAGTTTATGAACAAGTCCTTGTAATATGTCAGTAAATGACGATAAAGCCCTTATGGCTTATAAAATGGTTTTAATCATATCTTTTAAAGGTAAATCTTTTACCTACTGATATGTTATATTAAATAACATATCTAAGATATTTTAATCTGACCCTAACATCAGTTTTCGTTAAACATCGCATAAATCGTTATTTTACGACATAAGCGTCGTTTCGGCGCATAGTATGGTTTTAAACCATATCTATCAACCAAGACTTGTTACCTACTGTTTTTAAATTTATTTTAAATATTTTTAGAGTAGGTACATGATACAAACTCAGAATCCCAAATAATTTATAAATATGTGTAAAATGACCAAAATGCCCTTCAGTGCATAGTTTGGTCATAAAAGATAAATTACACATATGATTAATATCCTACTGATATTATATCATAAATAAATTATTTTTCCAGAATATATATAATTATAACATTTAATTTGTTCAAGTTCCTTTTATTCGGTATGAAATTACCAAAATGCCCTTATGAGGCATAGTTTCATTTTAAAACCTTAACGGGCATATAAGTTGATATCCTACTGAGAATACAACTTAATTAAAGTATAATGGCATATAGAACTTGTCCATGACTTATCCGGTTACCCATTATCGCTTATAAGCGTACGGTTGATTATACGTAACTAGTTTACGGGATTTAACCAAAACGGGTTTAACCTTATCATTTTGAGCTCAAAATACAGAATGTTAATTGTTTACCCATTTTATACAAGTCAAAGTACTTGTTGGGTTTAAACTACATTCTATCCGATCATTGTTTAATCAAGCATTATATGTTTTGATCCTGTACACTACTCGGTCTAAGTCTATTACTTAAATAAGACCGTTAGTATTTAATTGGTTAGCTTATGCCATAATCCAGACTAGAGCCTTTCGGTAAATGCTATCTGCACTTAGCTCATTTTGAATACGGCTGGGTTATAATCTTGCATTTTAAACAAGGCTAATTCAGGTAAATACTCTGGACTTATTTTCCCTATACAGGCTTGGGATACGGTACATTATTTCTGCTTGTTCGGAAATGGGGTCAATCGAATGCCGGATTGTGGCTAGTAAATCCGCATATTTCGTTTTAATCAGTTTTGTTTGATAACTTGTCCTGGATATCCTCGGCTCATTACATTAGATAATGGCCACGACCTTAGCACGGGATGTAGGCATACACCTGACAGACGCTCAAATGCAAATTACCCAAGACGTTGGGGATAACTCCTCTGTGAGTTCTAAGTAGTGTGTATTTAATCATGTCTCGGTCTCTGTACTGGACCCTGTATGTATGGACAAACATGTGAATCTGTTAACAAGGTTACAAAGTAACTTTCCCAAGTTATAAAAGATTTGTGTCCTGTGCACTTAAATCTAATTTTTTAAAAATGTTTTCAAAATGAGTCAGTTGGGTGTATTTGCCAGCGAAAGGACGTATTTTCAAAAGAGTAAGCTTGTAGGTACAATACGAAATAGGCCGGAAGCTGCTCGGTAGTGAAATAAGAGGATCTTGCAAATCCTTAGATCTGCCCTAAAGTCTGTTTTATATTCTTTCTTTGTACATTTTTATGATTCGCCTGTGGATCTTCTATTACGAGCCTGTATTTTATTTTATTTCGAACATTTGGTTTGTAAAAGTAATTTTATTCCAGGACTTCCGTTGTGATGTGTTTAATTGACAATGATGTTATCAACTTACGTCACGATACTCCCAACCAGGCCCACCGGTTATGGATTTGGATTGGAAATCAAGGGTGTGATATAATTATTTTCCTAGATTTTGCATATAAACACATATATAAGTCTTTTTAATAAAAAATGTTCAATAACAACTTTAAAAGGTAAAAAAATACAAAGAGACGGTAAACGAAGATAAATAACCAGAGGTGGAGCCTGATAATCCATACAACAATTATAACACTGAAATACTGAAAAAGGTATGCGATTACGACAGTCCTAAAAAGGAGGAAGATTACTACGATAATCCATATGCAGGTGAGCATGAATCAGAATCAAAGTTGCCAAATAACGACTGTCACTGGAAATAATGACGTTTGGATACTTGTGTATGTAAGCAGTATCCATGTAGTTTTCATGTTCAGTGCATTATGTTTAATTAAAAACCAAACAACTATACTCATTTCGTTCTTTAGCTAAAATTCAAATAACAACAAGAATAATTGAATTACATTGGTGAATTCAAAATTATGTACAATACAAAGAAACACCAACTTAAACCGAATATAATCTTCAGCCTTCTTGCTTTATATGCTATTTGATTCGCTAATTCTCGATGTTTGTTCACACTTTTTAGCAATCATTTTATTAACTTTGATGCCCTTGAACTCATTGGAGGATCCAAACATGACACCAAACAACACCTTGAGCTCTATTAATCACATACAAATATGTTAGATATAATAGGAACAGACGACCATGGTTTGCTTCTATCCAGGAAGTTCAAACACAAAAGCAAATTGAGGGTCATCATTCCAGTTTGAAAACGAATTTAAGTTGGAAGTCAGATTTCATCGTTATTGAAGTCGATTATCGGAGCTGGAATTCAACATCTTGCATGAATTTGAGAAATTTGGGATTTTGGTTCATACAATAGCGGGGTTGAATTAAATAGCAATTGGGATATTAAGGTTTAATCAATTTATAGATGATCAACAAACTCAAATGACTCGTACAGCCCTCACATGAGGTGCATGTGGGGAATAACTAACAGTTTGTTGGACAATTGTCAGTCTTAGAGACGGTATGTGCTAAGAAATGAAACATCAAAGACGTAAGGTGTTATGGGTGGAGTGAAGGTGTGAATTCATGCAAACCATATGGACAAAAATTGCAATTTATTCATGTTTTTTACTAGTTAATTAAAGTGAAAATAATTAACGAGAGATAAACTATTTTGTGTTTTACCATTATACATTTATACACTTTGTTTTGTTTCTTCTCACGTTAAAGTTTCTTCTCAATCAATTATTCCACACACACACACACACACACATACATATATATATATATATATATATATATATATATATATATATATATATATATATATATATATATATAGTGTGAGGTTCAATGAAGGAACACTAAAAAAGTAGGGAACCGAGGAACAATGTATTTAGCATGCTCAATGTATCTTAGAAATTCAATTTAAAAAGCTAAAAATTATCTTTTTCAAATTTTTTTAGAGCTTTTGCATATAAAAATGTGTAGAAGCTATTCCAATATAAAAAGAAATCATGTTTTGCAATTTTTTAAACCTTTTTTTATTGTCTTAGAATTGATTTTTAACTTCTTTTTGAATTTTTGTATTAAAAAGGCTTCTACATGTATTTATATATAAGAGCTTCAAATTCTTTTTAAATGAATTTTAACATGTTAAATGTATGGTTCCCCGGTTCCCCATCTCTTAGTGGTATCCATTAAACCCTCCCACACACACACACACACACACACACACATATATATATATATTGATTTTTTATTAAGAATTCTAAAAATTCAGTAATTATTTTGATATATATAGGGTCTTTTGTGTCACACCCTGACCCGCAGCGGAAATGTTAGTCGGGGCATGATTGGGTTTTTATCAAAGCTCATGACATTTACTATAAAGTTTCATATTTATTATTTATATTTAAAGAAGAAATTACAATAAACATACAAGCACAACATGTTCAAATACATTTTTCATGACTTCTTTATTTTTCTTCTAAGGCAATTTCCTATGGGTTCCTTGCTTCAACCTGTCCACCTGTATCATGTGTAAAAATAGGGTTTTGGGTCAACAAAAGTTGGCGAGTGAATCTTATTTAAATGTTTGAAAGAATTAGTTATATTGGTTATTTGAATAAAAATGTGCATAACCAAATATGAGTATACGTATATGTAAATTAAACCACAAAACACATAATATCAATTAATGCACACACACGCATACCAAATGATGAACAATGAGATCAATGCTCAATCAAACGGAACCGATCTAATAAGGCACCTGATGCTCAACTCGTCTCCAACGAGGAACTGATGGGCCTAATGAATGATTTGCACGCAACTTGACAAAAATGTAAACTCGCAATACAACAAACAACATTTACATCACACGATAGTTCATATAATGGTAATAGCACAAGGGTTTGAATAAACGAAATGTATAAATGACACATGATACACCCTAAAACATGAATAAAAAAGGGAATTTGTAAGAATTCACTCACAGTGGGTGCGTCTCTTGCTTGATAATGGATGCGCACGAGTTGAGGATTTGACCGACGGAAGAATACTAACCTAAAATAATAACGTGATAATTTGATGAATATAACAAAATTAATATTTTGATTTATTATTCTTTTGTAAAGTTTTAGGTTATTTTTGTGGTATTTGTAGAGATTTTAAGACCTGTGAATTTGCATCTTTAAGTATTTTTTATTGATTTTAAATAAAAGATATAATTACAAAAATATAATAAGATAAAACAAAAATAAAAAAAATAATATTAAATTACAAAAACCTTGTCAGACCTGACAAGGTGGTCTGACCGGGTCGTTGACTATTTGACTGCGTGTGGTGGGACTCGAACTTGTGACCTCCCGCTTACATGCGCGTAGCTCTTCCAACTGAGCTACGTGTCTAACCCGCTAATATCTTGATTTTTATTATATTTATATACTTGTTAGATTATACCAGAATTAATTTAATTAAAAAGATTTAAAATCAATTGAACCGGCGTGCATACATAGTATCGAACCCGTGACCTTAAGTTGATTTGCACCCAGCCCAACCAACTGGACTGGGTGTCTAACCCGATATATAAATGATTTTTTTATTATATTTAACCACTTACTGCGAGACAATATGATTTGGTTTAACAAAAATGGATTTTATTTCAGTGGATCGGTGTTATTAAATGATCGAACCCGGTGATGTTTGTGTGAATGCACACAGTCCACCGCTGGACTGTGTGTCTAACCCGATTAAACTCCAAGATTTTATTATACTTATATACAAAATAACTTCATCTTCTTCAATATTAGTTGACCCAGAACTGAACTCAACTGATAACATTGTTATCCGGGTGTGATCGATTGCATTAAATGATAATAACAGATATAGAAAAAGAATAAGAAAAAAAATTTACCGATGAGGAGTGAATCCCTGGTTTTCCGGTGGTGTTTTCCGGCAGCTCAAATAAATTTTCCGGCGAGTAAGTTTGAACAGAGCGTCCGAGGATTTGAGTGATGAAGAAGTGAGTGTGCGAGTTCTCTTTGTGAGAGATTGGGTTTGTATTTATAGAGTAACAAGTTTGACTGAGATTTTCAGTTTCAATCCAAGATTAAAGACCTATGATTTCGATCCGTTTCAAATTGATTGACTGATGATTTCGGTTATAACCATTATAAAATTCAAGTTCTAATAAAAAGAAAAACGGAATTTGCTTGATTGCACATAATCCGCCTTTGACAGTTTCGGATTTTCTGGGTTTTGCAGGTCTTTGACTGATTCGACATAATACTTATTTGATTTCGGTTTTATATGCACTTGTGTGTGTGGTACAGTGGTGTTGTGAGTGTGTGACCATGTGGGGGAACCCGGGTTCGATTCCGGTTACCCCTCTTTTATTTTTATTATTTTGTTATTTAAAATTTTAATTATTTTTCCTTTACTGATTATTAATTTAAGTATGTATTTTATTTATAAATATAGGTTATAAATTAAATAAATCAATTAATACTAATAAAAACATAATGAACATTAAATAATTTTCTTGAATCTCAAACGGAGCGGGTTCTTGAAACCCGTATTACACGAATGTTACATTTTGTATCATATATTATATGTATTTTTAATGATTACATATAGTTTATATATGTGTAATCATAAAATTACAAATAAAAATGATAAAATTACTCTTAACATGTATATAATCATAAAAATAAACATAATAAATGATTAAATTATTGTAATTATAAAAATATATAAATAAAAAGATAGTTTACTAGGAGTTCCGAGAGTTCTGAAATAATCCTTACCCATGTATATATAGGATTAGGGTCAAGAGTGAACACTAATGTATATACGAACTTAGCGAACTAATCATGACCATACACGTGTGTAAATCAACGATCAGGATTTGATGATGAAATAGTGTATTTTACGATTTGATGATGAAATACTAACTATACACGTGTGTAAATCAATGGTAAAGATTTGTTCACTTAGTTCGCAAATACACTAATGTTCACTCTAGAACCCTACCTTATATATATATATATATATATATATAATATATATATATATATATATGGTTATCTTGAAAACGGTAAATATTGCGTGAGAACAAATGAAAAAACTAATCAATCAATTTTTTGAATACAACTCTCATTATAATTAACATATAACATTAAAAAAAAGAATTTACTATTTAAATAATTAATCTCTACTTTCAGAATTAGTCTTAATAATTTTTTAATATATGATAAAATATAAAAAGTTTACACATGTGTAAATATAATAAATTTATACATATATGAATTTTTTTATCGACGAATATATAAAATTTTATCCATGTAAATTTATTTTTTAATATTATATTTGAATAATAGTAATAAGTAAAAAATTTTTAACTGAAAATGGTTTTTAGTAAAGTTATCACGACATATATGCGTTATTATTTTAATCGTACCATATATATATATATATATATATATATAATTTAAAATTATACGAGGTTTATTTGTACCTTTTGCACATACACAATCACTGAACATCAGTAATCCAATTTTCACCTTTTCTTAAAAAAAAGTTTAGTATTTTGTTCAAACACAAAGGACCTTCAAAAAGCCAATTTGGTGAAATTCAAGCTTCTCTACAGTCTAATATCTTTTACCTTCTTTTTTGGAAAACATAAGATACCTTCCTTCTAACTACCCAAGTAGCCAACATATTTTATAAAGGTAAATAGCCGAAAGTCATAAATTTTCATACAGTAAAACATCCTGTCAAATATTATTCTTTGTTATGCCTATTAGGAGCTCACAAATTTGGTTTTATATGCATGATTTTTTTGGCCAGCAAGAAAGCATCAATATATTAACTTGACCAGGGCGGGACCGGAAAAAACGAAAACAAAAGGGAAAAACAACAGGAACAAAAAACACAAAGCAAAACAAAAAAATTACATAAAATAGTCCTCCGGCTTCGTGCTCCACGTATTTCAGTTGATCTTAACCCATGAGAACAGTTGAGAAACAATAAGATCCATAGTATCATCGACTGTACGCTTGATATTTCTAAAAACAACCTCGTTGCGAGCCATCCAGATGAACCAAAGTGAGGCATAAAGGATAGCAAACCCGAGATTGTAAGCGTCTTTGTTCCCTCTATAACCCGCGTGAAAACTTGTAAGGAGGTCATCTGTCACGGGTAACTCATAATTGTCACTTTAGCGCGTTTAACTTTGAAGTTCTCCACAACTACCGCATTAAAAAATGTTGATGATATTGAAATATGCAGTTCATTATAAATCCAGCATTTCTCATACGTGCGACTTTTGTGTAATTTCCCAGAGTATTACAAGACTAGATGTTTGTAATAAATAAATGTTCATAGGAGTTCGTTAACCCTCAAGCAAACCAATTAAAAATTAATTAGCACGTTGTTATCTAAAAAACGATCAAGTAAAAACAAAGTAAACAATATAATTATATTGTTTCTAGTAAAAAACAAAGTAAACAATATAATTATATTGTTTCTAGTAAACATATAAATTTATATAATATATATTATATTATATTAATAAATAAAGGAAATTGGAGTTACGATAATAAATATTTGGATGCTCTGGTGTTTGCTTGCATATGACTATTTCCAAGATGCAAAGTAAACTGTTGGTTCATTCTTTAGCTTTTGATAAAGAAATTTCAACACGTTTCCTATATTATATGTTCATCGTTAAGGGAGCGACCTATTAACAAAAGCCGTGCGTATATTAATATTTTTAAAGTAATTAGTTCTTGAATAATTGTATAATACATCACAATATATCGAGATTATATAATATATAATTATAATAACTACGTTGGAATTAAAGCGTCTAGTAACACTATTTTTAAATCAATTAGTAAACGTTTTAGAATATATAATAGTGAACCCGATGCACCTACTTTTAAATGCATTTGTCCCTCAAATGTCGACTATCTACTCCCTCCATTTAAATTAACATCTATAAAAGTCTAAAAGAAATAATTTTAAAAGATTTATTTTTAGAATTTTTCTAATGCACATAGTGATAATCATGATAAATATTCAATAGGATTGACCACAAGTCTACAATTAACTAGTTTTTTTATTATATTTTTAAAGCATTTTTAGAGTTAGTTGATTATTTATGCTAAAGTAAAAAATTTGTTTTGAATACTATAATCATCTTATCTATTGATACTAAAATAAAAAGTTACGTGATCATATAGTTATCGCAATTAGATATTTAAAATTGGTTCTAATATTAAATATTGTTATAAAAGTCGCATTCAATATTAAACATATGTTAAGTATAGAATCAGATTGTGCACTTGTACTATTTGTAAATGGTGTTTTAACGTCTATAATGAAGCCTAGAAAATGAGTGTATAAAACGATTCAGTAATAACCTTATATATCATAGCTAAAGAAAATATAAATTTATTAGGTGGTTCTCATGATTCTTTATAATATAAAATTGGTTTCATATTGAATGTATATGGGTGGAACACGTACAGACAATTTTTTTTCTTTCATGCAAAGCGTGCGAAGTAGGGGTGTGTACAGTTCAGCTCGATTTTATAGCAAAGCCAAAATCGGAACCGAAATGTGCGGTTTTTTTTTTCAATTTTAACAACGATTCGATTTCTCGGTTTTTGGAACAAAATAACGTAAGATTCAAAAATTAAAATTATAATCCATGATTTAGAAATCTTTCTTAGATGTTACATTTAAGTTAATATACTTAACCTTTTTCATTAATGTTGTTTAAATCAACCTAACCTTCTAATATATTCTAATATATTTTTGTGTTTCTTTAAAGTTTTTACTAAGCCGTTTTCTTTTATAATATTTTGAAAAACATTTAACTTTTATGTTCAATTTTGTTATTTGTTGTAAGCCATGGATATATCATTTCAAAGATAAATAAATATTTTAATGTTTTTATTATAAATACTTAACTTAATATTCAAGAATAAAATTAATAATGCCTAAATCAATATATAACAAACATTAAAAAATGGTTTATTCGGTTATTTGGTTCAATTCGGTTCGGTTTTCATAAAATGCAAAACAGAAACCGAACCATAAATTTTGGTTCGCTTTTTTTCTCTTTATGTGTGGTTCGGTTTTATTCAGTTCGGTAAAATAGGTTTTTCAATCCCGGTACGATATTTTCGATTTTCTACTCACCCCAATATGAAGCAAAGAAAAAAGGATGTGGTTGCACTTTTCTAAATATGTTGATTACTCTATTCAAAAATAACTAACCAGAGTAATATTATTATTACTTTACAACAAATAAAGTAGAATAATAAAAATTACGATAGATTAGTTTGTTGCAGTGTAATGCTATTGCTCTATTTTAATTATGGTAGAGTAATAATAATTACTTTAGTTAAGTTATGTTGTCAAATAAATATGGTTGAACTCATATTTATAAAAATTGTTAGTCGTGTGTCTTTTCTTTTCACTCGTATGTTTCACTAGTTAAAACATGTGTATATAATCCTAAAAGCATTCACAATGGATTCTCATTCTCCTTCTCTAAAATTATACTAAAAATTATTAGTTTCTCTCTTTTATCATTATCTTTTTTCTCTCTCTTCACTTTAAAAAATATTATAAGATTATAAATGATGAATAACATTTTTTTTAAATTTATTAACAAACAGTAACATTTTATATCTCATTATATAATATAGAGATATAAAATGATACACTTACAACCTCATTATATAATATAGAGAAATATCTCATAAAAATGATACAATGTGAATAGTCAGAGTAACAACGTTTTCAGACCGTAGACTATAATAATATGGTTTCCAAAACTTTAGAAGAATATATTTGTCTTTTGGCTTTAGCCTAACAAGAACATCTTCTATCCTCCATGGGTTTATAGCCTAGTGTCATTTTAATGATGGGATAGGATTTGGGATCAATAGGTCATGGGTTCGATTCCCACAAGAGGGGTTTTCTCATATTTTATTGGTTTCCTCCTGAATTGGTGTGGCATTATACCTAGTAGAAATGGATATGATCAGGTGGTTCCTCTGATGGCACGATGATACTCCAGTGATCCGTCAGTGATCCAAATTTGCCGTTCAAAAAAAAAATCTTCTATCTCAATAAATACAAAAAGAAAATTAAACGAATTCTAGAATAATTCCTACAAAAACACTTACATATAATGTATTTCTTTGGTTATTTAATAAAGTTTTTGTTTTTATGTATATTATTAGAATTACAAAACATGATTAATGATTAAACAAATGTACATAAATGTGTTTGTTTAGTCAATTTTTTGTAATATAAGAAGTAATATTTTCTAAGCAACAACTAATTTAAAATCAATATTTTAACAATTTTACAATTCTCGTCGGTACCTAATCACCATCATTCGTATGGAGGTTGCAAAAAATTTATAGCCTAAAATAAATAAATGGTGTCAATGTAATTAAAGAGGAGAAATAAATTACGTCCTTGAGTTGGTATTCATGGTTTCATTGTCGTATGGAAAAATAATAAAAAACATATATAGAAAATCACTAGAATAATATATCATTTGATCTGATAACTATACACCGTATATAATAATTATTATCAAGAATTTTTCTTACAACTTATTATTTAGACTAAAAATAAAAATATTTGAGTTGCTTTAATTAAGTGGGATTTGTGTCCTTAAACCCAGAAGGGGACTTGTAAAAAGCCACCGACACTTGACGCATTATAATGCGTGACGTATAGGTTTTAATGCATAAGGTTTTATCCTAAAAATGAAGTGCTGCTTTCTAAGGCATTAATGTACACCGACAGGGTAGCATCATAGAGTAATACAAATGAGTTGTCTCGTCGGAAGTTGTACCCAACACACATGATTAAGTTCAATATTTTACTTCTAAATTTCAACAATAATTCATTAATTATAGTTTCTTCTCTTAATCAAAGTGGATTGGTCGTTATCATTTTCTAGACTTAGTAAGTGATTGGTTTCAATTTGTATGTTATGTATATCTAATGAATGTGTAATTAGTATCTTTCTTATATAGTTAGGGTGGAAGGGGCACCTTCGGTGACTTTTTCGGCAACCCATTTTGATGATCGGTAAGAGTGCCGCCACCATCATTGTCATGTGCGGTGACTCACAAAACGGTGACTACTCACTGAGAAGAGGAAGAAGCCGATTGAGTGCAATATATATAAAAAACAATTAAACACCCCACGTGTTTGAGCACCCCTAATTGAGTGCAAAATGGGGAGTAGAGTGGTGAGTTGACATGTAATGATATTATTGGTTAAAAAAAGTTTACCACTCCCCATTTGGGGAGTGCTCCTTCCACCCTTATCTCTAATTCTTAGGAGACTTGGGGCACGATAGTCTTGGAATTGCATCGTCGTGTCCGTTATTCAATAACAAAATACATGGAACTATATCGCCGTGTTCGTTTATGGTTAACAAGAGACATTATAGGCACAACCATTATCTTGTTGATGGCATTTACCCAAGTTGGTATGTTTTTGTAGAAGCTTATTCATATCCAACCGACGATAAAGAGAAAACCTTCAAGAAGCTGCAAGAATCAGCGAGAAAAGATGTTAAGAGAGCGTTTAGTGTTTTGAAAGCTAGATGGGGTATAATTAATCAACGGGTACAAGCAATGAAGCAATCGAAAATAAGGAGCTTGGTGTACGCATGTATGATATCCCACAATATGATCTTACATGATAAGGGGAACACAATATCGTCAGACTACGTGATGGGCCCTCATACCCACATAGCCGTCCCTAATAATATTGTTTTGGAGTTGTGGAATGAAGACACCCACTTTTGACTGAGATATAATCTAATGGAACACATTGATGCTTTAGATCTTCATTTTCCCGATCCTGACGAAGAGTAGATTTAATTTAATTTAGTTTTTTTTCTTGTACATTGTTTTTTTAATTGAACTTTCTTATTTAATTTCAAGTATTTTAATATTTTGGTTTTTAGATTATTTTAGTTTGTATTTAATTAAAAAAAGAAAGTGATGGAATGTCATGTTATGATGGGTGCTACAAATGATTTTATAGTGATGTGTGATAAAATTAAGTGGAATGAGGTGTCAGATTGTGATTGGTCGAAAGTTTAGTGATAGTGTGATGGGTGGTACTTCCACCCTTAGATATTTAGAATAAATACACCAAATGTGTACCATATAGGATTTAATTTCCAACCTTTTAATTATGGATAAATCACCAAATCATATCAAGATGTCCCTTTAAAGGCGACTGTGCAATCAGTTGCTAAACACTCTATAATATGTTAATTATTGTGTTAAAAAACATCAAAAATGATTATACTTAAATGAGAACACCCAATGGAAAAATGGAAAATCAAACCCCAATTTCAAAGAAAACAATTAAGAGAAAAAAAAAACACCCATTAAGATTTTACATTTGTAACACAAGAGAAAGTACACCATTTCTCCCGCTCTACCTTTACCCTTTCATCTCAGTTCGACACCTAAGAGAAAGATTGGACTTTAATGTTTTCCACGATTTTACCAACAAAATTATTTTTCTTCTTTAACACCCACACATTCCTTGTTTTCCATAAAAGCCACATAGTAGTATACACGATAAGGAGCTTTAACTTCTGGTCCAAATTGCTTCGACGTTCTTCTTAATGTCTGAGATTAGCTTCTAGATGGAAGAGACCAAGGAGAATTCATAACCCGACCACCAAGAGATAGGTCTCCATAGCTCATCGACTAACGGGAAACGATTGAAGGAATGTGTTGGGGAAAGAATGGTTTAAATTGATTATTATCAAACCCTAGTTTTGATAATATTAAAAATAAGTTACATGTGGCATTGATTGCTTAGTAGAAGATAATCATATGCATCATAGAAGTCCCTATACACTCAAGTCATTAAGTATATTTGTCTTTCTAATATCAAGTCACCAAGTATAAACATATTAGAAGATTATGTTATCAAGCAAGCAATTAATTATGTCTAGACAACAAGATGGGTTGATGAATTCAATGTCTAATCTATACATGCCATAAGTGTTCATTAAAGCTTAATATCGAGGTTGAATCATCAAAGTGAAATATGGTGAATAAGTGCAAGAACCCTAAACGTAATTGCTCATTGAAGATCAAGACTCAATTTGAATCATCAAAACTTAATGTAAGCAATCAATGCAAAACTCGTATATGCCACATTGTTCAAACAACAACTAAGGGTTGACTTGAAGATTGAAATTGAGTCAATGAGAACCCGACAAGAGAAATAAAGATAATGAACGACAAAGTCTTGGTTAAGGTCAAGCATATGTCTTTTGGAAGCTTACAAAGATTAGGCTTCAAGTAATCATTCAAGATTCAAACTCAAGTTGTCATTCAAACTCAAGTTGTGATTCAACTCTACAATGAGCCAATCCTACAATATATGATTCAAGCTTACAAAGTTCAAGCAAGACTCAAGCTTACAAAAAAACAAATGTGAAGATACAACTCCACAAAGATCAAATAAGGATCAACATTTAATCATCAAGTAGATCAAAGACTAATTATCAATTATGAATCCCTAAGCCAAACTACCAAGTAAATTAGTTGGAATGGTCAGAATTGTTGTTCCTTGTTTCTTGCCTATAAATACAAGCCACCCTTAACCTTTTTTTAACTACCATTTTGCTCTAAATACTTTCTAATACTTATCAAATAAATCTTTATCTCATTCTTTCATATTATCTTATCATCCGAGAAGTTAAAGAACAAGAAAAACAAAAAAGAGAATAAGAGTGTACGCTACAAATACTTATAATCTACCAATCTTTTAAATCACCACAACTACTTAGGTATCAAAGATCAAAGATAAAGCGAAAAGAGATTTAGTTCCAAATATTTAAATCTTGTATTTTGTGAGGATACCGCTAGCATGTTGAGTGATAAATTTATAAGGGATGTCACCGTTGGTTGGTGATTGTCGAAAAATACTATTGGAAAGATAGTGTTAGGAAATTGTTGACCATTGTGATAGAGTAGCGTTCAAGGAACGTAAAGCTAATTCTTGATGTAATTAGTGAAGAAAATGATCACTAACTTGGATTAGTTAAGGAACATAAAGCTAGTTACTTGGTATAATTAGTGAAGGATGTGATCACTACCTTAGACTAATGAAGAAACATAAAGCTAGTCACTTGGGTTGCATAGTGAAGAAAGTGATCACTACCTTGGCTTAGTGAAGGAGTTTGTACCAGTGATTATCTTACATATAAGAGAAGATTTTAGTGGAGAAACTCTCGATTGGAGAATTGGGGAGAGGACCTAGAGTGGGTTTGTTAGCATCCACTTGAACCTCTATATATCGAATGTGTATCTCTTTCTTGAAATTCTTTATATACTTGTTTATTTATTAGAGTAAATTATAAAAATCGTCCTTCATGTTGACATTAGATTGCAAACTATATCATTTTCATTCAAAAAGTTAAAAAAAAAAAACATACTCGATGTTTGCAAACCTTTGCATGTTATGTCCTTTGACCGTAACTCAATTAGTTTTCATGGTTAAATATGACCAAATAGACCCCACATAATTGTTTTATTTATTAATTTTTATAATCATTTACTTTGGTATTTAGGGTAAAGTGACCAAAATGCCCTCATGTGGGGTCCACTTGGTTAGATATAATCATGAAAACTAACTGCGTTAGGGCTAAAGGACATAATGTGCAACGGTTTATAAACATCGAGTACGCTTTTTTGTACTTTTTGAAGATAAATGACATAGTTTGGAATCTGGTGTTATGGATAATTTTTGTAATTTGCTCTATTTATTATTTAGCATATGAAGACAAAAGATATTCATGTAGTTTTAGGCATGAACAAGAATGGTCAAGTATGGTTCCTAATCTATAGACTAGGTCAAAAGCATGGTAATTTTCCTAATTCTTTATAGTTATGGCTCCGATACTAATTTGTCACACCCCAACTGATGACGAAAACATCGGAGTGAGACGAAAAAGAGATTGAAAGAGACTTCATAACAACTAATAGTGACAGTATTTAGATAATTCAAATTTCATTGATAGTAAAGGACAAATACATCGTTTGAAAGGAAAGTACAACAAGTTGCAAATAACAAAACAACATGAAACAAAATATATAAGTTTAAATCTAGGTGTGTTTCTAATCCACCATAAGTGATATTCTTCATCGTCATCAACTAACTTCCTGCAACATGTATTAAAATAATGATTAACAAAAAAGTTGGCGAGTATACAGGTTTAGATACATAGCATAATGGTGTTTAAAATTTGTCTCATATCCAACATGATAAATTGCATACATTGTTATTAACATACTAGCATGTGTTATCTATAAGTTAAACCAAAGTGTACCACAATCGTGCATACCATTGTCGTCGAAGTGACAAGGTTGTAAAATATTTTACTTAACGATACCACATGAATACGGGCGGTGCATTAATCCTATAGCGTTATAATTGTTAAGGTAGGCTAGCAAAGTTAATGGGCATATAGAACACAAGTTTAACATAGCATGCGACAACAAGAATAATACAAGTATCATGTTAAGTTTAATCGTGATTTGTGATTTGTAGAAGTGTACATGTTGCACCCAAAGTGTTTAAAACGAAAAATGGGATTAAGTATGTAACATTTGCATAAAACGGGTTTCAAAAACCCGCATCTAGTATTTGTTTAAATGTCCGTAGTGTATTTATTAGTGTCGGTTATTTTTCTTTTTATTAATAAATGTTGTAGAATTAAAAATCATAATTAATAAATAATAATAATAATAATAATAAGTAAATTAAAATAAACTTTAAAATAATAAAACAAAAAAATTAAAAAGGAGAAACCCGGTTTCGAACCCGGGTCTCCCATATATTCACACACTAGAAACACCACTGAACTACACTCACTTTTGTGTCTAATCTAGAAACCATTTAATCTTATGTTAGCAAAAGCATCACACCTGCAATTCAAAACACAGAGTCTGTAACAGTCGAAGCTTAATTTGGTCAATCAATCTCAATCAGCGGTTTTTCTCTTAATCAAACGCATAACTGATTACCAATCATTAATTTAAAAACTGAAACTCGAAATCATTGGTGTGAAACTGTCTAGAAATCATTGAGTTTTAAAAAATGGAAACCGAAATGCTAACTTCCAAGTTGCTCTATAAATAGCAAACTTGTCCCTAAATTGAACTCGCTCACATTATCTAGATAACTCTCAAAACCCTCTGAGGTGCCCACTATGTTCAAGATCCAAGTCGTCGGAAACGTTGAGTGATCGCCGGAAGAACCACCGGAGGATTAAATAGTCTTCAAATCGGTATAGATCATATTTCTTTTATCTAATTTTTCTGGTATACGCGAATTAATCAATCGAATTCAGTAAAGTCTCATAATTAAACAACTTGTTTTGATCAGTGGGTTTTAATGGTGAAGAAGATGAATTCGATATAGTGTATAAATCTAATTAAAATTTTATGTTTAACTGGGTTAGACACACAGTCCAGTGATGGACTGTGTGCATTTTAAACAAGCAGACTCGGGTTCGAATCATGCACAAGGTTCCGATTTCATAAATTATACCAACTTTTTTTAATACTTACATATATTCAGATTATGTAAGTGTATAAATTTAATAAAAATCACTTATATATCGGGTTAGACACCCAGCCCAGTTGGTTGGGTTGGGTGCTAAACTTCACTAAGGTCGCATGTTCGAGCAGATCTTTCATGCCGGTTCGAAGGATTTTAAATCCTTTTTAAATTAAATAATTTCTGTTATATTCTAATAAGTATATAAGAGTAATTAAAATAGGAATCCTTACGGGTTAGACACGTAGCTCAGTTGGAAGAGCTGCGTGCACGCAACCGAGAGGTCACGAGTTCGAGCCTCACCACACGCTGCCAGCAATACTCAAAAACCGGTCAGACCCCTCCTTGTCAGGTCTGACAAGGTTTATTTTATTTATTTTTAGTTTTATTAATTTTGGTATATTTATTTTATTTAAAACTTATTTAGAAAACACTTTAAAGCATGATTTTAAAGGCCTAAAAATCCAAATAAATACCACAAAAATAACCTAAAAATCTTACAAAAAGTATTAAATCTAAATATGAAATTGTTTATATTTATCGAATTATCGCGTTATTATTTTAGGTTAGTATTCTTTCGTCGGTCAAATCCTCAATTCGTGCGCATTCATCATCAAGCAAGAAACGCACCCCCTGTGAGTGAATCCTTACAAATTTCCCTTTTAATCATGTTTTGGGGTGTATCATGCGTCATAAATGTTTTGATTATTTAAAAACTTGTGCTATTACCAAAATATGATCTAACGTGTGAAGTAAATGTTACTTGTTGTATTGTGTGCTTACATTTTTGTCAGTTGCGTGCAATTCATCCATTAGGCCCATCAGTTCCTCGTTGGAGACGAGTTGAGCATCAGGTGCCTCATTAGATCGGCTCCGTTTGATTGAGCCTTGATGTCATTGTTCATCATTTGTCATGCTTGTGTGTGCAATGATTGATAATATGTGGTTTGTGGTTAGATTTACATATGCGTTTACTCATATTTGGTTTAGGCACATTTTTATTTAAATAACCAATATAATTAATTCTTTCCAAAGATTAAATAAGATTCACTCGCCAACTTTTGTTGACCCAAAACCCTATTTTTATACATGATACAGGTGGACATGTTGAAGCAAGGAACACATATGAAATTGCCTTAGAAAAAATATAAAGAGTTCATGAATGTTGTTGTACTTGTATGATTGTTGTAATTTTTCCTTTAAATTGGAAATAATAAATATGAAACTTTATTATAGTAAATGTCATGAGCTTTGATGAAAACCCAATCGTGCCCCGACTTCCATTTCTGCTGCAGGTCAGGGTGTGATAGATTGGTATCAGAGCTTTTGAATATAGGGATATAGGATATGTTACTCGACCCTTAGAGCCTATACTATAGTTGATTAGATTTTAATTGCTTATGTGGTTACATGCAAACTTATGATGTTTATTTGTCTCATATTTATTATACACACAAATGCATGCAAACACTTCCACTATCATCTTGTGTGATACTTAATGAGTTATACTTGTTGTCAAACATAACATGCTTATATATACATTTATCACGCACGTTTCAATTCTCACATATTCGAATCATTCTCATATTTTTTTTCCTTATTTAAGATTTTGTGGTGTTTTCGGTTTTTTCAATCTTATCAAAGTGAGTTCTACGACGGGCATGTAGTAATTGGAAGGGTACAAGTACCGGTAGTCGAAATGTCATGTCTAGGTTGGCATACGTATAAATCCAACATAACGGACTAGTTTGCCTACCTGGGGACTAACGATGAGAGTACGAAGGACCTATTAGGCCAAAGCATGCCACACCAAATGTCGTGTGAACTAACCCCACTTTGAGTTGTCACTGTGTCTACACCTAGATACCCTCCGACCTTGTACTTTGCAATCATGTTTTACGATTTTCATTCGGGCGGCGTGAGTGTTAACAGGCCAACAACAATATGAACCCTACAAGAGCCCAGTAGTCATGGGGGCCCACATGACTACCAAGGCAAAGTATGGGGACATATGGGGCCCAAACATGAGCAAAGCCCAAGACATCCTATGGATGTAGCAAATTTATTTTTCATTTGTTTTGTGGATGTTCATTTTATACGACACATGACACCTATATGTCTAACTCATACTCTCGATACGTATTCCTTGTAGATGTCTTCTAGTCACTCTCGTAGAGGTGGAGATCAGGAAAATCCCGCGAGCGCATGGCTGCCCAAATCGCTCAACAAATGGCCGCCGTAATTCCCAACATCGTAGTTCAAGTCCAACAAGCCCTTACCGCTAATCCCATCAACCCAATCAACCAAGAAGATTAAAACGTTGTCAACCCTCCCCCAAATACCACCAAGTGCACCTATAAGCACTTCAACTCATGTGATCCTCCAAAGTACGAAGATACTGAGGGAGTCACTGCTCTTCTTCGATGGTTCAAGGAGATGGAAAGTACATTCCTCAACTGTGATTGTACCAACGATCGCAAAGTATGCTATGCTACTAGACGCTTGTATGGAGTAGCCCTCACATGGTGGAATGCTGAAAAGAGCAGACGAGGCGCCGAAGCCGTTGTAGCCTTATCTTGGGAAGAATTAAGAGAGCTTATGACTAGACGTTTCTGTCCAAGAAGTGAAATTAAGAAACTAGAGGACGAGTTCCATTCCTTAAAGCAAAAAGAGGGAGATCACATAACCTAAAACAAGAGATTCCTCGAGTTGAATCAAATGGTTCCAAATTGTTTCACCCCTCTTTACCGCGAGCACTACGTTCGGGGCCTTCCTTCAAATATTCAGGACCCTGTAATAAGTACCACACCTGCAACTTTGGAAGCAGCAATAGAGCTATTTACAGAGCTCACCGAATATCACATTAGGAATGGAGACTTTAAAGATGAGAAGAAGAAAGATAAAACACCAACCGAAACCTCAAACTCAACCCTAACTGAATCCTCTTCCTAACCCACTACTAAGAGAAAGCGAGACGGGCAAAATTACGCTATCACTCAAGGCAATCAACCAGCTCCACAAGCAGTACCACTCCAAGCTATCCCAATCACTCAAGCAGCACCCAACTTTGCTTACCCAAATAAGAAACCCTACATTGGACCTCACCCTCAATGCAACACCTGCTTTTATCACCATCAACCTACCATACCCTGTTGATTGTGTGCTAATTGTGGGCGTTATGGTCATCTAAGTAACACTTGTCGCATCCCTCAAACCAAGCTTCACCCCCTACCCAAAACATGATCCAACCCTATCAACAACCTCAATACCCCATATTCCCATATGTTCGAGCTTGCTTTATGTCACACCCCAACCCACAGCGGAATAAGAGTCGGGGCATAATTGGGTTATCACCAAAGCTCATGACATTTACTAATATGTTTCATATTTAAATAAGTCAAAGTTACATTTCCAAAAATCCAAACATGTTCATTCAATACAAAGAAAATAAACCAAACATAACAATCCCAACTCTAAATCGTTTTATTCTTCTAGTCCAAGTCCTATGTGTTCCTAGCTGCTGCTGGTTCACCTGTATCATGTGTAAAAATGGGGGTTTTTGGGTCAACATAAGTTGGCGAGTGAACCTTATTAGATAAACATTTATTAAAGAATTACTTGTTAGTTTATCAATGAAAAATTGTGCAAAGTCATAGATGAGCAAATGTAAATAATCAAGCAATGGCAAATAGCAGTCACAACTATAACATACAATAACACATGTCAGCATACATGAACATACCAACATCATACTGTAAATAACGTAAATGAAACTGTGCGATCAAGGCTCAATCAAACGGAGCCGATCGTATTGCATGTACTGAAAATGAAAATGTCTGTGCGATCAAGGCTCAATCAAACGGAGCCGGTCGTATGTGGGCACGCCAGATTCAACCTCATAATGAAATGGGGAACATGCTCAACGCTCATAATGTAATGGGGAGCGACGGCCTATGAAATTGCATGTACTGAATAATAATTTGCATCCAATAATAACTACTTAACAGCAACAAACAGAATACACATGTTCATATGATGTATGCACAATGGTTTAGTTATAATAAATATACAAAGACACATGATACACCCCAAAACGTGATTAAAACGGGGAATTGGTAAGATTCACTCACATTGGGTGCGTTGGATTGGAGATGGTGAGATGCGCACGAATTAGATGAGCGGATCAACGAGGAATACTAACCTAAATAATAACGAAAAAATATATTAAATGAGTGGATTTTATTAAGGATTTTAATGAAATTTTTAGATATATTTTTGTGAGTTTAAGGCTATTTTCTATCTTTAAAAATGTTATTTTTAAGTATTTTAATTGATTTTTAAATTAAATTAAATAAATAAAAAATATAAAAAAAAATTGTTTATTTTGCGTTGACCGTTGACCGTTGACCGTTGACCTGTTGACTTGTTGACCGGTTCGGTCAATGACATGGTTTGCGCTGGGTGAGGCTCGAACCCGAGACCTCCCGTACGCGTGCACGCAGCTCTACCAACTGAGCTACGTGTCTAACCCGAAATAATCTTGTTTTTAATTATATTTATACACTTATTCAATTTAACCGAATTTCCTTTATTTGCAAAAACATTTTAATTCAATCGGACCGGTGCTGATGACGGGTTTCGAACGCGCGACGTATGGTTTATGTTGCACACAGTCCACCGCTGGACTGTGTGTCTAACCTGGTTATTATCTCAGTTTTTATTATACTTAACTACTAACTGAGTTATCCCGATTTAGTTTTTAAACAAAAAGGCATTTTATTATACAAGGAGTGCGTATAGCAGGAATCGAACTCGGGACGTGCCTTTGTATTTTGCACACAGTCCACCGCTGGACTGTGTGTCTAACCCGTTCATTTTACTAGTTTTAAATATACTTATAACTTAGTTAGCTTCGTCTTCTTCATTCAAATTACCGTCAACTGATTTTCTAACTCGTTCCTTGTGTTTACGATATACAGACATTATTAAAGCTTAAATGAAAAGGCAGAGACGGTAATTAGAGGTGAACATACCGATGAACGGTTTATTTCAGATTTCCGGCGATGTGTCGGTTCCTGTTTTTATGCTCTTCAACTGAACAAGATTATTAACTATTTTGATTAGTCGAATGTGGAATTGAAGTGATAAACAAACGTTAACGATGTGTTTGAAGACCCTTACCGTTTCACAGACGGAATTAGAAATTTTCAGGGGAGTTCCGGCGAACTGGAATTAGTTGAATACAGCGCCTGAATTCGATTTCAATTGAGAGGTTTAGGTTAGAAATAGTCTAATAATTGTTGAACTACAACGAATATTGAAAGATTTACCGTTTGAGGATGAATACGGTTTTCCGGCGACTTTTGCAGAAAATTCCGGCGAGCTGTTTTAAGCGTTCTGATGGTCTGAAAATGTGACGAAAGTGAAATGGAGTATTGGTATGATATTTCTGAGTCGCTAGAGTGGTCTTGAATTGAAGTAATCTGGACTTGATTACTTTTCGGTTATAAAAACCGATAATGATGAGACTTGATGCTCAATCAATTCCGACTTGATTAAAAATCGTCGGTGCATCGGTTATAAACTGATGTGCGAGTGAAAAAGCGATTTGACGATTGATTTGCCGATTTCCGTTTCTCAGTTGAGCGCAACCGGTTTAACCGAGTTTGTATATAAATCTCATTTGTTTCCTAGAGATAGCAGAAAACACAAAGTGGCGGAGTGGTGATGTGAGTGTATGTTAAGTCGTTGAAGTGTGTCTTGGCTGACCCGGGTTCGAGTCCCGGAAGCAACAAAATTTTTTATTTATTTTGTTTTAACTTTTTATCAAATATAATTTTTATAGTTTAGTTTATTTATTAATTATGTATCGTTTTAAATCAAAATAATCATAAATATTCACATTAGCTTTTATAACTTGATATTCGATTACAAAACGGAGCGGGTTTTTGAAAACCCGATTTTTACAAATGTTACAGTATCCCCTACTTTTAGGAATTTCGTCCCGAAATTTAAGTAGTTGAAGTAGTAGGAAAAAGATGCGGGTATTTTTCACGCATTGAGTCTTCACGTTCCCAAGTAAACTCAGGTCCCCGTTTCGACTCCCAGCGTACCCTAACAATTGGAATGCGACTTCGTCGAAGACGTTTCTTTCCGAAGTCCATGATCTCTACAGGTCTTTCGATAAAATGCATAGATTCATCAATCTGAATATCTTCCAGCGGAATATGGAGATTCTCATCAGCGAGGCACTTCTTCAAGTTCGACACGTGGAATGTGGGATGAATCCTGTTGAGTTCTTCTGGTAGGTCAAGCTTGTATGCTACAGGACCTACTCTTTCGAGTATCTTGAAAGGTCCTACGTAACGTGGTGCTAGCTTGCCCTTTTGACCAAAACGAACTACTCCCTTCCACGGTGATACTTTTAAAAGTACATGATCACCAATGTTAAACTCTAAGGGCTTCCGTCGTTTATCTGCATAACTCTTTTGACGACTTTGAGCCGCTAGAAGATTGTTTCGAATTTGATGGATCTTGTCTGTGGTTTCTTGGATCAATTCTGGACCAGTAATTTGAGCTTCCCCAATTTCGTGCCAACATACAGGAGATCGGCACTTACGACCATATAAGGCTTCAAAAGGTGCCATGCCGATGCTCGAATGATAGCTGTTGTTGTACGAAAATTCAACTAATGGTAGGTGGGCGTCCCAATTTCCCTTGAAGTCTATGACACATGCTCTAAGCATATCTTCAAGAGTTTGAATGGTGCGCTCAGACTGTCCATCAGTTTGAGGATGATAGGCGGTACTGAGATCTAATCGCGTGCCCATAGCGGATTGTACTGCTTGCCATGTTCGTGAGGTGAAACGACCATCACGATCAGAAATAATGCTTAATGGTACCCCATGCCGGCTTACGATTTCGTTGATATAAATACGTGCAAGCTTTTCGTTCTTGAAATCTTCGCGGATAGGAATAAAGTGAGCTGATTTTGTAAGTCGGTCTATAATCACCCATATAGTGTCATACCCACCAGAAGTGCGAGGTAACCCGGTAATGAAATCCATGGTTATATTTTCCCACTTCCATACAGGTATTTCCGGTTGGACTAGAAGTCCCGAGGGTCTTTGGTGTTCAGCCTTCACCTTGGAACATGTGAGGCACTTGGAAACAAAAACGGCAATATCCTTCTTCATTCCAGGCCACCAATAGGTGTATCGTAGGTCTTGATACATCTTATCGGCTCCTGGGTGTATAGAATATCGCGTTTTGTGAGCTTCATTCATAAGGGTTTCACGAAGATTGTTGTGGTTAGGAATCCAGATACGATCTAGGTAACACAGAATACCGTCTGATTTAGTTTCAAGTTTTAGCTCGGCTCCACAGGACATCTCCTTTCGTACATCTTCTTCTGTTATTAAAACGTGTTGGGCTTCTCGAATTTGATCTTTAATGTCGGTTATAATTTGCGAACATAGAAGATGAATAGAGTTCGCATAACCCTTTCGACTAAGTGCATCAGCCACCACATTTGCTTTACCAGGGTGGTATCTAATTTCACAGTCGTAATCATTCAGAAGTTCGACCCATCTTTGTTGCCTCATGTTTAACTCTTTTTGATTGAAGATATGTTGAAGACTCTTATGGTCAGTGTATATTTCACACTTAGTACCATAGAGATAATGTCTCCATATCTTAAGAGCGAACACAACGGCTCCAAGTTCTAGGTCATGAGTGGTGTAGTTCTTTTCATGTGTCTTGAGTTGTCTCGAAGCATAAGCTATGACTTTTCCTCTTTGCATTAGAACACAGCCTAATCCTTGCCCTGACGCGTCGCAATATACTACAAAATCATCACAACCTTCAGGAAGAGTGAGGATTGGTGCATCACAAAGTTTTTGTTTAAGAGTTTGAAAGGCTTCTTCTTGCTTGGGTCCCTATATGAAAGGTTTTCCCTTATGAGTTAAAGCCGTGAGTGGGACAGCAATGCGAGAGAAGTTTGAAATGAACCGACGATAATAGCCAGCTAGTCCAAGAAAAGATCTTACTTCAGTTGGTGTACGTGGAGCTTGCCATTCTTGAACCGCTTTGATCTTTGAAGGGTCAACATGTATTCCCTTGTCATTGACTACATGCCCGAGGAATTGCACCTCTCTTAACCAGAATTCACATTTGGAGAATTTGGCATAAAGCTTTTCCTTTTCTAGAAGTGCAAGAACGAGTCGAAGATGACGCTCATGATCAGATTTAGATTTTGAATAAATAAGAATATCGTCGATGAAGACTATAACAAATCGATCAAGATAAGGTTTGCAGACTCTGTTCATTAGGTCCATGAAGACAGCTGGTGCGTTGGTTAATCCAAATGGCATAACCATGAATTCATAGTGGCCATAACGAGTTCGAAAAGCAGTCTTAGGAACGTCTTCTTCATGCACTCTAAGTTGATGATAGCCGGATCGAAGATCGATTTTTGAAAAGCAGTTAGCACCTTGTAGTTGGTCAAGAAGATCATCAATACGAGGTAAAGGATAGCGATTCTTGATTGTTAACTTGTTGAGCTCTCTGTAGTCGATGCACATACGAAATGATCCATCTTTCTTCTTTACAAAGAGGACAGGTGCACCCCAAGGCGACGAACTAGGACGTATGAATCCCTTGTCTGTCAACTCTTGCAATTGACTGGCTAGCTCTTGCATTTCAGAGGGGGCTAACCTATATGGAGACTTTGCAACTGGTGTAGCACCAGGTATAAGATCAATACGGAATTCGACGTCTCTAACTGGAGGAAGTCCTGAAATGTCGTCAGGAAAAACTTGTGGGAAGTCTTTTACTAAAGGAATGTCTTCAAGCTTCTTCTCCATGGTTCCCTTCTTGATGATATGAGCTAAAAACGCGACATAATTCTTGCGAAGATATTTTTGAGCTTGGAGACAAGACATTAAGCTGAGCCCTTTCGACGAGGTTTCTCCAATGATTCGAAGAGTCTGACCGTTTGAAAGAGGAATACGAATAAATTTTTCACGACATACAACTTCTGCCTGATGTTGACTGAGCCAATCCATACCGATTATGATATCAAAACTTCCCAGCTTCATAGGAATAAGATCGACTGAGAAATCGTGGTCGTTTAAGGTGAGTGTACAGTTGCGTATAATAGAGTTTAATGAAACTGGTTTCCCGTCCGCAACTTCTACCGTTATGGATTCCGTGAGCTTATCCCGATTTTTGTTTAAGATAGGTTTAAATTCTAAAGATACAAAACTTCTATCCACACCAGTATCAAATAATATGGATGCATATCTACCATTTATAAGGAACGTACCGTTGACCACATTGCCGTCAGCTCTGGCCTGATTCGCGTTAATATTGAAAGCTCTTCCTCTTGCAGGTGGAGGAGCTTGGTTCGCTTGATTCACTGGGTTGGCTTGGGCCTGAGCAGGAATAATATTAACCAACCTTGGACAAGTGTTTCGGAAATGGCTTGGGTCGCCGCAATTGTAGCAAGCCCGCATTGGTTGACCCATAGGATAATTGGGCTGGTAATATGTTTGGGCTAAATGTTGAGTGGGTGGTAGTAGGGGTTGTTGGCCTTGGCCCATTATTTGTTGGTGGGTTTGGGTTAAAGGTTGGTGGCGGTTCGTTCGTTGAGGCATGCGGCAAGTTTGAACATTATGACCCGCGCGACCGCAGCCGGTGCAATATTGACAAGGATGATCAGGGGAATGGTGATATTGGCAACGGTTACATTTTGGTAACGGGCCTGTGTAGGGTCTTCTGTATGGTGCGGGTGAAGGAATGACTTGAGTAATGGGTGCAGCAGGAATAGGGGAGTTGGTTTGAGTAACTGCAAAATTTCTGGTGTTGCGCTTCCTCTTATTAGCAAACTTAGAGGAAGAAATGGGGTGGTTTGAAGTTTGTCCCTCAACAGGGGCTTTCTTCTTCTCTTCTTTGAACTTCCCGTTGCGAATTCGGTTTTCGGTCAGTTCAGTTGCTAACTCCATAGCAGCTTCAAGTGTTACAGGTGAAACGCTGAGAACTGAATCTTGGATTTTCGAGGGAAGTCCTCGAATATAGTGCTCGATCAGACGATAGGTTGGGGTGAACAAATTTGGAACCATTTGGTTCAACTCCAAGAACCTCTTGTTATATGTAGTGTGATCACCCTCTTTTTGCTTTAGAGAATGAAATTCGTCCTCCAGCTTTTTAATTTCACTTCTAGGACAGAAACGCCTAGTCATGATTTCCCTTAACTCCTCCCAAGTTAAGGCCATCGCATCTTCAGTTCCCCGCTTCCCTTTCTCAGTATTCCACCAAGTGAGAGCTACCCCAAATAGTCTCCCGGTGGCGTATCGAACCTTGCGATCCTCAGGACAATCGCAGTTTAGAAAGGTGTTTTCCATCTCCTCGAACCAATGTAGGAGAGCAGTGACACCCTCGGTCCCTTCAAATTTAGGAGGATCACAGGACTTAAAATGTTTGTAAGAGCACTTGCTGGTAGGAGGGTTGTCAATGTTCTGGTCCTGTTGTTGAGGAGGGTTAGTAGGATTTGTAGCAAGGGCTTGTTGTACTTGGACCACAATGTCAGGAAGTATCGTGGCCATTTGTTTCGCGATCTGAGTGGCCAAACGTTCCTGGGACCTTCCTGATCTTTTACCCCTTCGTTGCTGTCTAGACGACATCTACAGGATCATAAAATGAGAAGATTGTGAGTTTATGGTGTCTTTTTAGGTGTCATGTGTCTTTAAGAAAAAGAAAATAACATAAATATCAATAATGCAACTACATCCATAGGATGTCTTGGGTTCGCTCATGTTGGGCCTCAAATGTCCCCCATACCTTCACCTACATAGTCATGTGGGCCCCCATGGCTATTGGCTTGGTATGATTCACATTAGTATTGGCAATTTAACACTCGCATCCCCCAAATGCAAACCACAAAATATGTTCATGCGATGTTTGGTCGGAATGTGTCCAGGTGTAGACACAATGACAACTCAAAGTGGGGTTAGCTCCCACGACGTTTGGTATAGCATGCTTTGGCCTAATAGGTACTTCGTACTCTCATCGTTAGTCCTCAGGTAGGCAAACTGGTCCTTTATTTTGGATTTATACGAATGCCAGCCTAGACAGGACGTTCCGACTACCGGTACTGGTACCCTTCCAGTTACTACATGCCCGTCATGAGAACTCACTTTGATGAGATTTGAAAACACGAAAATCATTGTAAAAGCAATCATGATGTGGTGTGTGCATTCATGGAAGTGATAAGTTATGAGTATACGAGTCATGATAGGCATTATATGATAATACATACTTATGAACATGCTTGCACAATATCAAATGTAACATTTAACATAAAACATATAAACATCATGAAATTTGGCATGTAACACACAAAAATCTTATAAGTTTCTAATCGACTATAGTATAGGCTCTAAGGGTCTAATAACCTATCCTATATCCCTATAGTCATGGCTCTGATACCAATCTGTCACACCCCAACCCGCAGCGGAATAAGAGTCGGGGCATAATTGGGTTATCACCAAAGCTCATGACATTTACTAATATGTTTCATATTTAAATAAGTCAAAGTTACATTTCCAAAAATCCAAACATGTTCATTCAATACAAAGAAAATAAACCAAACATAACAATCCCAACTCTAAATCGTTTTATTCTTCTAGTCCAAGTCCTATGTGTTCCTAGCTGCTGCTGGTTCACCTGTATCATGTGTAAAAATGGGGGTTTTTGGGTCAACATAAGTTGGCGAGTGAACCTTATTAGATAAACATTTATTAAAGAATTACTTGTTAGTTTATCAATGAAAAATTGTGCAAAGTCATAGATGAGCAAATGTAAATAAGCAAGCAATGGCAAATAGCAGTCACAACTATAACATACAATAACACATGTCAGCATACATGAACATACCAACATCATACTGTAAATAACGTAAATGAAACTGTGCGATCAAGGCTCAATCAAACGGAGCCGATCGTATTGCATGTACTGAAAATGAAAATGTCTGTGCGATCAAGGCTCAATCAAACGGAGCCGATCGTATGTGGGCACGCCAGGTTCAACCTCATAATGAAATGGGGAACATGCTCAACGCTCATAATGTAATGGGGAGCGGCGGCCTATGAAATTGCATGTACTGAATAATAATTTGCATCCAATAATAACTACTTAACAGCAACAAACTGAATACACATGTTCATGATATGATGTATGCACAATGGTTTAGTTATAATAAATATATAAAGACACATGATACACCCCAAAACGTGATTAAAACGGGGAATTGGTAAGATTCACTCACATTGGGTGCGTTGGATTGGAGATGGTGAGATGCGCACGAATTAGATGAGCGGATCAACGAGGAATACTAACCTAAATAATAACGAAAAAATATATTAAATGAGTGGATTTTATTAAGGATTTTAATGAAATTTTTAGATATATTTTTGTGAGTTTAAGGCTATTTTCTATCTTTAAAAATGTTATTTTTAAGTATTTTTAATTGATTTTTAAATTAAATTAAATAAATAAAAAATATAAAAAAATTGTTTATTTTGCGTTGACCGTTGACCGTTGACCTGTTGACTTGTTGACCGGTTCGGTCAATGACATGGTTTGCGCTGGGTGAGGCTCGAACCCGAGACCTCCCGTACGCGTGCACGCAGCTCTACCATCTGAGCTACGTGTCTAACCCGAAATAATCTTGTTTTTAATTATATTTATACACTTATTCAATTTAACTGAATTTCCTTTATTTGCAAAAACATTTTAATTCAATCGGACCGGTGCTGGTGACGGGTTTCGAACGCGCGACGTATGGTTTATGTTGCACACAGTCCACCGCTGGACTGTGTGTCTAACCTGGTTATTATCTCAGTTTTTATTATACTTAACAACTAACTGAGTTATCCCGATTTAGTTTTTAAACAAAAAGGCATTTTATTATACAAGGAGTGCGTATAGCAGGAATCGAACTCGGGACGTGCGTTTGTATTTTACACACAGTCCACCGCTGGACTGTGTGTCTAACCCGTTCATTTTACTAGTTTTAAATATACTTACAACTTAGTTAGCTTCGTCTTCTTCATTCAAATTACCGTCAACTGATTTTCTAACTCGTTCCTTGTGTTTACGATTTACAGACATTATTAAAGCTTAAATGAAAAGGCAGAGACGGTAATTAGAGGTGAACATACCGATGAACGGTTTATTTCAGATTTCCGGCGATGTGTCGGTTCCTGTTTTTATGCTCTTCAACTGAACAAGATAATTAACTATTTTGATTAGTCGAATGTGGAATTGAAGTGATAAACAAACGTTAACGATGTGTTTGAAGACCCTTACCGTTTCACAGACGGAATTAGAAATTTTCAGGGGAGTTCCGGCGAACTGGAATTAGTTGAATACAGCGCCTGAATTCGATTTCAATTGAGAGGTTTAGGTTAGAAATAGTCTAATAATTGTTGAACTACAACGAATATTGAAAGATTTACCGTTTGAGGATGAATACGGTTTTCCGGCGACTTTTGCAGAAAATTCCGGCGAGCTGTTTTAAGCGTTCTGATGGTTTGAAAATGTGACGAAAGTGAAATGGAGTATTGGTATGATATTTCTGAGTCGCTAGAGTGGTCTTGAATTGAAGTAATCTGGACTTGATTACTTTTCGGTTATAAAAACCGATAATGATGAGACTTGATGCTCAATCAATTCCGACTTGATTAAAAATCGTCGGTGCATCGGTTATAAACTGAATGTGCGAGTGAAAAAGCGATTTGACGATTGATTTGCCGATTTCCGTTTCTCAGTTGAGCGCAACCGGTTTAACCGAGTTTGTATATAAATCTCATTTGTTTCCTAGAGATAGCAGAAAACACAAAGTGGCGGAGTGGTGATGTGAGTGTATGTTAAGTCGTTGAAGTGTGTCTTGGTTGACCCGGGTTCGAGTCCCGGCAGCAACAAAATTTTTTTATTTATTTTGTTTTAACTTTTTATCAAATATAATTTTTATAGTTTAGTTTATTTATTAATTATGTATCGTTTTAAATCAAAATAATCATAAATATTCAACGTAGCTTTTATAACTTGATATTAGATTACAAAACGGAGCGGGTTTTTGAAAACCCGATTTTTACAAATGTTACACTTTAATTGTGGCGACCCTACCCATTTTAGAAACACGTGCCCTAGATTGGTTAACATCATAAACGCCCAAGCTCAAGCAAACCCAGTTAACCAAGCAAATCAAGCAAACCCAGCACCACCACCAACGAGAGGAAGGGCTTACAACATCAACGCCAACCCAATTGAAGATAATAACGGCGCAAACGAGCAACCTAACTAGCCTTCCATCACCAAGAGTCTCAGCTCCAACCGTTTAGTTTTTAATGTTTTCTATAAATCTTAATCTTTGTTATCCCTGTTTTAATTTGGGAATTTATGTATCTAAGAATTTTAATGCTAAATTGATATCATTGTTTTATTTCATTCGTCGATTTAAAATTTCATGTCATCATAACATCATGACGTACCTCGCCCCATCATTTAAGGAAGTTGAGTCGTGTCTCACTTTGTCATAGACTGACCCCTTCATCATAACAAACGAGAGAGGTACTGTCGTCATTCAGTCATGTATTCTTTCAGATTTGAGACCCAAGCTTTGGTTGTTGTGTTTGTTTATGTTTTGTAGATTTTAGAGTCACATAGAACTAATCATAACTTACTGACAAAGCCAATGAAAATTTGACAAGAATATGGTGGATACGCTGCTGGTACTTCCTATATATAAGTATCCGTGTAGGTTTTAATATCATCATGGTTGAAGTTTTTGTCATGTGATATAACTTTATCTTTTCAATGCATCCATTCTCTCAAAACTCTTATGCATAAGATCATATCCAGTCAAGCAACTCTGTGTGTCAACGTTTTTCATCTTGGGCATCAAAAAGCGATTCCTGTAGCAGGGTATTCAACCCTTACTAGGAATGTTACCGCCTCAAATCCAAACATCATAGCTCTCCTTTCCGCTAAAGAGACATTTTAGATTTCAATCAGTGTGCGTTGAGAGTAAAATCAAGGACCTGAATTTATTTGAGAACTTGAAGACTCAATGCGCGAGAAAAACCCCCATCTTTTTCAAGTTACACCTGCTACTACTTAAATTTCGAGACAAAATTTCTAAACGTATAGGATATTGTAATTTTGCGTAAAACGGGTTTCAAAAACCCACATCCAGTATTTGTTTAAATGTTCGTAGCGTATTTGTTAGTGTCGGTTATTTTTCTTTTTATTAATAAATGTTGTAGAATTAAAAATCATAATTAATAAATAATAATAATAATTAAATTAAAATAAACTTTAAAATAATAAAACAAAAAAATTAAAAAGGAGAAACCGGGTTTCGAACCCGGGTCTCCCATATATTCACACACTAGAAACACCACTGAACTACACTCACTTTTGTGTCTAATCTAGAAACCATTTAATCTTATATTAGCACAAGCATCACACCTGCAATTCAAAACACAGAGTCTGTAACAGTCGAAGCTTAATTTGGTCAATCAATCTCAATCAGCAGTTTTTCTCTTAATCAAACGCATAACTGATTTCCAATCATTAATTTAAAAACTGAAACTCGAAATCATTGGTGTGAAACTGTCTAGAAATCATTAAGTTTTAAAAAACGGAAACCGAAATGCTAACTTCCAAGTTGCTCTATAAATAGCAAACTTGTCCCTAAATTGAACTCGCTCACATTATCTAGATAACTCTCAAAACCCTCTGAGGTGCCCACTATGTTCAAGATCCAAGTCGCCGGAAACGTTGAGTGATCGTCGGAAGAACCACCGGAGGATCCAATAGTCTTCAAATCGGTATAGATCATATTTCTTTTATCTAATTTTTATGGTATACGTGAATTAATCAATCGAATTCAGTAAAGTCTCATAATTAAACAACTTGTTTTGATCAGTGGGTTTTAATGGTGAAGAAGATGAATTCGATATAGTGTATAAATCTAATTAAAATTTTATGTTTAACCGGGTTAGACACACAGTCCAGTGATGGATTGTGTGCATTTTAAACAAGCAGACTCGGGTTCGAATCATGCACAAGGTTCCGATTTCATAAATTATACCAACTTTTTTTTTAATACTTACATATATTCAGATTATGTAAGTGTATAAATTTAATAAAAATTACTTATATATCGGGTTAGACACCCAGCCCAGTTGGTTGGGCTGGGTGCTAAACATCACTAAGGTCGCAGGTTCGAGCAGATCTTTCATGCCCGTTCGAAGGATTTTGAATCCTTTTAAATTAAATAATTTCCGATATATTCTAATAAGTATATAAGAGTAATTAAAATAGGAATCCTTATGGGTTAGACACGTAGCTCAGTTGGAAGAGCTGCGTGCACGCAACCGAGAGGTCACGAGTTCGAGCCTCACCACACGCTGCCAGCAATACTCAAAAACCGGTCAGACCCCTCCTTGTCAGGTCTGACAAGGTTTATTTTATTTTTATTTTTATTAATTTTGGTATATTTATTTTATTTAAAACTTATTGAGAAAACACTTAAAGGCATGATTTTGAAGGCTTAAAAATCCAAATAAATACCACAAAAATAACCTAAAAATCTAACAAAAAGTATTAAATATAAATACTAAATTGTTTATATTTATCTAATTATCGCGTTATTATTTTAGGTTAGTATTCTTTCGTCGGTCAAATCCTCAATTCGTGCGCATTCATCATCAAGCAAGAAACGCACCCACTGTGAGTGAATCCTTACAAATTCCCCTTTTAATCATGTTTTGGGGTGTATCATGTGTCGTAAATGTTTTGATTATTTAAAAACTTGTGCTATTACCATAATATTTTCTAACGTGTGATGTAAATGTTACTTGTTGTATTGTGTGCTTACATTTTTGTCAGTTGCATGCAATTCATTCATTAGGCCCATCAGTTGCTCGTTGGAGACGAGTTGAGCATCAGGTGCCTCATTAGATCGGCTCCGTTTGATTGAGCCTTGATCTCATTGTTCATCATTTGTCATGCTTGTGTGTGCAATGATTGGTAATATGTGGTTTGTGGTTAGATTTACATATGCGTTTACTCATATTTGGTTTAGGCACATTTTTATTTAAATAACCAATATAATTAATTCTTTCCAAAGATTAAATAAGATTCACTCGCCAACTTTTGTTGACCAAAAACCCTATTTTTACGCATTATACAGGTAGACAGGTTAAAGCAAGGAACACATAGGAAATTGCTTTAGAGGAAATATAAAGAGTTCATGAATGTGGTTGTACTTGTATGATTGTTGTAATTTTTCCTTTAAATTGGAAATAATAAATATGAAACTTTATTATAGTAAATGTCATGAGCTTTGATGAAAACCCAATCATGCCCCAACTACCATTTCCGCTGCGGTTCAGTGTATGATAAAGTATACTCACAGTTTTGTGTAGAAATTCCGTGTACGTGAGTTGACGTGTAGGAGAGTCGAGGATATCGAAGTTACCCTACGTTGGGGAAAGGAAGGTGTGTGAGTTTATGGATTTGTGGAGAGTTCGGATTTGAAATTTATATAAAAAGTATATATGTGCAGTAAAATATATATTGTCTAAACACTCGTTTGGACAAGAAGTTTTCATGGGTCCTAACATGCCCATTAGAATCGCAAACGAGGAAATAAAGAACAAAGATAATATAGCCTAAGTCCACAACATTTAACCATAATCCGGTTACTATCATGGATTCGGCAAAATATATACATTTTATATTATATAGTAAGAGTCCATCATATAGTATCATAGAATTCATGTAAGTCAAGCATGAATGTATGTATACTTCATTGTATGATTCATCAAAGCACAAAGTTATCAACATAATTGATAATCCAGCTAGTCATGAATGAAAGTAAAATAAAGACTAACTAACTAGTTTATCAAGTAGCCAAGTAAGATCAACCCGGGTGTTTCATACCCGTCATGGAAAATGTTGGAGATGCAGCGAGGTTGTGTTACTTTGAAACTAGGAAACTACTTAGAATAATATGGTAAAACATCAAGTGAGGTAGTAGAACAAGTCTGGATAAGGCTTTCATGGTTCACACCTTTACTAAAACACAAGTCTCACCATATTGAAGATGGTGAGCTTGGATGGTTTTATCACTTGTTGGTCATCTAAAACCTTGTCAAAACAGAAAGTTTAGAGGATGTTTACACCTTTAAACTCATGATAATCAACCCTAATCAGGCCCCATAACTATAGGTTTGGTTAGAGGTAAGATGGGTGTAAGTTTGAATGTGTAAAAACACGTTATAAAGATTTACATAAAAATACTTCTAAAACAGAAAGTTTGGACTTCAAAATGGTGATGTTCCACCTTAGTTTACCATGGTAAACTTGTGGAAACAATGTTAGAGGTGTTCCAAGCTTTCAAGAAGAAGAAAAGATGAAGAAATGTAAAGAAAAGTAAGTGAGAACTCACTTAGAACACTTAGAACTTTCTGCCAAGAACTTGAAGAATGGAGAAGATTTGATGTTTTGGAAGTGAATAAAGTGTTTTGGAGGTGGTAAGGGTTGCATTTATCATTGGAATTAGGGTTTGGGTGTTAAATGAGGTGGTTGGGGGTTGAAAGGAGGAAAAAAGAACCAAAATTCGCGTTCTTAAACATTCTGTCCGCCCAGCACCGTAGGCTACGGTCAGCTCTGTTTTTTTTTTTTGGCATCTTAAGGGATATATATATGTGTGTGAGTATCAAGAATGCATATGAGTATGATTCCGAATATAATTTAAACATCAAGTATATTTTGGTTTCGTATATAAATCTTGTTTTTGAGATTGATTAAGTATCGTATTTGTGCATAAACGAGTGTGAATAAAAATATATTTCCATTATGATCAAAGTCTCAGATTACAAGTTTGGAAAAATGAAATACAAATTACGACACGATTACAAGTTTCCAAAAACATAAATATACGAATTACACTTTCTAAATAAGAGAGTACAAAATGCTAAGCGCTACTGTACCAATACTGAAAATAATGTACTGAAATCTATTGGTACGGTATCGGTATCAAATGCTCATCCCTATAAGCCAGTCTCTACATTGATACACTACTAGTGAAATCCGATTCTAAGCTAGCGTCTAGGAGAAACAAATAAGCTTAATAGGAACCCATCTCAACTAGCAAATATCTAAGTCAATAATCGGGCCACTATTCAAGAGCTTAAGAGAGTTTAACATCTTAAAATGAGAGTGAAATTACCATTTCATCCTTCAACTTAAACTATATATTAGAGTTCTTTTAAACACATTTCAAAACAGGTTTTTAGGATCATACTATACAAATATAGTTTGATCACTTAAATCTGATCTCCCTGGAGTAAGATTGTGGACTCAAATCAATCGATATAGATATTACACCTAAAATGATATTTTCAAGGACCAAGATAGTATTATAATTGGACATTAAATGCTTGTGTATATTTTATTTATAAAAAAGTTTATTACAATATATATTTTTACACCCAATCAAATCCATGATTGGAAAAAAACAAATGCAACTAGGTGTACCATAACATGTTCCTTTATAGCATAAAAGGCAAATATCCATAAAGACGGAGTAACGAATTTAATATTTTACAAAATTTTATATTTAAATAACAAAACATATTTAGAGTATATTCCATTCATGTAGGTATCTTAACTTATATTCTTTTTTTATTTAATTAAACTAATCAACATAAATATTTATCAAACTTCATTACATAATTTGTTAGATTACATGAACAATTATATATTAATTATATTGAATAAAAAAATTTTAATGATAGATTTATATAACCAGAAGTATTAATATCACCCCAAACAAAATTGTCTTTTTGACAATGATCTAGCGGTCATGAACATGCAACATACTGATCGATGAATAGCCCCTTATAGATTTTCGAAATTTATGTAGTGATCGTTTTTCTTTTTCAATATTGAAAAGGTAATAAGGAAAAACTTTAGGAATAAGCCACTTAATATAACACGGGAGTAGGGTCACGTGACACACATTTTAGTGGCACGTTGATGTGTGAGACTAACAGCTGACTTGCACATGCCTCTTGTTAGTTTCGTCAGCATTTAATTTTATTATTCATTCCGTTTCGTATTTATGAAAGACCCATACCTACCTATCATTAACAAAATATTAATTACCAAAATTGCAACAAAATAAATGTATCTATATAGGGGTGCATGAGAGAAATAGTTTTTAACATGCGAATTGTGAGAAACACTAACGTTAATAACTATATTACGATTTAAGGTTCCTTAATATTTATTACATTTTGATTTTACTTGTAGTGTAATAATTGACTGCAAATCTACAACTAAAATTGAAGTATAACACCATATTTTAATACCAGAATACTTCTTTTAAGATACATGTGATATTTCAAATGATTAGAGATCACATTTACTAATATTTGTGTTGAATGATGTATTTTTAGAGAGGGTCTTGAGTACAAATTAAGAGTGTATCAAAAGTGTATCATGTTAGTAAACTGCTACTGTTATTGACAGATAATCTAAAACAGAAACAAATACAACAAAAGAGGCAGTAATATTGAACGGGTTCCACTAAATACAGCAAAAGAAACAAATACAGCAGGACGTGCGGGCACACACGAGCTCAACTAAATTCCGGTTCCAATTTTTTTGCACCCGCCTTGCGCGCGCACAAGTAGAACTTTTGATAAAACATGTCATAAAGCTACAATTGTTAGGTAAATGTTTTACCTTATAAACAATTCTCACACCAATGCGATAAAACATGTCATAAAGCTACAATTGTTATGTATGATGCTTAATGTTGGTATTATAGTATTTTAATTATGATTAAGTAATGTTATATATATAGTACACATCTATATAATAAAATATAATTAAGAGATAATAAATAGACAGAACCTCCAAAAAATTAAATATACTGATTTCAAATAAGTGGTTGTCTATTCTCCAGTAGAATTTAAATCAGCATTCATGTTTAAAAAAGCCAAGTTAATTCTCTTCATCTGTCAAAATTCAGTTTTCAAATATCAAATTGACTTCTTTTTTTTTTCGATTTTAATACAAGTGTGCCCATGTATATATTCGGAAGAACAGATGGCACAATAAAGAGCTTTTATACTTACTAGACAGGAATATCAATGTCAAAATCGTTGTAACGATGGCACAGTAAAGAATTATTACACTTAGGGTTGTATGATAATCTTGTGCTAAGCTAATAAATAGTCTGATTGATTAAGAGGTAGCTTTTTAATGGGTTAACACATTTTTTAAACTTACTTGTTTAGAGGCTCTATTAAAAATTTAGATGTGTCCTTTAAGTGAATCAAACACACACTATCTCTAAGTGATTCAGAGGTCTCGTTTGGTTCACATAATTCTTTGAAATTGGAATTATTATGTTTAGTTGAGAATGGAAGAAATTGAAATTGGAATATTTTCCTACAAATTCCTTCATTCATAACAAAATTACTTTTTTTACTATCTATTGATGGAATCTTTAAAATTATTTGAAATTAATCAAATATGATTAAATACCCAACACTTTTTATTGTATTGTATTTTCCTTTAAAGTAGAAGATGATGTAATTATTTTGGAAATGTTTTAATATGGGCAATTATGTCAATTAACTTTTTAAATATTCTAATTCCTTTAATAAATTTGCAAACCAAATTTGATATGAAAATACAAAGGAATTCATTCCAATTTTTTCAAATTCCAATTCTTTTCGTGAATTCCAATTCCTACAAAAACTTTCTGCAATCCAAACAACCCCTTAGGGTCAACACGTTTCTAAAACTTATTAAGAGGCTCCATGAAAAATTCAGATGTGTCTTTTAAGTGAATCAAACACACACTATATCTAAGCAATTCAGAGGTAGCCTCTTAATGGAATCATTAAGAGGCTATCAAACAACGCTTACTATCATTTGTTTGTTTCGAATTCTGAAACATGAAATTGTATTATATATTTCTCCTCACTTTCCTATCTTTTCTCTCTTTGATTCATTTTCCTTTCTCTTCTTTCATTTATTAAACTTGGGAACATCGCGTAAGGGAACTAGAAGATATATGATAATATGAAAGATAGATACATCTACTGGATACGTGTTGCAAGTTTCCCGCTGTGAGCTAGAGGGATTCATCTACAGGATACATGGTGTAAGTTACACAATATTGTAGATGAAACCACAGATCATGTGTTGGTAACATTCATGTTGGCCAAGGTGATATGGCAGGCATGTATTAGCTTGGATCAAAGTACCAACAGGTCTCATTTTAAGTCGGTAAGTGTGCGTATTTAAAGTATAAACGGTTTTGGTGTATCCGGGAGCAGGAGAAGAGTTATATATGCAATCTTTTTGCTAACACTATGGAGATAAAGGAAATGTCGTATGATTGGTTGATACACAGATCGAAGTTCAAATAAATCACATGGAGCGAGTGGAGAAAATTTGATATACAATTGTAAGCGGTGATGTTAAGGAGATGTAACTTAGTTTAATCTTGTTGTCTTGTCTCTTCTATTGTGACATGCTTAGAAAGTAAAAATAAAATTGACACAAAACATAGTCCAGTTTTAAGGATAAAAACACTAATACTAGCTACACACATTCTAGGCAAGCGTACCTATCAGTATATAGTATAGCCTAGGTAGGTACCCAAGTATCAATCCGTAGACACTAAGATCTATTAACTTATCTCTTTCGTAATGTCTAACATATGTAACTTTTAATGATCAAGAAAACACTAAACAACCTATTTGATTAAGCTTAGAAAACAGTGATGAGAAAATAATAAGTTAGGTTCAGAATCATCTTAATACATTTTCAAAACAGTTGATTATAACTCTTATAAAAAAACTCATCATAGTTGACATTAGTAATGGGGTGTAGTGTTAAAAAGCTAGAGCCCTCTCAGATTAGCCCCATGTCCCCAATAAACCAAGTTATAGACACACCTAACTATACCAGTTCTAAGTAACTAAGTCATTTACTAATCCCTTGTGATCTAAGAGTCTCTTATATTGTTCTAGTATCCATAGATTAACGAATCGAGTGAATTAGTATCTAGGTTACTCGATTTAAAGAAAACCTTTAACTATTTTCTAAATCTTTTTAATTATATTCTTCTCGTAGGTGACCCATATGAATTACCAACACTTAAACAAGTTTGTCCTTTGCATACTAAGCTTCCAGCGCTGGACTAACGATTAATATGTAGCCTAAAGATAAACAAAGTAGATCTAACATGCATAAACTCGTAGAAAGATTCAAATCATCCACACAAACTCATTTGAACGTTAATACTCAACATACAGATTACACTATCACAAGATCATAAGTAAACCTTACTAAAAACACACTTTCATAACAAAATCAACCAATTTAATGCAAAGTATTAAGAATCATCCTACCCTAACCGGCTATGGCGTGGTTAGCTACTCAGAGTAACAAATACAACTATAGAATTCATCGAATACATGATTCAAATCAAAAGGAAACGATAATACAAAGGGTCTAACTCAGTAAGGATCGATCTCTCAACCTCCTGTACGCTACTCTTCCTTGAATCTTCCTCCGAATGATCCGATCTTTAATCCTTGTTCTTCAATAACCCTTTTTTCATTATTCTCTTATGCGTTCGTCACTTCTTAGGGTTTCAACGACATCTCATTCCTTAAATACGACCCATGTGTAGTTTGAGTGGGTTACGACCCGTAAATAAAACCCGGGTCATGGCCCGTAAACTTGCCAGGTTTCCTCTTCCCGCTCTAGGGTTTCCAATATTTAGGTCGGTGCACTAACTTGGAGCCCACGACTCGTAGTCCGCACTCTTGTTCACAGCCCGTAAACATGTGGATTGGGGGGCCTGCCTTCTGTGCAACTTTTGTAATATCTTATTCTGGCCCTGTAATCCTCCATTTCACTTAGGAACCTATAAAACACTTAGAAACAAACATTTAATCCATTTCAAGCAATATATACAACAAACAACTATCAAAATGCGGGTTTAAATACTATGGAAACATGTTGTCTTTCAAACACATCATGTTGTAACTAGTCGATAGCACCATGCTATGGATCCTTATTTATTTGGGTAATAAAGAATCTACGGCCTTAAAGAATACAGATTAATCAATGAAGATTACATTGAGATGCATTAAAAATTATGAATATCTATTTTGATCTTCCATTGATATGACACTTTCTCTAACAACATAACTTCCTTACTTATAGGAATTCCTTATCATTAGCAACCTGCCCTTCATTAGCATGTGTTCTACATCAGCATAATGTTCCCGTTGGTAGGAACTATTTTTCGGCATCAAATTCCGATCAAATTATCAATAGAATAGTGTTCTGCTAACCTATCATTAGCATAAAGTGTTTTAATAACATAAACACATCACCATCTATTTAGTGACTCCTTTTAACATCTAACCTTTATCATATTAGTTATCTATATAGTAACTCCTTTAACATCTAACCCTAATCATATTAGTATGCTTATACTCTAGTAGTATCTGATCATCAACACAAGCTTTATTATCAACATAAACTCCAACTTATCATATCTAACCCTTATCATATTAGTTCGCTTCCACTCTAGTAGTATCTATTCATCAACACAAGCTTTACTATCAACATAAACTACAACTTATCATCCAACAATAATAATATGCATCGGTATCAATATACATAGTTTTATATATTAGTTTACGAATCTATTTCCCAAGAGCGAAAATCAGTCATCACTAAGCTACATTGCTTATCCACATTCTAGACGTACAACAACGTGTTTTTTATGTTCCATGATGCAGAAAAATTCGTTCACCTTGGGGGGGTGGTCAACACACGGTTGATCACGGTAGATCATTGCATTGACCATGCGACTTTAGTTTGTGGTTTTATCTATGTTTTTGACACTCGGATGTGAGATCTGTAAGTAAATCTCATAACATATTCTAATTTTATCATCATAAAAAGGTACACTTATATTTATATGGGGAGGTTCATTTGAGAAGAAAATTAAATAGAGAAGAAAAACAACAAATTAAATAGGTTTTCTCTCATCTCATTTATTATTATCTTTGACTAATTAATTAGTCATAAATACTATCATCCTCCACCCTAGAACTTTTTGCCTACACACATCAAAATTTATCGTACACATATTGAAATTTATCCTACATAGGTCGTAATTCATACTACACGGCTCGTAATTCATCATACACTTTAAATTAATTTTTTTCTTCTTTAAAAAATATAATTTTTGAAAATAAGTTACAATTTAATATAGTTAGCTATTAAAAAGGAAAACTACCAATTAATGATCTATCTAAGTTTACCAATATACCCTTACACTAATATTAAATACAAAAAATAATGAATTGAAATGAAACATTCTTACTGGTTGAATTTTTTACTTTTTATTCTTACAAAAAAATTATTTTCATTTGAACCCTCCAATATATATATATATATATATATATATATATATATATATATATATATATATATATAGCAGAAGATTCATTTGAGAAGAAATTTAATATGAGAAGAAAAAAAAGAAAGGGCATAATAGTAAACCATTAAATAGTTTATAACTCCTCTCATTAATTATGTTATCTTTAATTAATAAAGCAAAAAACATTTTATCATACACATTTTCAAAATTATTC